>CM060130.1:21784464-22384464 GCA_030522415.1 Channallabes apus
AGACGCGAGACGTTTCCTTCAATTAAGGCGTGTCCGGTGTCGTCGGTTATTGTTTTCCACTCAGATCGAGCTGTTTTTTCCCCGCTCATATACTATAAAAAGCCTGAGTCACATGACCTAAAATGCTTTTTGGAATTATTTTTATTTAAACATGTTAAAGGACGATAAATTTATCGACGGTCTTTGAGATGAAACAAAGCCGAACTCATCTTTAACACGCCAGCACCGCTAGTTACTGGCTCTTTAATTAAGCTCAGTCCTGATCACCAGAGACTCCGACACGCCACACTTAAAGACCAGAGCTCTTTAAATACACTCCCGATGTCCCATAATGAGGACCTCTGAAAGAGCGACGTAAATGACCTCGTGTCTTAAAATAGCCGTTCCATGTACATCATTCATATTTTATATTATATATATTATATATATATATATATATAAATACATATTCAGATCGCTGCCTTCGGACTTTTCCTGGGATTCACTGATGGCGGTTTTAATTCGCGCTGTCAGAACACTAATCGGGGACAGATGGTCAGGAGCCGTTCGACAGAAAGTGGGGTAATGTGTTAATTACCTCAAAAGGTCATTTGTTAATTATGTTTAAACATCAGGTTCGGGAGATAATGAGTCGGAAATCTGCTTTTGTTTTATTTATATAGCGGTGCTGACGTGCGTCTCTCTCTCTCTCTCACTCTCTCGGTCTCTCTCAAACGTCTTCAGCGCGGAGGAGTTTACGAAGTTTTCCCCAGACGATAAAACCCATCTATAAATGAGCACCAATTCTGATTGGTCAGAAGGCAGAAGGTAGGCATTATGTTTGTGTAACAGTAAATACAGTTCCTGCTGTAATGTATACAGGTTTATACCAGAGCGACGGTTCTTTGAGAAACTGAATTAAGGGTGAACAGATGCACTGGTTTTCCTGAGCTGTACAGTGTAAAAGCTCATCTGTAAGCCATAGGGCTGGTCAAGTGTTCTGTTCAAAGCTCTAGATCGCAAAATGAACGTACAAATCCGTTTTTGTCAAGTCCCAATCAAACACAATCAAATGTCATCTCCCAAACAGTTTGACCAATCTTCTCCGTTTATAAGTTACACAAGGCCGAAGACCCATGTCTCCATTATGATGTAGTAATCTATGCATTTAGAGGTAGTTTTATTATTTATTTATTTCTTTGCTGTTGAATAAGTGTGACCACTGTAGAAACCCCATTATAACTGTACCGAATTTAGGGTCACTTTTGAAGGGGTTAATTATTTTTGATCAACATGATTTGATTACAAATGTAGTAGAGTTTTTGAAGCTTATAAATTTGACCGGTCTCAATTTTCAATGGAAAAAAAAAATATTAAGAGAGCTAGGAGAGAATGAAGTGGTTCATCCACGGGCACCAAAGGGATCCTTCAGAACTTAAAAAAAAAGTTTTGTGAGGGTGCAGACCAAACCGAGGGCAATATGGCCAACTACTGCAATGGTCTGTGGCACAAATATTAATTCTAAATTAATAAATCAGTTCTGCGTCATGCCAACAGTGCTTCTCAGCCAAGGGAGTGAGCTCATAATAGTCAATTTTGATTAAGAACACAGCAATGAATAACAATATCAAAGAGAAACTTTTCCCAACCATCCAAAGACAGTTTGGTGATAAACAATGTCTTGTCCAGCATGATGGAGCTCCACGCAATAAGGCAACAGTGATGACTATGAAACTTTGGGCTTGTGGCCAGAAAACTCCCATTGAGAACTTGGTCGATCCTCAAGAGGTGGGTGGACAAAACTCCAAGCATCGATTATGCAAGAATGGGCTGCCATCAGTCAGGATGTGGTCCAGAAGGTGATTGTCAGGGCGAATTGCAGAGGTCTTGAAAAAGAAGAGTCAACATTGTAAATATTGACTCTTTACATAAACTTAGTGTAATTGTCTTTAAACGTCTTTGAGTCTTATGAAATGCTTCTAATTATACTTCAGTGTACCAGAGTAACATCTGACAAAAAGATCTAAAAAAATAAATAACTAAAACCACCACTATTGAAGCAGCAGACTTTGTGAGAATTTATATTTGTGTCGTTCTCAAAACTTTGGCCATGACACTAGTCCCAAATTGGACAAACTGTCAGTCGGATTCCTAAGAAAAGTGATAGCGAGCCATTCCCAGCAGACGGAGGTATTGACCTGTTTCAAGTCTTTGGTGGAAGTCAGCGCTGTGTAATTTCGATGACAGAGATCGCACCCAGGTCTGGGAGGCCAAGAGGGACAACATGCAGGACAAGACAGACTAATACGATGGCATCGATTTGAGAAATCATACAGAAAATGCTGCTGGTTATTCCAGAGCTACACACCGTAAGTCCTCAGACTATTCAACCAGGTTTGGCTCCAGCTGGATCTGCTGACGTGCAAAATCATGCACACCAGTGTTCGCTCTGGGACATTATTGACTGGACTTTTTTCTGATGCTGATGGCCAACCAGATTTTTGTACAAATTTTAACTTTATGTGCAACTCAAACACCATAACAAGACGAGCCCTCTATGGAGTTGTGTACGGTGTGTTTTTCCGACTGCATCACGTTGTGTGTGTGTGTGTGTGTGTGTGTGTGTGTGTGTGTGGATGGCATGTTGGCCTGTGAAACAAAGCGGGAAAAAATGGGGGGGGGGGGGGGGACATTAAAAGTAATTTAATTCGGAGCAATAAAATTCACTTGACCGGCATGACTCCCGTCGCCATGGTAACAGAGACTATGGAAACGTAGCTCGGAGGATCAGGAAGAGGAGAGAGAGGAATGTGTGTGTGGGGTGTGTAAAAATCCCCTTCCTGTGGTTTGAGGAGAATTTCACCAAACCCTTTATTTAGCCTCGTTCTGTGGTCTTCTTTACACAGTGGTGTGTCGGTGTAATTTAACAGTGGTGTGATGGTGTAATTTAACATGAGTGTGTGTGTGTGTGTGTGTGTGTGTGTGTGTGTGTGTGTGTGTGTGTGTGTGTGTGAGCATGTGTATATGTATGTCCTTGAGAATGTGTGCTCTCTTTAAATCCTGACATTCCTCCCTCACCTTACCTACATTCCTCTGAGGCATTATCGTCCTAACTACAACCTCCACGTCCGCTCGTTACCATGGCAACCAAACCGATGAGGTCCCGGGGGGGGGGGGTCTAGAGCGGTTGTGAGTCGAAGCGAAATGATATGGATCTGATGCCTGAAAATAGATTACGGGGTGAACTCCGTGTCACTGGATATTTTAATGAGATCCAGACAGACGAGTTCGAAGACGTGCTTTCGAAAGTTGTTACCATAGCATGCGCGGCATCGACAACAGGCAACACAACCTCCGGACGACCCTCACTCACCGAGCTCCCCGGCGGCGTTCCTGCCTCCGACGGCGTACAGGTGGCCCTTGAGCGCGCTCAGATGGAAGAAGGTCCTCTTCTCGTTCAGACAGGCCACCTGCATCCAGCGGTTGTAGCGCGGGTCGTAGCGGAACGCCGTGTCCACCGCGGTCTTCCCCTTGGTGTCGTAGTTGCTCTGTCCCCCGACGACGTACAGGAAGTTGCCGATGACCGCGATGCCGTGCTGGTAGCGTGGAGCGTCCATCGGCGCCAGTGCCCGCCACTCGTGCGCCTTCTCGTCGAACAGACGTAGCTCCTTGCTGACGACCAGCTGCTGGCGGAGGACACCCCCCAGAGTCACCAGGTGCGCGCTGTCGGAGCGGATAGCCGTGCGCTCGGACTGCATCACCGGCTGCATGTAGGGCATCATCTGGTAGTTGCTGGCCTCCAGGAGCAGGTTGACGCACACGTTGTCCGTGCGCATGAAGTCGACCGTCTGCACGTGGTTGATGAGCTCGCTCGGGCTCATCAGCGGGAAGCGGACGTTGCGCATGAGGCGCGCCGCGTGCTCCATGCGCCCGTCCTCCGCCCGCAGCCAGCGGCACGCCGCTTTGAACAGCTCCAGCTCGCTGCAGCGCCGCAGACCGTTGGAGGACAGAGCGAAAGCCAGTCTCTCCACGGGGAGCTTCACGAACTCGCCCGTCCCGAGGATGGCCGGGAAGTTCTTCAGGATGAAGTTGTTCACATATTTGTCCACCTCGGCCAGGTTGTACGCACTAGCGATGCGCCCCACCTCCACGCAGTTCTCCAGCGACACCTAGCGAGGAGAGAGGATCATCAGAACGAGGCATTCTTCAGCGCCAACAGTGCCTGACTTAATTATACATAACACAGCTGGGAATAATGCTAATTTATATTTGGTTCATTAACATTTTGGAAAATAGGATTAACGTCATGGAAATTTGCTGAAAGACGAAATTGTAAAGCACTGGGGGTAAACAAAGCGCTGCCACAGGAGACTCCTTCCACAAATGTTGACTAAACATCTAAACGCCAACGTAGAGAAAAGTTCATCAACGATTATGTGTGTATGAAATAAAGAAGATTTAAAAAAGTTATGCAAAAAACAAAACATTAATATAAACTTGAGATAAAAATGGAAAAATGTTTTTAAAAGAAAATCCACAATAATTTTAAACTCATTGCTCTGCAATTTCTAACTTGGAAATCAATTTCAGAGAATTCGACAGCACAGTGGTGGGAATTAAGTGAAATAAAAAAAAAAACTAAAAAACAAAAGAAACAGAACACTAGATCATTAGAGGTTATACGCAGATACCCCCTTTTTACTGATTTACACACAAACACAAAACCCTTGTGTTACTGCTGTTTACACAAACCACCCGCTGCACGTGTTTACTTCGTTTCAGCCGAACAGATAAGCACTCAGCAGGACGGATTCCTCTTATGAGAAAACAAACTCGGCTAATAAAGCGCGCGGGCGAATGAATTTCTCCTAATTGTCGCCGCGGCCGTTACAGAGCTCGCATCGCGGTAATTGAACGCGTGCCAACGAAGCTGTATTGAAAGCAGTGCTGGATATGAAATCGCAATATCGAGGCCGGCGTGGTGCGCGTAAGCCGACCCTGCGCCACCCAGAGAATAAGCGCTGCCTGCCGTCTCTAACGATCCGCCTCGATAATTAGCTGATGACCTAAATAAAGCTCGTTAGGGCAGAGAAACTGCACAAAAATCATTTGTTACCCCACAGAGTTGATGAATTCTGGTTGTTTTCAGTAACACCAGGTTTCTAGCAGAGTCATGGGTCTTGGTTGAGTGTTCGATTAAGTATGTATTTGTCGAGAGAGAAATTAAAACGTTAATGAACCAAAAGGAAAAACTGAAAAAGAGATAGGTTTCCTTAGTACCCCGGAGATGAGGAACACTTTGCAGAAGTCGAGCACCGGGAGGATCTGCAGGAAGCTGGCCGCCTCCAGGGTGTCCTGCAGGTTCTCCATGTTGAGCGAGAGCTTGGCGGTGTAGATGAAGTCGATGATCTTTTTCAGGCCGACCCGGTTCACGCCGTGCAGCTTGATGCACATCAGGTCCTGCTCCTTCATCCCACCTGAGAGACCGAGAGAGGTATGAGAAATGATAGATGCAAAGCGGGAAAGGAACATCAAGGCTAAATGCAACGTTGAAAGATATTTACATTAACATTATCCAGAGCGACGTACATTTTTACAGTGGCAACTTTTGTGGTGCTGGGGTCTAAATCTGGGACCGCGAACCTTCCGATCAGCAGTCCAACACCTTAGCCACTGGGCTAGAGTTTTATTGATCGGTACCAGGGCTTAAATAAGCCAGTTAGATTCTTCTTTCTTTTGTGACGTCATTTAAGTAGAACCCTTTCCCTGAATGTTCACTGAGGAGCGTGGCTCAGAAGTAGCTCATTTACATAGACACTGAAACGGTGCATCCGGAAGAGGAGTGCAACAAAGTGATTAACACGCAATTGGTGGAGATTTTAAGGTAAGAAACAAGTAGCAATCAGATGAAATGCAGACATGAAGCAGTACACGATGTAAGCACAGGTTTTGAAGCAGCCCGCTGATGTGTCAAATCCTAACCAGACCTGTTTTAATATTTTATGAGATAAATGTAACATCTGTGTTCAGACAACTGATTTCGAGAAAGTGACGCGCTCCAAATCTTCAACGTTTCTGTTAACAGTTCCTCATTTGCCGTTTAAGCGCCTCTATTTAGTTTTACCATATTCGTCAGATGACTTCATTATAAAACACAGATAGATTCTAGTGAGCCGGTTGTTGCGGCTCTGGATCCTTCAGCTCTACACAGAGACGGGAACAAAGAGCCAGCCTGTGAAGCGAAGCCTGTATTTTATTATTCATCAAAAGCAGGGCGAGATCGCTTCACCTCACATCTCGTCACGTCACGGCGTGAGCTTCACCACACACGCATACACACACCGAGAAAACAACAAAAAGCACATCATGAACTCTAACGCCTTCAGGAAAAAAAAAACATGAAGTGATTTGAATCTGGTGGGTGGAGCTACACTCTCAATCAAAGGCGGTGTGTGATTTGAGGTCATAAGAGAGATGATGCATGAACTAGAAATGAAATAGAACTGCAAGGTAACAAGGTACATGAGCACCTTGGGGTCTCTTTCATCATTTGTTTCCTTTATCTCAGAACCACCAACCAACCAAAAGAAACAAACTCACCACAAGCAACTCACCCAGTCACTCAACATGCAACAAATTCACCCACTCTCCTACCAATGCAGTAACTCTACCCACCCACAAACACTCACTCAACCCACAGTCACCCATCTCACCCACTTAAAAACCATCAGACCCCATCTACCCACACACACCCCCATTCATTTAACCACCCACCCACTAAACCCACCCACAGCTCCACTCACCTGTAAACATGGCTTTGAAGTAGTCACTAGAAGACGCCATCATGGCTCGGTGAACAGGAAACGCCTCATCGCCGTCGCCAGCCACCAGCGTGACGTCGCACAGCAGCCCCTCTATCCTCAACTGGTCGAAACCCTGAGACACAAAACAGCGACAAGCTGTGAGCTGTAATGAAACTCATTTCATTACAAACCTCACACAGCAATCGGTATAACATCGCAATGGGGACATAAAATTCCAGTTTGAATACTCATGGAATAGTGTAACTCTAAAAGCATTGATAAACAGATTGCTACGATGAACATAAAACTACAGGAAATGCAAAAAGAGTGAACGAGTGCACGAGGGACGTTTGGGTTCCCCTGACACGTTTCAGGAGATCAGCAATAAAACACTCCATGACTGCATTAATTAGAGAATAACACATTTCATTTCAATAACAACCACATTTTCAAAGCTTAGGAGTCTATTTCAGGTCAAAACTTTTTTATTTATTTATTTATTTATTTTTGATGAAGAAGGTGTAAATCTCTCCCGCTGGCTGAACGGAGCGGGATGCGATGCGAGGTGTGCGCGTTCCCGAGCTACTGGCCCAATTCCACTTTGCGATTGCATCACCGTGGAAACGAGACCATAATAATTCAGATGGCCTAGTTTGCGTGTTATGATTAGAAAGTAATAGATAAAGAGTTAAGGAGAACGAATAAATAGCACAAGCGGCATGGGATGTTCGGCAACGCGTGAAGCGTCGCGGAGACGATATCGAGTACGCCGCACGAAAACGGTTCTCCGATCGTAATCTTAAGTGTTTTTTTTTTTTTTTCTTTCCTGTTTTTAAACTTCCTGGACTCTCGAGGGTCGAGGCGCATTCCTTTCTTTCGCTGCGCTGTGAGGAATTGAAGAAAAATTACAAAATAACTAGCTGAGATGAGAACCGGACACGTCCCTTTAACCATAAACGCTCTCCAGGCTTCAAATATCTGCTGGAAAAAAAATGAGGGCAAAATTTCTATCCTTTCTCACTCGCTCGTGTTATCGGATTCTCATTGGACAAATCTGATGAAGCCCTCTGTGTGTCCATTAAAAAGCACACACACACACACACACACACACACACACACACACACTGTATTTTCACAAAGCAGGAAATCCTTTTGCCGGCAAAGACAAAGAGAATAAGGAAAAGTCTTCAGTGTCTTTTTGGCGTCTACCTTGCCCGCGGGATCACAGATCGCTGCAGCGTCACGTGTCCGCCGCACATCGCAGAGCGGATAAGAGCTCACGCGTAATGAGCGTGACATCAGCTTTCATCCCCACACCACAACAGATGTGTACCGGAGTGTGAGGGCGTCTTATATGTAGACCATTATGTTCCCAAATGTGATAAACTGCTGCACATGGCAGCACGTGAGGACACACACGCACAATGATTAATATTGATTTAATTAAACTCTGATTAAGCAGCCAATAATTGTGTGTGAGCACACAGATTAGTTTCAATACTTCATTAGAACCCATCGGTCTCCTCTCTTACAACACACACACACACACACACACTGCAGGGGCGAGTGTCGCATGTTTCAAGGCGCCGAGCACCGGAGAGATACATAGACACGCTCCTGTGTGATATAAAATAATTTTTTATATATTCTTCACTAAAGTAATGTACAAAGAAGCCACGCCCACTTCGCTAAGATCTGGGGCTTAAAAATAAAAGGCCACGCCTCCTTTAACAACAAAGTGGAGAGGCCACTCCCTCTTCTCTGAGAAAGCTACACAAGACACATCCCCTTCACTAAGACCACACCTTTTTATGGAAACGTCACACACAGGCCACACCTCTTAACAAAAAAAGGTAGCAAGTATGCCCACCTTTACCAAGGAAGTTATGCAGAGGCCACACCTCCTTGGTTATAAAAAAAAATAAACTCACATATGCCACGCCTCCCTTAACCCGAGACGGTTACACACAGAGGCCACGCCTTCCTTAACCGAGAAGCTTCAACAGAGACCACGCCTCTTTTACCATAAGTTGCATACAAAGTCCAGGTAGCCTTTACCAGAACGACACCCACAAGGTCATCCCTGATGTAGCAGGTTTGACACACCGTCTCTACCAAGATTGATGCAGATCCTACCTCTACTCATCTGTGCCTATTTTTGAGGGAGAACTAGATGTTTTTCACCTCCGTCTGTCATTTTCTATTCCATCCATCGTGATAATGGGCTGCGAGAGCTTCAGTGCTGTCGTCATAGAGATCGATAGTGTGATCTCATCATCATGGAAACGGCAACCGCCACGGCTGAGGACATTACAGGCATCTAGCACTGATTTCTAAACAGCCTGAGGGCCGTCTCTACCTCCCACACACACACACACGAAATGGCAGAATGATCTTTTAACCAGATTCCTAAATGTCACACACACTCACACCATCATGTGTCCTCCTCTTGACCCCATCACAATTCTTGCTCCCTCACTCACACACACACGGTTGCCAGGTGACCTGCTGGTAGTCGCTAATGAACTTCCTCATGCGCAACCCAGCCATGATGATAATGACGATGATGAGAAAGGTTGAGGCGTGTGCGAGTGCGCCGGGATGCCAGACCACACTGTGATGACCTTCACACACACACACACACACACACACACGTCCCCGTGGCAGGACGCCCGCGAAGGCAGATGGTTGTGTTCTGTCCACTGCTTGTCGTGACGAAGTGTTTAATAAGAGCTGAAATCCACCGCCATGTCGAAGGAACGCTCCGCCACACGCGAGAAAGACGTCGGTTCGATTCCCAGCGTGACGGAAGACTGGAGTACGCGGTGCAGTTATGGCCGAGGTTCACGAAATAAGGCGGAGAGTTCAACAAGAGTAGAGACGGAAACAACAAGCGAATGACCTGTGGACGGTTACCTGTAGGACGACGGAGCTGTGCGTGTTACTGGTGAAGAAGCGGGTGTTGCCCGTCTTGGATGCCTGCAGGTGGGTCGAGAGCCCCATCTCACCACAGCCGAGAGACACCTTCATATGAGCATCGTCATCCTCCACCAGGGATCTACACACAAACAAACAAACAAAGGAAGATGGTTAAAATAAAGGGTACGACATGGAGGGTTACTGTGACAGAGCGTCATTCAACATCTCCACTCCTGAGAGACAATACAGCCTGATAACCACACCTGAACAAATAGCCACCACACCTTCGCTTCAGGTCAGAGGTGCAGAAATTCCATTCTACAGTAGAGTTTAGGTTGTTATCTGAAAGACGTTGACTGTTCACAGCTTAACAAACCCAAAACAATTTGGCGTAGACCATCGCAGTTACCCCTCATCCACATACCCGATCATACAGCACACTGCTGGGTTGGCAAGAACTGGCTCTGGGTCACCCTCAATTCTGACCCAAGCTAAAAAAAGTGAACCTGCTTTTTGATCTGAAATGGATTTTTTATGGATAATCAATCATTTAATGCTACTTAATCCAAAAGTAATTTTAATCCAGGTGCAGCTGGGGTGCATTCAAGATATTTCTGATGCGCAATTCAAATGGAAGCTGGTCCACCACTTGAAGCTTAAAAAAAACTGAACGATACTGAAAAATAAAATCTAACCACATGACATTGTTAAAACATGATGCTGAATCGAGGTGAATGATCAACATTCTAAGCATGGATCGGTACATGCGTTGGCGCTACCCAACACATTTACTGAGATGAAAACAAGCCAAAGAAATAAATAAACTATTCAAAAATCCGTATAACATAGCAGAAGTACAGTGATCAAATCAGATACAAAGAGCTTGTGTTGTGTCCCCGCCCTGCATTGGGCACCCTAGGAGACCGCCTACGTCGCCTATGCAAGTCCGTCCTGGAGGACCACCTGTTCAAGACATTATAGTGTTTCCTCAGCTCCTAGTGGACCTGGTGTAATTTAACACTCTAACAACCTTTACTGAATAGAAGTGAGAGTGTGGTAGAGCCGGGAAAACACTAAAATGTGAAGAGCAGGGTTGGACGTCCAAGACCAGGGTTGGAAACCAGTGGTCTGTGTCACGGGCTGGCCCTGGCTCTGGCCTTGATCATTATATGGCATCTGCAAACTGTAAAAACTCTTGTGTTTACAACCTCCAGTCTCCTCCAGTCCCAGTATTTGATGCAGCGTACATGAGGTAAAAGTCAGAAGACGCTGGTGACTAAGTGCATCTGTCAAGTTTGTCACCACAGACCATCTGATACATTACTGGTGATTAGAATTTAGAAATGCTATGAAGTATGGGATTCCTTCGTTTCTGACTGCGTGCTCATTTATACAAAATAATTGCATGCCGGTCAGGTCTTAGTGAAGGAGGTGTAGCCTATCAACTTTTCAGTCTTAATCAAGAGGTGGATGCGTCACATATGAAACCTACCTCAGCGAAGAAGGCAGAGGAATGCCCAAGAACGAGTCAGTCCTGAAAGAAGGTGGTAGCGTTAAGGCTACAAACCGGTCAGTCTCGGAGATGGGGGTACTGGGTCACCTACGAATTGGTCAGTCTCGGAGAAGGGGGTAGTGGAGCACCTACAAACCCGTCAGTCTCGGTAATGGGGGTACTGGTGCACCTACAAACCAGTCAGTCTCGGTAATGGGGGTAGTGGTGCACGTACGAACCCATCAGTCCCGGTAAAGGGGGTAGTGGTGCACCTACGAACCCATCAGTCCCGGTAAAGGGGGTAGCGGTGCACGTACGAACCCATCAGTCCCGGTAAAGCGGGTAGTGGTGCACGTCAGTTCCGATGAAGGAAGCGGGGTGTGCCTTGTGAACCTGTAAGTCGTGGCGAAGAAGGCAGAGGCGTGCCCTGGAAACCAGTCAGTCCCATTGAAGGAGGCAAAGGCGTGCCCTGAGAACCAGTCAGTCCAAGACAGAGGTATCATCTAAGTGTCTAACAGATCCAGTGAAGAGAGCTTGGCCTCTGAAGTTCTGAGACTTCGTATGTACCTACGAGGATGGTGTTAAATTATTTACCCTTCCTTAGTAAGAACACTGTTTTGATTAAAATCGAACTGCGGGATTAATTTTCAAAGCTGCAATGCAGTGGGATTATCACATCATTCCGAACCGCAGACTTCTTATTATATCCATCTTTCATACCTCGTTTCATCTCAAAAGACGACACGCATATGCCTCGATTCCTCACTAGCGATTAGAGCTGATGAAACGCTTCGGCAGCAAGACAGACTCGCAGATCGACAGATGATGCTATTGATGTCTTCGTCCCGCGCGGATAAAGTCCGTCCTGTTCGGAGCGTTACAGTATTACCGAGATAATGCCCTAATGATGTTAGCGAGGACATTTAATCCACATTAATCCTTGCATGGCCGCCTGGAGCATCAATACCGAGCCTAATCTTAAGTGAAGCTTCGGCATCATGACCAAACCCCCACCACCAAACAAGACGGCCTTTGGATCAATAATGAGGTCGCTGAAACACGTTCTTTTTTTCTTCTTCAACAACTAAAAAAACTATAGCAAGGTGATGCTTGAATTTATGTAGCTGTCAAAATAAATAAATATTAGGAGGTAGGGTATAAATTAAACTCATAAAATGGATCAAGGTATAGAGGTCAGGCCTAATGAAAATACAGCGCAGGTTGAATGCCGTATAGCGCAAAACACAACTGCCGGTTTATTTATCGCTGACGTCTGAGAGAGACAGGAAGAGAGAAAGGAAATATCAGACTCTTCAACCAGCTCAAGGGAGGATGAAACGAGATCTCGCTTCCTCTCTCTACCCATCACTCCATCCTGCTCTCCCGCTGTGGCATTAGCATAACATATTCCTTTAATAATTAATCATTAAGGGACACACAGACCCAGACTGTCATTAGGACATGCAGGAAAGGTGCTGCAGGTACTGGCCTAGAGAACATCTGTTATTACCACACACACACACGCATCTCAAAACACTCTGCTTTTATTAACCCAGCATCCCTTTCAACTCAGCTGGAACGCTTCCAAGCGCAGACACACACACACACAAATGCACCTTTTGCTCTTTTCTCTCTTTCAACTCGAGGCGATTGGATGCGGTTCAAGCAGACAGGTCTGCGTGTTCGCCGAAGGAAATGTCAGAAGTGTTTGATGGTTGTCTTGTAAATGCAAAAGACCAAAAAATAAATAAATCATCAGAGAGAACAGCAAGAGACCAAGACTAAGATTTTATTAGGAAAGGAACCTGGCTTCCTCGGCATCCAGACTGTCGCACCGATGATGGTCAAGAATCCGTAATAAATTCCTCATAAGACAATATCCGATGAAGAACTTCCTGAGTTACGCCTCACATTCAAAACTGGAACTCCTTCATGTCACCATGGAAACTGTGGAGTTTGGGAACGTTCCTAAATTTTTGCCCACTCGTTTACTGAGTAGGGATGGTCATGTGACAATGCCAAATAGAGACAGGGATTTGTTTGGCCAATTCGCGTATTGTTTTTAATATACGTTTGCATTGGAGGTGGTAAATTGCTGCCGTTCCTCTATGATCCTGTAGGTGGTGCAGTATTAGTATTAGCACATTAGTGGGTAGCACAGCATCCCACGTAATAGGAGCAAATAGTTTGCTACATTTGTTTACGATACCCAGGTGCCGATTCGATTTGTATTGCGATTCTGTAAATCTAATGATATAATATTAGTTGGTCCCTGGTGATTCCTGTCCCTAATGTCCAGTGTTTCAAATGTTACACAAAACTGGACAAAACTAGTAATATGTCGTTTTCCAATTCACGTATTTACGAAAGATATAACATTAATAGCATCTACATATTTACTAAACACAAACGTTATGCAAATGGCTTCGATGCTCTCCGCTCCATCTCGGTCACCATGACCTCACGCACCCATTTCACCTCCATAACTTAAGCTCTCTCCATCCTCCCACCTTAGTCTTTCATGTCCAGCACATGTCCAAAAATTAGTTAACAGGCCTTCAATTGATTTGAACCCTTCCCCCGCCGAATGTTTTGTTCCCCCGATACAGATTGCAGGTCATGTTAATATGAGCCCGTCTTCGATGGAACGCTCTGGACATGTAATCAGCCCAAAAGCAATTTTTCCTTGAACAGTTTCCATGTTTTTTTCCGGGAAATAGGACAATCCCCTCATTTGCTCAGCCATCATGATCCTTCAGCTCACTTACAGTCGTGTAAAAGTTAATACAAAAAGTTTGTGTGTAGAAAACATAATAAAGATCATCTGATCGTGGCAGGTTTCAGTATTAGGCAAGAACAACCTCCGATGTACAACATATAACTTTTCGCAGCATGCCATTATTTGTTGAATGAATAAAAATGAAGCTAAATAGAAAATAAAAAAACATTAAATCCCCCTTTGCTGCTTCAACAAGATACGAGAGGGTAAGCTGAAGCCAGGTGGTCCTAATCATCAGCCCTTGATTAATTGATTATCATCAGGTGTGCAGACCTCTATAAAAGCAGAAGTTTTGGCAGTTTGCTGGTCAATGTTCAACATTCTACAGTGAGAGATTATTCACAAGCGATGAGCATTCAAGACTCTTGACAGGAGTGAACGTCCCAGGATATTAACCTCAAGTTCAGACCATACAACTTCAGAGAAGTACAAATAAATAAATAAATAAATGATCCAGAGCCTACAGGCCTCACTGAGCTGGTTGACTGGTAAAGTCCATGACGGCACAATTAAAAGGCTGAACAAGTGCGGTTTGTTTGAAAGGGTGATCTGGAGAAAGTCTCCTGCTGCTAAAGGTGGATCTACAAGTTATTAAAGAATGAGGGGTATTTATTTTTGCACACTTTTTTCTTGTTTGGCATCATATTGGTTACATAAATAATAGCACAGTGGGAAAAGTTGTGTTGTTTATCTGAATTGAGCATGTAATGACAGTTGATTGTCCAGGGTTGTTCAATAATAGTAAAATTAACTTGAAAGAAGATGGAGCTTCTGTATGGACTTTCCTCTCAAATGTTGCTTAAACCAGGGCGCTGATTGAAAAAAAGCCTTTTTAACAGTAACACCGTCCAAACCAACCCAACTCAAGCCTGATCCGTTTAAAGGTATACCCAAAACTTAAAGTTTCCTGATGTTTCAGTTTCAAATCGGACATCCTAGATTTGTAACAATAATATACTCTGCCCTCATACCTGCATATAAATTGTGACAGGTCTTTACTTCTGGCCACTTAGCGATGTTAATCCGAACATCTTGCGGAGTTTAATTTTCTCCACACAGGACCAATCGTACAAAGAAACTGCACACCAGGGGTCAGGAATTAAGTTTGGCAACAGGCCACACATTATCAGAGCGATTCTCATGGCCTTCTAAAACGGTTATAATGATGTGCTTTTCATGCCACAGGCTGTACACAATAGGCATCCCAGATTTGTTCCTGCTTGTTAGGCAGAACAGGTAGAACCTTCTTAGGGCAATCACTTTCATGTTTCGTTACATAATCTTGTAACTACGGTACCCTTTAATAAACCACTCAGTTTTGACAAGTCCCTCGAGACTGATTAGAGTTATTAAAAATCAGACGTTGACACCGAGTTAAACATGAAGGTTATGAATAATGCCAATACTTATGAGAAACACGGTTCTTTACATAAAATTTACATTTAACAAAAGCATGTAAAATAATCAATCATCGATACAATAGTTTAAGCCACTAGTACCACCCTGGAGTTGATTACTTTCCTTTAACAGCGCATCCTGCACAGCATTTTGCCAACCACTACAACAGTTTTTTTGTTTTTTACATTAAAGAAGATTGTAGCGTTACCTCAGCATACCAACATCCCACATTTTTGCAAATTTTCGCCAAGCATTTTTCGGGGCTATGAGCAACTGAGCCGCTTGCGCGTACGCCTGGTAGCGAATCAAAACTTGTTTGCGTCAGTGGAAACCCAAGCAAAGCATGTTTACATATTTTTGTGTTTTTATTAAAAAAAAAAATTTTCCCCCCCGCAAGATTTAGTGAAGACAAGTGCGGGAGCCGCTTTCAGTTTGTTTTTTTTAAAGCAGCCAGTGCCGAGAGGAATCATGAATTAAGCTTAAGTGATGTTTAATGTCTATTTACTACGTAGTTTACTTGATGTACAGGCCTTTTCTAAATATTTCATTGTTTTTATATACAAAAATATGATTATAGTTTTAAAAATGGGTAGTATTGGTAATATTTATGGTTGGCTGGAACAGATTATCTGCATTTACATTATTTTCTATGGAAAAATGCGTTTCGCAACATGTAATTTCGCCTTAAGAACTCGTCTCTGGAACGGATTAAAATCATATAGGCTGAGATACCTCTGGAATCTTAATTACAAGTAATTGCATAAAAAACATATCCTGAAAATGTTCCTGTGTAACTTTTCAGCTTTTCCTCTAAAAGTTACAAATTGCTGAAACTGGAGACTCCTTTATGTAACCTTAACGTTAAATAAACTGGTTTGCCTCGTGAAAAGAACGACCATCAAACCTACCGTCCAATCAGAACTGAGGATTGACCGGATCTAATTTAAGGATTAAAAATGACTGTTGAAAATTGGTGCAAGTAAATGAATATTAAATCACAGCCACTTTAAATTTCTATGTGAATCCCACAAAATGATTGGAAAGGATAATCATGAAGAAGCAATAAACGAGACACCGTGTTAGAAATATATATATATTTTTAATGAGTTCCGCTTTGTGTGCATGTGCGAGCACGTTTTGTTCTGATGTCAGCATCACAAGTTTGAGGTGAAAATTAAATCCCTGTGTTTCCTTTCATCACTGCAAAATTAAACACCTCTGTCCATGACGCTAGAGCTAGGTGTAAAGTGTGCGATTGTGTGTGTGTGTGTGTGTGGGGGGGTGTGATATCAGTCATCCTCCTCCTCCTCCTCCTCTCTCTCTCTTTTTTGCCAGAGTAATGATGGAGGAGGAAAAGACCCATTACATGATAAATGTGTTTTTAGAGGAATAACACGAGGTGTGTAAGAGAGCGCCTCTCGCTCACAAGACCTCCATTTTCGGTTACTTAATGGCATACGAGGGCACAGAAGTGACAAGAGAGGATGACACACGTTATGGTTGCGGCAATTATGCTAAAATGGTTATGTGACAGTCAGTCAGCCGAGACGTGGCAATTTCGCACGTCTGTATTCAGGAGGAGGAGGACGCCCAACGTCGGAGCGCTGGCTTAACTGGATCAGAGCTGGTTGCATTTCGGTTGAAATCAAGCAGAACTAAAGAACAGCCTTTTGTTGCTGCTGTTGTTGTGGCTTAAGGAGCAGATCTTAACTTTCAGATGCACATTTAAAACTGAGATATGACTTAGAATAATACTATTAATAAATGATAATACACATTTTTCACCCAAAGTGGCTATTCCAGAAAAAAAATTATAAATTGCAGCAGAATGAGATCTCGTAGATCTCTAAATAAATTAGCCACGCCCGATTGTTACTGCATCTAATTACGAGCTGATTTTAAATAAATAAATGTAGAAATACAAACCGGAAACCTGAACACTATACAGTAGCTGTGCAAGTTTGAATTGAATATTACATTTTATCAATGGTTTTATCAAAATGGTAGAACGATCGTACTTTTGAAACTTTAAAATGCAAATTTCTTTAAAAATTGACGAATTCCTTTAAAATGTACCACAGTCACTGCGGAAAAACGCAAACTGCTTCCATCTTCTGGTGTATTTTAACTTTATGGGCGTTTCCGTGCCACACCTACTGGACTGGAGTCTGGCGTAGAATATTTATTTAATTTATTTTTTTTTAATTAGTATGCTTTTGTGACATTAGGGCTGGGCAATTAATCAAACCCGATGTACTGACCGTTTCACGTGTACTGCAGAGAGAAACAGTTTCACACAGTGGACGGCTCATCTTCAAAAAAAACCAGGAGGATTAACCCTTAAAATTTAATTATCAAATTTCTGATACATCATGTAAAACCAGGTTATCATGCTACTAGAATATGGGAATGACGTCACAAAAAAAAAAAACCCTCACACAATAAATAAAATCTATTACTATTAGTCACAGAAACAACCTAAAACTACCATAAAAACATGAATATTTCTTTTTTTTTTTTTTTTTGTAATTTCTTTTTATACTTTATATTCTTATTTGAAGATTCAAAAGATATTTGAATTTAAAATTTTTAGGTCATCAGTGGTCGTGTTAGCATTTCGCTTCATATTATACCATGTATGACTGTGTATATGACACAATTTTAATTTGATCTTGTGCATCTGTGCTATTTCTTTGCCTTGTTCGTATAGCTGGTGACATGGAATTGAACGATCGCAACAGAAATAACGAAAACTTGTGTCAGTGGGTTTTTCTTCCTCCCCTCATGTGTGTAAAAATCCACTCTTGCGGTGAACTTTTGTTAGCAAACAACGCTAAGTATAATTACTCTGGATTTTTGGTCAAACGGTGCATTTTTTTTACAAATGTATCTACACATCTGTGTGAAATGTTGATATTGCGGACATTTCTGACACATTTTTAACGCGATTCTGTCGCTGCCACGCCTCCGTCTGAGGAAACGATCAGCTAGCTGACTGGAACATAACCTAGCTACGGGGTGAGCAGAGGGATTAACTGGTTACCTAGCAACAGAACTCACAGATTTTCTTCATTTTGAACTACAATCTCGTTTTCTTTATACATGCGCAAGTGCACACACACACACCATATAATATTCCAACTGTCATGGGTGCGTCAATCAAAACTCATGCATCATAACAGCTTTTCATGGTTACAGATATCAAAAAGATGTGTGTGTGTGTGTGTGTGTGTACATAACCCTGGTCATCAGATAGATCACAGGTTTATAATCACAGATGGTCTACAATACACACACACTGCGATATAACTACCTACCTACTTAATCTGTGTGTTTTATATATATACACACACGCGCATGTGAGAGGCAGAGAGAATTAGTTTAACCACGTGTGTAGGAAACAGATAGATCCAGAAGATTGAGCTCTCTATATACACTATATATAGCCCACCTAGGCTACTATGCAACCCCCTAAACACACACACACACACACGCACGCACGCACGCGCGATGTAGGAGGCAGCAGTAGAGGGAATGTTAGGAGACAGGGTAAGAAGACAGGGAGAGGACAAAAGCACCCCACAGCAGAACACACACACACACACACACACACACACACACACACACACACACACACACACACACACACACACACACACACTTAAAAATAGAGACAAGGCCACAGCTGAGTTTGCTGAATAAAGCTAATCTGAGAACGAGTCCATAATCCAGTGTCAGCGCGCACAAAGACACACCAAACAGTTTTATTCCTTTCATTTGACAATTGACACATTTGTTTTAATAAAAACAACAAAAAAACAATATCTAATGAAGTGGGAGATCCAATGTCAATGGAAGAAAAAAAAAAAATGTGTGTGTGCAAAGCTCTTCAGCTCTAAAATCATTTCGAAGCTCAGTATTTAGTTATGAGTATTGTACGAGTACGGATATCGACTGATACACGATGCTTCAGAAACTGCTAATGTAATATGGTGTAATGTCTAGTTTATTGTTTTTGGGCTGGACTTCGCACTCGTCTGGCAACCCCCGAGGACAATCACCGTAAAAGTCTGTGAATGGCAGGATTTGGGATTTAATTGCAGGCTGCAGAAATGCGTTTTAGAGAAAAACAACTGATTCCGCAGTGCAAGTCAATTTTAGTTTTCTCCGACGCACGGCCCGAAAGGCCCGAACGGCAGCCTTCTCCACTAATCTAGCAAGGAGTTTCTAGCAACAAGAAATTAATTGACAAAAAAAAAAAAAAGAAATTAATTAGAAAAAAGGTATACATCAAAGATCCAAAACATTTTCTTTCAACCAACCAACAATTAAGTAAAAGTTTGCTTCAAGGCCCAAGTACAACACTCCATTTTAATCCATTAACGCCTCGCCCCTTTTCTTCTCCATTGGCTCGCACCCATACACTTGCCCATTTTTCCTTCTTTCAACGCCTCAACCGAGGGCGTTTTACACATTTCTTTCCCTGGCATTGTCACAGAGAACACCGGACACTAAAGCCTGCTTCGTTTATCCGTGGGAACACAACCGTTCTGTGCTCGGGAACCGCACCCGAGTCCCTGGAAAGAGTGTTCTTATGGCACTTTTCCACTGCATAGTACGGCACGACACGGTTCAGTTCAACTCACTTTTGGGGGGTTTTCTACTGGGAACAGTACCTGGTACCTGGTCCTTTTTTTAATACCACCTCAGCCGAGGTTCCAAGCGCGCCGAACCGTTACCAAAACGTGACGTGTAAACTCTGCTGGTCACTGATTGGCCGGAGAAAATCGTCATTACTGCGTCACCGAACTTGCGACACGAGACACAACAGAACCGCTATATTTAGAACAGCCAGAAAAGGATCACACGCACCTTTTTATATTAACCGTCGGCCTCTTGTTAACAGCGAGACGAAGGAGTTCGTTTCAAAACATCCACATGCCGAGAATGAAGAACACCATGCCGTCGATATGCTCCATTGTTGCGTGTTCGTTTGTGGCGCGTTTACGATGACTTCACTCTAAAGCGTTACTACACTGCAGTGGAAGCGCAAACCGAGCCGAACTGAGCCGAACTGAAGTGAGTTGAACTGAACCGTGTCGTGCCGTACTATGCAGTGGAAAAGAGGCATTAGGCACGGATCGAATCAGACATGGAATGGAAGTGGACACGATGTCATCGGTGACGCGCCAATCGCAGCCAAGGTAGGAAGGCACACGAGGGCGTCGATTTTCAAAAATATCAATACTGCCACCTGCTGTATTGGAGGGTGAAAATGCAGACGTGTACACGAGTACAGAAGATAATAATAACAACAATAATGTGAACTCTGGCCAGTACAAATAAATTGTGCCTAGTGTGAAAGTGCCCTTAGATTGCTGACTGTTTACTTCCTGCCTGATGTATTCGAACCCTTGACAGGCGTCAGTGTGAGGAGATAAAATGTTATTTATGTCACCTGTCTAAGGTTTCATGTTCTAGATATTATGCAGTGTGTGTATATATATATATATATATATATATATATATATATATATATATATATATATATATACCAATCGTTTTAACAATGCCCGGTGTGGTCGCACGCACAAAACAATATAACTTCTGGTGTGTGTGCGCACGCGAGGACGGCTTTAAAGGCAAGAGAGCAGTGTGAAAGGAGAGGAGGTCACAAGCATCAACGCCGCATGAACGGGACGCTTCCTTTCAGCTTGCGTGTGCTTGTTTTATGCACACACACACACACACACATTTTCACACGCACGCGCCCATCCACAGATGGAAGGCAAGGCAATAACGGGCCATCAATTTATAAAAAGGTGTAAATGAACAGTACGCTTGTATTGCAGGTTTACTCACATGTAAGCCGGTGATAACGGAGAGGACCGAGAGGTTTTAAGCACAGGCACGGGGAATTTCCAGCTCACAGGAGAGGCGCTTTTCCATTTCAGCGGCATGTTTTGGGGGAAAAAAAAAAAATTGTGAAAAATTTTAAATATATATATTTCAAAACCTGTCACGAGCTCCGGACCACGGACGATCTTCCGGCCAGGGCTTCCATCCCAACAAAGCCCAGGCCGAGAGGAGGAGGAGGAGAGAGCGGAGGAAGACGGTAATCGGTGTCGGTGCACTGACGCGCTGCTGCTGAGCGAGGCGGCTCCGCTCTGAGCTTAGCAGCGTGTGCTAGTGATTAGCCGAATGTGCAGCATGTAGCTGGGCACAGGACAGAAATAAATGTAAAAAACAATAATAAAAATAATAACAACCCGAGCATCTCCTGATGAAGATGGAAGAGGAGTTCACCCAGAAGAGCCAAGAAAAAAAATTAATGAATTACAAAAATAAATAGAGAGAGAGGAAAAAAAAACCAGAGACGCGGCGCTGCAGCCGAGCTCGCGCGAGAGAGGATGTGCAAGAGTGGCACTGCGAGTGAAGAGGAGCGGACTGCAGAGAGAGAGAGGGGGGGAGAGAGAGAGAGAGGCAGAGTGAGGGAGAGAGAGAGAGAGAGAGAGAGAGAGGCAGAGTGAGGGAGAGACAGAGAGAATGAGACAGAGACAAAGAACGAATGAAATAGATGGAAAGTAAAAGAGACAGATAGAGACACAGAATAAAAAGAGAAGCCGGAGAGAGCCACTGGGACAAAGAGACAAACAGAGTAAAAGATGTACAAAGACACTGATACAGTGAAAGTAAACGAGTGAAATAGAAACACGGACAGAGAGAGAGAGAGAGAGAGAGACACATCATTTATTTATTTATCAGATTTGTATTTAGCCGTGATTTACTGAACGCTACTTATTTAGTGTTTATCGTTTCTGCTGCTGTTTATTTATTGACACTTTATTTACAGACTATTATTTAATCTTCATTTCATACCTCACTGATGATTTATTTATTTAATCAGCTGCCATTTAACCGTCTTGTTTATTAATTACTTCATTTCATCAGCTACTATTTACTCAAACTAATCATTTATTAAATTGATTTCTTATTTAATCTGCTAATTGGAAAATTACTAGAGATGGGGGGAGGGGGGGAGGAAAAAAAAAAATCTGTTCAGTTATGAATCGAGATTCTTTGTGGTGAGTCACATATTGCACACCACACCGAAAATGTATAATATAATATATATATAATAATATATGTATAATAGAGAGGAACCAGGCGATCGTGAAGTCAGTGAGCAGAATCGTCTGGTTTTCAGGTTGATTGGACGTGACCGCTGATCAGACTCGATCAGACGATTCTGTACAGAGCGCAGAAGCTTCCGAGCGGAAGAACAGAAATACATTTTTACGGGGTTACATTATCAAGTGACCTAGTCTCAAACCCGCTTATTACACACACTTACACCAGCGAGCGCTAAATCGCATGGTAGAAGTCGCGCGCGTTCGCAGCCGCTCGACCTGCGCGCTCACTGTCGAGTTGAGTTTCTGAGACTTTGAAGGCGTTTGCGGCGGTAAAACATCGCTGTCTCTTTATAACCCTACAGGTGGCGCTCTCTGAACTATACACACATTTTCATTCCGTGTGGTTGTTTAGAAATAATAATTACGGCGGATTACATGGATGCGTTATGCTCAGTTAAATGTTAAAACTCTTGTATTTGAAGTTAATTTGTAGTGTTTAAACGTTGCGCTTGGGTTTTAAGTGAGAAAACGAATGTCGTAAGGAACAGACTACATTTAATCATTCAAACTTTTAAAACTGTAACAAAATCGGGTGAAAAATCATGATGTTTACAGAGTTGGAATTTTTAATTGAATTGACACAGAGGTATCGTGATCATATCGGAAGGTTATTGATTCCCATCGCTAATAAATTAATATATTAATTAAAAAAAAAATTTTTAAATAAAAAAAAACAGACCATCTTATATATACACATATTATAAACACACAAATATATTCTTTCCAAAAAGCATGATGGATAGAACGGGACAGTCTAAACGAGGACACGCAGAGACACGAGCGCTGCCTCTGGGCCGATTCTCTCTTGCCGGGTCAGTGCTCTTTCAAAGAAGAAGAGAGGCAACTTTAAAAAATAAAACCCCTAAAAATAAAAAATAAACCTACTTGTTCCTGCGATTACGTCGTTCTCTGTTCGTTGCGCTGACAGCACGTCAGGGGAGCGCGAGAGGCGAGTGCCATGATGTGTGAAAGAAAAGGGAAATGTACTGGAGCGATCAGAAACACCAGGCACAAACAAACTGAGGCCTGAATTCAAAGCAGCGGAGGACAAGGCAGAGAGACAGAGCAAGAGAGACAAGAACAAGCCACTTTTCTAAAAATGCTTATAGCGTCCAAAATGGAAAAAGGACAGAAGACAACACACACTTGCCTAGGACATGGATCCAGACGCACACCGAGCTTCTACCCTCTGCTGGACGCATGAGGCACTGAGGTCTCGGAGACGCGCTCGTACACGGCGCTCCTGTTTAATTAAGTGTAAAATGTGTGGTGCGTGGAGGCTCGTCTATTCCTAGCGGTCTATTATTAGGGGTAATTAAGTGTAGAGTGGGCACGACGACGGTAGAGAACAAGGAGAGAACGGCCTGGCTCCGGACTTCAAACCACCCAAACTCGATTCTGACATTCTGGGTACAACCGAAGCCACGGCGCTCAAAGCAGAAACCACGAAGCGTGTACAATAATATACATTTTAACGCTGATTTTACTTTGGCATCGAGTTGCTATTTGTGAGGCAAATTCCTTTCTGACAAAGTGTCACGCTGACACGGGCGAACAGGGTCGTGCGTCACTCATCGGACCAGCGAAGGCGTCCTGAAGGCGAGAAACACAAATCGAGGCGGACGGCTTCATCCCGCAGACGTATTAGACGACGACCCAGCGTTCTGCTCAGATACACGCACGAAGAAGCTGACTGGTCGTAAGGTCGGAGCAGGAACGCATCTCACCTGAGAGAACACGTACTAACCTGCCATGGACAGGCGTCTTCTGCTGAAAAAGTCTGAGAACCAGAGAAAAATCAAAGGCGAAGTGAAGCGTCTTGGTAAACGTAGCCTCGTTCGAGAAATGAGACGTTTTTAGCTTGGTTATGTTTCACACAGAATTTTAAATCACCAGTGGAAACTTCAAACTTTGCCGATTTTTATCTCACATGGAAAGACACAAAGTTTCATCTTGAAGTTAAAAAAAACTAAAAATAAAGACAAACATAAAAGAGAATTAAATTGCATTTAGCAAGTGTGTTTCTTTTTATCTGATGAAAATATAAAATATGTAGGCATATTTATTAAAAAAAAAAAAAAACATGGATCGTGAGATAAGAAGTATTAAGTAGTATGAAAAATGGTGTCATATGATCCTATCTGAAAATTCACATTTTATTACTAGTACCATGTTTCGGCCAGACAGTTAATTCAGCTGAAGTTCTCGAAATGTCTTAATTTTCCGAGCACAATGCCTCTCAACTTCCTGTTACTGATGATTGCCTAGAGCTGGTAGTTTCACTGTACAACATCAAAAAGTGTATGTTAACATCATCACTCACTGTGAATCATGACCAACTTACAGGACAATGGGAAAGTCCACGGAGCACCGAGAAAGAGGATCTTACATTTACACAATTCAGGAATGTCCCTCAGAGACGTTTCTAAACTACTGCAGATTCCAAGATCAGTTCAAACTATTGTACGGAAGTAGAAGTTAACGGGAGATGGAGGCATTCTGCCAAGGTTTGAAGAAGACCCACCCTCAGCTGAGATGAACAATCGAGGAACCACCAAGGTGCAGGTTGCCATAAACTGCTTGGGGACCAGTGATGGGCTGCTGAGGAAGAAGTCCACACCCTCAAGCTCAACTAAAGTTAGCAACTGACCATGTGAACAACTTATAGGAACATTAAAACCAAAAGGGATGTTAGGAAGAGTAAAATTAAGACAGTCAAGCCCAAGAATACAGTACCAGCCTTTTAGCATGGTGGTGGTAGTATCATGCTTTGGATCGGTTTTATTGCCCCGTAAGTGGATAGAATAATGGAAAAAAAGGAAGATTACAAAATCCTTCATCAGAACCTCACAATTTCAGCTAGATGGTTAAAGTTTGAACAAAATAGTCTTCCAACAGATTAATGACCTCAAACACACATCAAAAGAATAAAGCAAGCCAAGTTCAAGCTTCTGGAGGGTCAGCACTATTTTAGATTGTACTTAATCAGGTTGGTGCCAGAAAACCAACAAATTTAACTCAGCACTACAAATTCTGCCAAGAGGTCCGGTCAAATATCCAACCAGAATTCTGCTTGCTCATAGCTAACAAAAGTGTCTCTACTAAAAGGTGGGCGTTCAAATGAAAATTTGTACTGCAGGTATCATTTTTTCAATAATTAAAATTAATGCTAAATTTATAAATCCAGTGTCTTATTTATTATTATTACTATTATTATTATTATTATTATGTAGCAGTTTAAACAATACATTATTTCCAAACAAATGTAATTTCATTGTTCTCTGCCAATCAATTTTCTTTAACATAATACAAAACTAAATAATCAAACGGGTATCTCTCGGAGGATCTTATCTGGAGGTCAACACTTCCTAAAAATAACGTGGAAAAGTGTAAAGGCATTGAAGTGTTCCGTATGCTTTCCACTGCGTTATGAAGATCTGTCCAGAAAGGTTTGATCACTGGACACTCCACCGTCTCCAGCATTTGGTGTCCCCTCCCTCAATATGTGCCTTCTGTTTTGGTGTAATAAAGAATCTGATAAGCCATTTCCCGCCATATGTGAGCGTTTGTACATTTCCATGGAAATTTACATACATCAAGCCATTCCTCATTTGATTATAATAAATAAATAAAAAAAAAATAAAAATGACCCTCTCTTTCCCCATTTTTCTTTAATATATTCTGTAGAGTGATTTTTTTTTTTAAGCTGAAGACCTTTATAAAATTCGGATGAGACACCTTTATTTGATTCACCTTGATAAGTATCTTTAAATATCTTTACAATTGAGTCGTCAAAGAGTTTTTTTTTAAACTTTTGATGTTTTCAAAGTGATTGCGTAGCTGGAGATATCTTTAAAAAAAAAAATCATGTTTCTCAAGATAATATTCCTTCTTTAAACTTTCAAAGTCTTTCAAATCTCCCTTTTTCAAGAGAGTAGAATATCGTTATTCCATGACTTGAATCTATAATCCATTCTATCTGGTTTAAAATCCGGGTCATAAGCACACCATTAAATTATCTGTACTGTAATTTACAACCCAATTCATACTCTTCTTTTACTGTATTCCAGAATTTTAGTTGGGCTTTAATCCATGGATTTTGCACCTCATCTATACATCTTCCCAAATTTTTATGTCCCAATACTGCTTGAATTGGGGGCTCGTTCATTATTGTAAGTTCCACCTAGCTTTATACGGCGCATTACATGTGTTAATTAAATATTTAGTCTGGGCCGCGTAAAATTTTTTCCTTCGCCAAATAAACCTGGAAATGATCTAATTCAGACCAGTGTTTTGTGGGAATTTCTACTGGGAAAGCTTGGAACAGATAGAGATACTGTGGACGAATGTTCATCTTTATTCAGTCAATTCTACAGTATGACTGAGGCCAAGGAAAGAGACGGGGTTCCATCTATGAACAGCTTTGATTTTTTATTAACAGTGGGTCAAGATTTGCCTCCGCTAGCGTTGAAATTTCTTGCATTAAATGTATTACCAAATATTTCAGTGAATTCTGTTGGAGTTGTATAATTCGATGTCAAAGTTTGCGTTTTTTGTATATTTAATTTATATCCTGCATATCTTAATTCAGGAAATTATTTAGTGGGTTTACTTAAATAAATCAAAATATCATTAGCATATAAAGCCAACTTGTGATCTTCTCCGATCTTCTCCATTAATACTGATGCCTTGAGCGCAAAAAGCAGTGATGAAATTAGGCATCCCTGTCCTGATCCACGTTCATGTACTGTGTCTGAAAAGATACCCATTTATTTTTATTCGGGCAGATGGTTTATCATATATCGTGTGGATGCTCCTAATAAAAATGTTGTGAACGGCAAATCTTTCAAGAGCCTTATATAGGAAAGACCAACTTTGGGAATCAGAAGCCTTCTCCGCATCTAAACTAATTAAAAGAGCTTCCAGTTCCTCTTGTTAAATATGACGTAATATCTGCAGAGATCGTCAAATATGATCATGAGTTTGTCTTTGAGAGATAAACCCAGTCTGATCGTTATGTATTAATTGTGGGAGAATCTTTTCTAGTCTTCTGGCAAGGACGCTTGTATATAGTTTGTAATGGACGTTCGGGATCGAAATTGCTCTACATTAAAGATGTATTGAACGCCAGAAGACGACTTGGTATTAACTCAGATCGAAAAGTCTTATACCACTCTGACGTAAAGCCATCAGGGCCAGGAGTCTTATTCGTCTTGAGTCTAAAGATATTTAGTTCTGTCTCCGTTATCGCAGCTATTAATGTTTGATTTTGTTCCTCGGTTATATGGGGGTCAAGAAATTGTCTAATCTGTTGCTCATCCTCTAGGCGTGGTTGTGTATACAATAAATTGTAATGTTTTTTAAAAAATGTTTATTTTATTTTGTTAATATTGTATGTTTTTTAGAGTTTAAATCCCTTATTTTACATATTGATTTATATATTGCCGGGTAGATAATAGCGTGACTTGCTTCTGATCCGTATTAGTGGATGACTTCACCACTGTAATGGAGAATCCTCGTGAAACCATGTCCCTCGTGGCCCCCGTAGCATCCTGGTACAGCCGAGTGCCGTCATTATAAAATACACGCATCCTTGGCGGATACAGTGTCTGGAACTTTGTTTTTCTTTTAACACTTTCTTGGCTTCAGTGTAGAAGTGAGCATCGTTGCAGAACACTCCTTTTTTTTTTTCTGCCAGGCTCTCTGAAGCACCTCTTCCTTTGTCTGGTAACTGCCGAACTTGACTATAATTGACCGCGTCCTTTCTTGTGGATTATTGAGTTTCGGTGTCAATGCTCGGTGTGCTCGTTCAATCCCAAACTCTCCGTCCTGGGGAAAGTCTAGTGCACTTTAACAGGTTATCTAGAAAGCCAACCATGTCCGTACCTTCTTCATCTTCGGCTATTCCATAAATACTTAAATTGTACCTACGAGCACGACCCTCCTGATCCATCAGTCTGGATTCCAGATTAGCTTGGCGATGTGCTAGTCGTTTGATTAGCATTGATGTAACTTGAAGCGCTGTCTCGGTTTCATTAATTCTTTCCTCTGACTCCTCCAGTCTGTCACTTGTTCTCTTCAACTCTTGTTTAATATCGGAAAGCTGTATATTATTGTCCCTTCTGAACCCTCCGAGTTCGTTGAGAATACATTGCAGACTAACTTCGGAGCGATCTTCGCCATGAGGGAATGATGTCGGAGAGCTGCTTCTGAAATTTTGTCTTGCTTCAGAGTCATTTTCTGTTCCATTCACCGTTAACCTAGTTCTAGTAATAACCCCTTTCTCCATGGTTGTGTAAAAAGAACTTTGGATTATTTTACAAAAACATCAGGGAGCTCGAACATTAGGCGGTCATCGTCTTGGTGGCATTACCCGAAAAAACGTGTCTTATTTTCTACATGGATGCAAGTGCAAATAGTGCAATTGGTCATTTTGTTTCAGCTGTTTAATTTGTATTGTCACACATTTTGACACAACTATCTAGTTGCAGAAAAGTAAAACGCGACACTGGAGGCGTGACCGTTATTTCAGATCAGGAATCGTGAGGGAGAAGATAAGACACGATCACCTTGGGAATGAAACATCAGCACATGCCTCGCGCAAAGAAACGAAGACAAGATTGGAGGGGTTGATGATGTGGTCTCATTCTATGCTGCGTGTTGGGTGTCTGATCCGGTACGAGTATTTTTGGCGGGGCTTAAAGGAAATCCTCTATTAATCTGCATTCAGCGTTTTCAAAACGGTTTGGTGGAGTGAGAGAGAGAGAGAGAGAGGGGGGGGGGAAATCATCCGTGTCATGTCGTTCAACCTGAGCGAGCACTTGGCGAAGATAATAAAAAAAATAAATACACACAGAGGTACCAGTAAGAAAATGTCTTATGTTAATATTGAGACACTCGTTGCCGTCCCTCATTTAATAAAAAAATATTTACCCAGAATTGAAATGGACACTTTGAGAACACTATCGGTGAAGCACGGTGGCGGCGGCATCATGTTAAGACTTGCCCTTGGTTTCCTCTGGTACACACACTTCCGTACTTGCAAAGTGTGCTTCATTTTCATCAGTGAGAACACAATCGTTCCAGGCTCGGGGACCATGAATCAGACATGGACCTACTCGACCATAGCTCATAAAGTAGGAAGGCTCACAAGAGCATCGGCCTCAATGACTTTTTCCCCGAAAATCAATAATATTAAGCATAGCATGAAGGCTAACTTCCCTGTTCCCTTCTTCCCTTGTGTTTAATGATGGCTGACAAAGCAAGTAGATGGACACTAGGGTCGGGAATCACCAGTGACCACCTGATACGATATCACGATACTTTAAATAAATCGAATCAGCACCGAGATATCATGATTTTTTGAATATCCCAATTCTGTACTACATTTTCCCTCCATTTTGTTAAATTTTAAAACTTAAAAAAAAAATTTAACTGAGTAATTAGACGTAGCCTGTTCCTTATAACATTAGTCTTCACAGTTTATTCAAATACAAGTGTTTAACATTTAACTGAGCAGCGCGTATCTCCTTCACCAGTCATAATTATTATTTCTAAACAAATTACTCACTCGTACCACACGCGATGGAAATGTGTAAACAGTTCAGAGTGCGCCACCTGTAGGATTATAAAGAAACAGCAGCATTTTACCGCCGCAGATGCCTCCAAACTTCTAACACGTGTGATTGACTAATTAGCGCTCGCGGTGTTCTGAACCTGGTATAAGAGTGTAATGAGCAGGTTTGAGACTAATTCTCTTTGGAGTTTTCTCAGAGTTTGAAGAAAAAGGCAAATCTGAGAATTTTAACACGCGTGATTTTTAACAATGTGAGGCTATAAAAATGTGTTTCTGTTGCACCACTCGGCTTCTGCACTTGCTTTGAACTACTTTTGTTAGAACACCAAAGAAAAAAAACTATACATTTATTAAAAGTTTACTTTAAAAGTTAGTTTTATTTACTTTTATGACTTAAAATCCTTTAAGCGCATTATTACAGAAGTCCAAAGTAAACAAAACCATGCCTGCCCTGCCCAAAAAGTTCCCATAACGAGGAACTGCATCGTCTTATTTCACAATCTAGATCCAAAGTACCTTCAGTCCCTTTTTTTTCCCCCCCAAAGAGTACCAAATATTCTTAACAATGAATAGTGTAGTGGTAGGAGGAAGAGCTAACTGACCATTTAAATCAGTCCACTTACACCAAACCTTCTAGCACCCACACACACACGGTAAACACCTCAAAATATAAACACTCCAACACACTTACACATCCTCCTCAAGGCTTTGACTCACCACTTGGCAAGGGAAAAAAACAAGACCCACACACACACAGATCCTCCACTGAAGAACATCTCGAGCCACCGTAAAGGATAAACAGTAATCAGCGCTTTGAGACTCAATTTACTTGGGCCTTGTTCAAATAAACGCCTTTGCCTGCTGTCTGTTCCCTCCCACTACTGTACTTCTCGACGGGATTTAAAGGGATCTGAGAAAAACAACTTCTATATGATCCAATCTCAACGTCTGATCACGTACACATTCCCACAGTTGGTTTCAGATTTTAAAACCAACAGCATCATGTAATAATTTGTCGTTAGTTGCTCGAGTTATTCATCAGTTGCTACGGTAACATTCAAATCAGCTTCCGTGCTTACGAAGATGTGGAGGATCTTGTAAGAAAAATACAAAATCATGATAAATCAGGAGCAAAGACTAGAAGAGTTATTCACTGTTCAAGGTTATAAATTGTCAAACTGGACGACATGTACCCGAATTCCTTTACCGGAAATACAAAGAGAGGAAAAACTACATACATTGCACAGTACCTGTCGTGCAGCCCCAAGGCCATGGTGTCCCCTCGATGCACAGGGTAGTCCATTCCCGCGCACTCAGCCACAGCGCACCTCTGCAACATAAACAAATGAAAAAAGTTTTAAAAAACAATAATAAATCACATACTGTACTAGTGCGATGTTGTTCAGACTGCCACTCCTAATGCGATTCTTGGCAGATCCTGATCGGGATCAGATTGCCTTCACGTAGTCTGAACGGTTTATATCGTGGGGGAAAAACAAACACAATGAAACTGACTGGATCAGCAAGTCCGATCTGAAGCACATCAACAACTGGTTTGGAATCGTATTTGTAATGACGCGTCCCAGTCTGAACGCTCGAATCGGATTTAACGCTGTCCGCTACGTCACTCGCAATCCGACGCGGAAGCTCGAGTCCACATCATGACATCATCTCATAGTATGGGAAGTGGATTCATGGTTGACAAACGAGCGCGGAAACGATGGACAAAATTAAAGATTCTTTTTTTTTTTACTATTTATAATGGAGATGAATCGGTCATGACGAGCACTGGCTGGGTTTTCAGCTTGACTAGTCATGACTGGTGGGAGAGATCAGACTCGGATATAAACGATTCGGTACCGAGTGCAGAAGCTTCCCGAGTGGCGCGACAGAAACGCATTTCCTGTACTGCGTAAATGTAAAACATCGCCGTTTCTTTATAATCCAACAGGTGGTGCTCTCTGAACTATTCACACATTTTCATACCGTGAGGTAGGGGTGAATTATTTGCCAAGTTTGCTTAGAAATAATAATTACGGCAGATAACAGAGACACTTGCTGCTCAGTTAAATGTTAAACTCTTGTATTTGAAGTTGGTTTGTAGCGATTAAACGATACGCTTGGGTTTTGAGTAAGAAAACTAATGTTATAAGGAATGAGCTACATTTAATTACTCATTATAGTCTTTAAAAAGGTTACAAAATCAGAGGAAGATGGAATATTGAATCGGGATATTTAGCAAATCATGATGCTTGTAGAATCGCAATTTTAATCGGATGGACACCAAGGTATCGTGATAATATTCCAAGAAGATTCCAAGAGATAGAAAAAAATAATTACAAACTGTTTAGAAAGTTAAGTTGCTGTGGTTTAAACTTGGTAATGAAACAGTAAAACATGGGACCTTTAAACTGAGGAACTTACAGCCACATTTATTACAGCATGGTCCAAGTGTTGCCTCAGATCTATTAAACTCAGAACCTCACAAACACTTTGTACTTTATATAGTATACATGTATACAGTCTAAATAATAGTCAGAGTTGCGTTAACGATCCTGACTTCATCATTCCTTCTCCATGATCTCGTTCCCCTTTCGGTCTCCGCTTACGCTGGAACCCTGGACAGCATATGGCACATCTATTAATACTGTGCTGCTCATATTTTGGGGCGTTGTCTGCCATCTGGGAGTCCAAACATCCTGCTGGGTTACACGAGCAGGGTCCACCAGTGAGGGAGGGAGAGAGACAGGGTTTGGGAAGGAAAGCGTCCAACAACTCTGCAGTAATTAAGTCTAGTAGAAAGAGAGAAGCTCTAAACTTTAAAGCATTACATCACCGTCAACCAATGCCAAGTGACCTGATTGAAATTTGGCCTCAGGTAAACTTTCTCAAAGTTTTTTTTTCCTTTTCTCCCAGTTGTAAATTGTATTTATAACAAATTTATTGGTGGTTTTCCCTCACAGGGACGGTGTGAAGGTGTGAAAAAAACTCAAAAGCACCAGATAAGGACACGGCCATAATGTCTAACTTGAATAACAAATGAATAACTCCGGAGTTAATAAGATACACTGGGTTTACAACCTGTCGGATACTTTCTTATTCAAAAATATTGAATTCTATAAAGGATTAAAACATATCCATTATTAAACATATACACCATTAAAACAAACGGAGGTCATGTCTTGAATAGCGCGCCTGAAGTTACCCATTAGGTTCTGTTGACTTATTTATTTTTTTGGCCCCTGACCCTTTTATGCGCCTGGTGATAATCTGTAATTTAGCAGTGTTTATGGACCGTTATAACCGGCTGCTTTATTTATAATCCGTGTCTCTGGTCAGAGGAAGGAAACCAGCCGCGTCCCAGGATCGAATAGCGAGCGGTTAGTTAGAATGTCCCGGTGAGGTAATCCGCGTTTATGGCCGTTTTTAAACTCGACGCCCCGTCCAGGTCGGGTCTCCAGACAGCAGCCTGGGGGAGAGATCGAGTTAAGGGGTAACGTTTCAGGCTCACATGCAGGAGCGTGCTCGTACTCACGGCGCAAGTCAAGTCCCAAACCCGTTACCGGGGGGGGTGGGGATCAAAACTGGACTCCAATCTGTCAAGTTCCAGTTCCTCAATCAGCAAAGTCAAGGCAGGGTTGAATCCCTTTAGCAAATATGTGGAGTTTTCTCATTTACTCGCCCTCATTTATAAAATGTTATTTTACTCCGAGTGTGTAATATCACTCCAATAAAGAGAGCAGAGATTTTCATCTTTTGGATACTAAGACACAGATATGTGTGTGTGTGTGTGTGTGTGCGCGCGCGCATTCGTGTTTAGAACTTGCAATCTTCTGATGATTGGATTCCACTTGACGACATCCTGTTTCGAAAAGCTCAAAATATTACAGCTGGGAACATACGTGTCCCCAAAATGGCTATTGTTCAATTGTCTTGCTTCAAACAATAATTGTTTAAAATGCAAATTATTCATAATTTCCTTATTGATACTAGAAGCTTACACCAATGTTAGTATCATATGACCTGTGAAACTGTTGCTTAAATTGTGTTTTGGTAAAGGCTTAAAAAGCAAAAAAAAATAAAAAATAATAAATCTGTAGTGTCCGTAACCATGACAAAATTCCTATCGCAACATCTTAATTTTGCATTTTAGAATAATACACTTTTTCTGGTTTATGTCTTTTCATGCAACATCTAAATTGGCCAAGTTTCATCTGAAGGACCGTTAACACCATTGAAAGATTTGAATAAAAAAAGAAAATAAATAAATAAAATAAAAACTTATGGACACTACAGACTTAAAAGGGCATAAAGCTGTATTTAGCAAATGTTTTTCTTTTTATCTGATAAAAATATAAATGTGTATTCATACTTAAAAAAATAAGCATGGATTGTGATAAGAAGTATTAAGTAAATTTGTGTTATTCGATATCACAATACCGATGAAAATTTGTACAGAAATTTGCGATTCTATAAAAGTATCGATGTCCTGATTCGATATTACATTTGTGAAAAAATTATTTGGGGAGATGCAAGTTGAGTAATAGAACACATCGAGGTGTTTTTTTTGGAATTTTTTGCCAGTTTGTTTGTGCATGGATAACGTACAAACTACTGAACGAATTTTAACGCGGTTTTCCCAGTTGTGTTTGGCCGAGTTTGAGGTAACATTTAGGCTTTGCTTCATTGCAATCGGCCCCAATTTAAAATTTAAATGGAAAATGCCATTATATCATATTAAAGAAAAACTTATGTTGGAAAAAAAATTATTTGTTCAACCCAAAAATCAACAGATGGCGCTGTACATTACAAAATAACTTGTGCGCGCAATTAAATTCGTGGGTCACCTATAAATTTACCCCAGCGGTCATCGATTTAGGAGAAGTTCCATCATTGACGAGGACATGATATGATGTACATACAGAAGTGTGGTCAGGTGATCAGATCACTACCTTAAGACAAAACCATTTTAATAACCTTAAAAAAGAAAATGAGAATAACCACTCATTGTATTGTTTTACCAAACCCATGGCAGCCTAGACATACTAATGAGGATGAATACCAAATGGTGGACTAACTCGGTTCCCAGCTGGCTCAAATACACACACACACGCGATCTCAGTCCTGGGACGTTCTCCATCTCTCTGTCCACCTGTCGTCTAACGGAGACAAGAAGCCCTCCACAATCTGCTGAAGCCTAGCGTCTCCACTTCACACAATGCGACAAAGCCCCTAAAGTCCCTACAATCAACTTTAACATTTCTCTTGGAAATGAGGCGAACGTTTGAAAACCCAAACTTGGCTGAGTGCTCAGACATTGTGTAGGTTGTAGACGGGATATCTGATCCTGAGACGAGGAACTTATATTATATGGTCTCATACTATAGGGAAGAACTTTATCCTGCAATTGCGTTACTTGAACGGAAATTATTTAAAGTTCTACTGGCACTGCACAAAAAAAAAAAAAAAAAAAAAAAACACACCAAAACCTTAAATGCTTAAAATAGACATGGGCAACCCTAACCCTAGCTCATTACAATACATTAGCATTGTATTGTACATTACACATCTCTGCCCAGTACGTAAATCAATTAAGAACGTTAACCACCACTGGGATGGTGACATTAGCACCTTAACCACACTGGCAAAAGCTTAACCAACATGTTGGCTAGTTAAGAGCTTATTGTTTTATATATTTATATTGGTGTCAAATACCGGATAGACTAGCTGGACTGTGAGCATGTAAACATGAACGGTCTGAGTACACACCCTCATAGTTTAGATACTTGCCTTTTCCAAACAGAAGTAAAAGACGTATCGCTCTTTAGAAGTTTGCATACCCTTCGTTTGTCACATGCTTTGTTTACATCGTCATTGCAGGTTGAACAAAGGAAGAAAGGATGATCCTGAACAGGTGACAAACTAGATCACTTTTTGTTTTGGAGTTTGGGCTCGGACAAAGACTTGTCTAACTTGCCCTGAGTGGGTTTATTAGTGAGTAAAAGGGAAGGGAAAAAATAAATAAATAAAATAAAAATAAAAAATAAAAAAAAAACATTATTGGTCCTGACTAATTTTTAATTATATAAAAAAAAGGAAGCTACTTCAAGTTTATGCAATATGAAAGTGACCAATCCTGCTTCCCTAAAAAATTCCAAGTTGCTAACTTCAGTGTTTTACTGGTCTTATTTTTTTATTATAATTTTTTTTGTAAAAGCTTAAAAATAAAATGTTATATGATCAAATCTAAAAAAATTAACTTTTTTTTTTCACCATAGGTGAGAACTTTTTAGCATAAACACCGTGTTTTGGCTGAATAGTACTGGTGGTAAAGCTATTAACAGCACTATTGTATTAGAGGTAATGTAAACGTCTAATCCATTGCACTTTATGTTGAATTTTCAAGTAAAGGATCTCTTTGGTACCCCAGGTCAAGAAAGTGTCCTGATACCAAACTTTAGCTGCTTCCATCAAACCAAAAAAGTTCTGTGGATAATTATTTTGTAAAACTAAACAGTGGTTGCTTAAGGAATAAACTCTTGTGACTGATTACATAATTTTTTTAAAATAAAAGATATATTTTAATATTTATATTCTTGTATGCTAAATCATATTTTTAGAGATTTTATTCATAATTTTAGACAAAAATTTTACTATTATTTACTATACATTATATTAAACGTAATGAACAGTAGAATTTTAAACCCATTGCACTTCATATTTCTGATGTTCAATTTTCAAGTAAAGGACTTCTTTGGAACGAAAAACCAAGAAAGTTTCCCCGACACCAAACTTCACCTGCTTACGTCAAACCGAAAAAGTTCTGTGGAGAATTTTTGGAACTCCTTAACGTTGTGTGTACACAAGACTATTTGCCTGGGCTATAACCCAAGGCTGAGGTACAAGCCCGGACTTAAGAAAAAGTGTTTATGTGTGTGAGTCATATGATCGACACCGCTGCTGTCACATTCAATATAATAAGTCGATACCGAGATGTCACCCAACGATCTGACCGAGAATGTATCGTGTTGACTCATTGTCAGCGGGATGTTGGCAGAGACATCACAAAAACGACATTAAATAAGCAGCTCAAGTATACGTACACACACACTGGGTTTGTCAATATTAATTAATGGATGAGTGTGTGAATTGTGTGTCGGTGCAAATCAACAGTACAGTTGGTGCTCTAAGATGAAACACTTCAGGCGTCCAAATAAACGAAGAAAAACTATGACTTTAACTCAGTGGTTCTCAAACTTTTTCTGTCATTCCCCACTTAAGGGGGTGAGCGAATTTTCAAGCCCCACTTGTCAACAAAATAATAATGAAATCGGCCAAGTTTACTGTTTAATGAAATATCAATTCCTAAACCAATACGATCAAACACCACCAAGTTAAAAAAAAGATAAAATACACGTGCAATTGTTATAAAAGGCTTACGTTGTCACTTATCTTTGCATAACTGACCCCATGTTTATTAGCTGCTCAGCAATCGTTTGTAGTTTTTTTTGCACTGGCCAATTCTGTATGCAACTTTGAATGAAGCCATTTGTGCTTTGCTGTCCACTGATTCAGATGTTACTGTACCATGCGATTATCCTGCCAGCTTTCTTTCAAAGACGTCCAGTGGTTTATTAACGTGACTGGAGTGTGTTGTCTCGAAGTGTCTTCCTAATTTGTTGGGTCTCATGCGGTCTGCTGCCAGCAGTTTAAGACACAAAACACACACGGGTCTCTCTTCTGCCCCCACCATCACCACCATGAATCCAAGCTCAAGATAGGCTTCATTAGGGGTGGGTGATATAACCAAAATCTTCTATCACGGTAGAAGCGATTTTCTAACTCAATAACGATATATATCACAATATAGCAATTTGTATCTGAAAATGCATAAGTAAAAATGAAAACACAAAGAAATTGTTTTACATAATTTCATTTTTTTATGTAATTTTATTTAAACTTTGAATTGCTGAGGTTTGCCGCATTTTTTTTTTTTACTTTGGCCATATTCGTTTGGATGCTTGGATTTCAGATGATAGAAAAGGTTTGATGTGTTTCCACCACTTGTTAAAACTGCAAATAACGTTCATCTCATTCGTATCACTTTTCTTATACCCAAACCAATTCCACAACACAGACGATGCACTTTTTTTCTTTACAATCTCCTCCTTGTTGATTTTGTCACATGTAAGCAAACTCACTGCTGCTGCACTTCTTCCATTGTCGAAGTGTATGTGAAGCCAAACACATCAAAAGTGGGACGAAACCGCGGCACCCGATTGAACCAAATATCTGCGCAAATACAGCGCAGCTCCACTATCTGGATAGCGCACTGATGATCTGGTTTATTTGCGCAGCCCGGTGGATCGCGCAGCACCGCTCGAATCACAAACCTGCGCGACTCACTGTGTTTTATTTAAAAACAATTCATTTAAAATGTCAGGACTGTTTAATATTGTTTCCGCCTTGCCATGCCTGGTTTGTACGTGCGCATCCCAGCGGGGTAAAATGTATTTTGATGGTCGGCGCGGTTTATTTCTGTCAGAGTTGCGCAAACTTGAGCAGCGCTCAAGTTCGTCCGACGTTAAACCGTTATTGTTCCCCTATGGTTCCACTTTTTCTCCCGGCCCACAACTGATGTTATTTTAAATTTACTTGTATTAATGATCCATTTATTTGTGTGTGATTGTTTAGTTTTGAGCGTACGCTCTTCATTATCAATAAAGAAAAGCATGAATTAGAATAGGTACTTTCCTGTTTTTCCTCTCGTTCATTGCGCCCCACCTGTCATGTCTGTATTCCCCACTAGTGGGGCGCGCCCCACAGTTTGAGAACCACTGCTTTAACTCTAAGACAGCTCGTGAAAACTATCCCCTTAGTCCAAGAACAAACAGGGAGAATATCTGAGTCGGCTTCACCCCCCACGTCTGCGTCCCCTGTCGACTCGGTTTCTCCCCAGCAACACTCTCGCTGAAGGACACGGGCACGTGGGGCGGGTCGGGGCACCAGATGCCACTTCTGAGGCGCAGCCGTCGAGATGACGAGGCTTACCAGGAAAAGCGGTCCCGCTGCCACGGCAACTGAGACAGAGCGGATTAAATAAGCCGTGAAAAATAAGACGGAGGAAGAAATGACACAAAAGACGAGCGCTAGATATTCGACCAGGCTAATTAGAGACACGTGAAGGGGTGATATCACGATAAATAGCATCAAAACCGGGCCTCGGACCCGGATCCGAATACACTCAACCCCAAAGTCAAGTGTGAAAACTGTGTCACGCGCCCGGGTCTGATTCGTATGCTGACGAAGGCGTGAGGGTTATTCTCGACGCGGTCTCCAAGATAAGTTGGGAGAAAGTGCAAAGTGAAGACGCTAGTGTACAAGCTTGGCGTCTTGGCAACGATGCACTTTTTCTAAAATAAATCAATGTTTTATAGTCGATGAGCCACAAGTGTACGTCCCCTTTCCATTTTTTAAAGGCAGACTGAAAACAGGCAGGGCGAATATCGCCCCCTACTGTATCGAAGTAGATGGATCCGAATGCGTTCTTGGGTACGGAACAACATGAAAGTGGATCGATGTTGGGGCAAATCAGACCTCTGATACGAAAACAACCTTAAATAAAACTAGCGGTGTCACGATGTTGTCTCGTGCACTCTTGGAACAATTACGAAGCTTTATTTTCGTCCACCGCATTTCCCACATCCATCAATAAGAGCTTTAATGTCTGAGTGAAGGGGAGAGAAATAAAAATCAATATAACATTAAAGTTTCAACACATTTCTAATTCAATCATCTTCCATCCGGTCCGGGAGACGGAACAGACTTTTATAGAACGCGTTTATGACTTCCGAGTCAAAGGCAGATCCTGAGTTACTGTACGTGTTCTCATCTCCATCTGGCGAGAAGCAGGATCGAGTGACCTGGCGCACGCCTCCTAACCAACGCGCCCCGTTTAGGAGCACGGCTCCGGGTAGAACGAGAGAGTTCAGGGTTACAGTGTTGTCATGCTCAAAATACATACATGCGCTTTAAGGTCTATTTTTAATCCCCCCTCCAATATATTTAACAGGCACAACATAATTATCACCGATGGTTCAAAATATCATCAGCAGAGGTGACGGCTCTCGTGTATTTATACTCCTGACTTCTGCAATTTAAAGCGGCACGCAGGACGAGAGTCACGTTATTTTCCACAACGATTAAGCCATCAGCACACAATTACACAACCGTGTCTAATTCCTTTTGTTTCTAACCCACTTCTCAAATGAATGCTGATTTGCTGGGAGGGAAAAAAAAAAAAAAAAAAAAAAAGAGAAACTAGAATGTCAGAATTGGTTTATTAATAAAGAGATATCCAAGAAATTTATTTTTGTTTCTGTATATAAATATTTTTTGCATTTATAAATCTAAAAATATAGAAATTATATTTTATATGTACAAATATTTATAATAATCATTAAATACATTTAAAATAAATACAAATTTATATTAAATACAGTTTCTATTCATAATTTTAACAAATACTGATTTGTTAGGGAAAAATTTTATATTAAAAATATTTTAAATTTTTTATATTTATAACTATTTTAAAAACATTAAATATTTTATATTTATAATATCTATAAATTATTTGTTTAATTTACATTTTTATTTATAATTTTAGACACAAAAGAAAAAAACTAATGCTGAAATCGGTTTAATAATCGTAATTAATACATAAACATCTACTACATCATTTTTGTTTATATTTTTTAAGAGATGCTAATTTGTTGGAGAGGAAACAATTTAAATAAATAATTTTGCCAATCTAATTATTATTTTTTTTTAATTGTTGGGGGAAAAAATAATTCATAATTTTTGACAAAAATATGTAAAATTTTTACACAAGTGCCTATTACAGAAATTGGAATATATTTTTTTATTAATACAAAGGTAATAAATAAACCAATATCATGATTTCTCCAAATAAAATATCATGAAGTTTTATCATAAAGTGGATATTATACAGTCATGTCCCTCAACACATAAATCTTTTAATTGATGATTAAAGAGAGAAAACAGTCTAAACTCCGCTGCAGGAAATGATAATGTACAGCTAGATGACATCAAGTCCAACGTTTCCTGCTTTCTCATGAAAAAAAATAAATAAACATATCGCCCAGAGCTGTACAACATGTGACCTACACATGCTGCACTAAACCCAGGAAAAAGAGAAATAAGGTGTCGTTTGTACAGAGACGATTGTGTTCACGCTTCTACATTTCTATTATGATACGACAAAACTCTCATATCATAAACCACAAGATTCCCAGCTGATTAAACACCCTGAGCATCCTCATCACCTTGCTGCTGCCCCACTCAGTCGCCATGGAAACGCGTAGCAGGTTAGTAAGGTCAGCGACGGAGGAATCAGGGCTAAACCTTGTCGCGTGTGTTCGGATTTAAAGTTCACCGCTATCATGTCTCTGATGTTTTCGCATAATTCCGTGACAGAAGGTCGCATAATGAGCGCCGCTCCACGGGCTGCATATAAATAATCTCAACGCGCTCTGGTAGGGAGTCTTATTAAAAGACAAAATATTGGTGTAGACGTTTAAATAACGTTCACGGCGCTCACAAAACACAGGCAGAAGTTCAGCTGGATACAGCGAGAAGTAGAATCCTCACCCAATCACATTCACATCACGAGGAGGAAGAAGAGATCTGATTAAAGAGGATTGAAAATGAAAGGATGATGAAGGAGAGCAAGACTAGAAGACGGCGGGAATGCATTTTATTAGATTGCCAAACAACGCAAAACAAGAAGAATAAGTGAATGAGTGCATAATATGACTGACAGGAAGTGCGTCCAATCACAAACAAGCATTCCGGACTGGAGGTCGGATTTCCAGACATGAGAAGAGTCATGACAAGAGTCTCTCACCAGCTGGAGAAACTTTTTCTGAGGTAAAAATCTAAAAAAAATAAAAAAAAATTCTATTGTTTATCATCCAGGTTAATATACAAGCAACAGCAAAAACATTTACTGAAGCGCAAACACTCGGAAACATCACAGCTAGGGACGTAAATCACCATCTGATCATGATTTTATAATTATCCCGATGCCATATTACATCTTTCCACCTGTTTTGGTTACAATTTTAAACCTTTAAAAAAAAAAATGGGTTGACGAGTAATTAAATGTAACCTGTTTAACCTGTAAAAAAGTTTAACATTTAACTGAGCAGCATGTATCAGGGTCAAATAATTCACTCCTATCACGCTGGATGAAAATGTGTAAATAGTTCAGAGTGTGCCACCTGTAGGATTCTATGGAAACAGCATCGTTTTACCGCCTCAGATCCTGAGCGCGCGGGTTGAGCGACTGCTAGCACGTGCAGCGTCTAACTTGCATGATTTCTGACCAATTAGCGCTGGCGGTGTGGTGAGACTGGTGTAAGTGTGTTACTGTATGAGCGGGTTTAAGACCAATTCTTTTACAGAGTTTGGAGATAAAGGCAGATCAGAGGAAAAAAATAATAATAATTAGTCAGTGCGTCGAGATGAGAATCACCACACAAAAGAATCCCGATTTATAACTGAATCATCTCTAATCACATCCGTATTTCAAGAAATGTAGTACGGAAGGTGATAGACGAGCACACTATTTCACCGAAATTAAAGAAACGGTCTGGAAATCCGAGTAAAGAAGCGAATGTTGTGCTCTCCAGCGTGTGAAATCAGTGTTGTTACACCATCGCTGACATTTTGCACAAGCGATAGTCCAGAAGTCAGTCGGATCAGATATCGTTTTTTTTATTTTATTTTTTTTTTTTATTGAGCTATCGATATCACGATAAAACAATTAATCAGTACGTCCCGTTTTAACACTGTGAAACATGGGGCGGAAAAGTTAAGCGATAAATATTGATGTAAATTTTAAATATATAGATTTAAATATATATTAGCTAGATAGCTATGGAACAAACAGATATACATGTCGTATATAAAATATAAAAAGTTTAGATATAGTTTAATAGACTTGTTATAGGGACAGATTGCACTCTTGTCCCAGCAGTATAAAGTGATCTACTGCACAAGTTGAACAAATCAAACCTCTTGTAGAGAATGTTATGAACATTACAGTATTCACCCTGATCATGTGTAACATCTAACACTGAGAACACTGTCCTTATTAAATTATTACTTTGATCTCTCTCTCTCTCCTCGACATGTCTGATCATGTTTATCCCCAACTTCTTAAAGTTAGCAGGCTAGGCTAACAGGATCAGCAATCACACATGATGATCACACTGTAACACGGTGCTGTCCCGAACATCAAAGCGCCCGGATCAACGTTTGATCATTTAAATTTCAAAATAACGGAAAAACGAACGTTTAGAATCCAGTGCGTTCTGGCGTTAAAGATAGATCAAAGCCCAGCTCGGTTACTATCGTTACCGGATTTAGCTCTGTAGCAGCACATTAGCGCAGCGGACACTCCGCCCCGGAGCCCGGACCGGACACGGGGAGACAGGACACACCGCTGAGACACGGCTAAACCCCGCTTAGAACTTTAATAAACGCGGATTCTTTACCTCTAGCCACCAGGTTTGCCCTTGTTTTCTTCTTTAAACCGCTCCAATCTACTCCACTCATGGAGCCCAGCAGGACACGCCCTCTTTATCCCGATTGGCTGTCGCCGTCCTGGGAAGGAGCGCTGCGCATAGATCTTATTGGCTCACGCGCAAGTCGATCAACACCAGCCGCTGAAAACTTCCGTCGCCGAAAGAAGTTGGGCTGAGGAGAAGCTGATTGGTTAATTCAACAAGCGCCAGTGCACGAGCAGGGAGTCAATATTTCTTATTTATTACTTACTTAAGGCAGTCATACCAGTGCAAACAACACGGGGAATTAGAGGGAGAACTTTTTATTTATTTATATATATAGTATTGGATAACACCTTTAAAAAATTATAATTTTTTTGTAAGGTGTTATCCACTACTTTATCTCTTTTTTGGAAATAATTTCCTACATAATTTCCCATACCAATGACATCATGACAATCATGTAGGGAAAAAAATAAACATATAAGATAAGCATAAATAGGAAAAGCAAAAAAGTATGATGCATATTTTATTAATATAATATATATATATATATATATATATATATATATATATATATATATATATATATATATATATATATATCAATAAATTTTGTATGAAAATATTTATACTGTTTTTTTCTGAAGTGTTTATAAATGTTTTGTGTTATCCACTACTTTATGATCTGGTGTAATCTTTTGTATTTCATCTTCTACATAATTCTTCACAACATAGGAAATGTAGTAAAAGAAAAAAAAACATAAAAGGAGAATAAAAATAGTATGATGTACTATATATTGTATTAATATAATACCAACACGACTATCATGTTATGATAATAATAATATATTTAATTTAATTTTTTATAAATTTAATTTTTATGTATTTTTTTATCATTATTTGAAATTATCCACTACTGTTTGATCTAGTGTTATTTATTTATTTATTTATTTATTTTTTGGGCGGGGGGGGGTATTTTCTTTTTAAAGGCACACCCACAACGCTCTTTTAAATCCCCATAAATCAGGGCTTTTCAAAGTCCAGACTCCAGTTCAGGATAAAATGCATATTACTTTATGAGTATTGATACTAAAATTGGTGTAAGTTTCTAGAACATATGACCTGTAAAAACTGTTGCTTAAATTGTTTTTGGTAAAAGCTTAAAGACTAGTGTAGTGTCTGTAACCATGTCAAATTCATGTTGCAACATCTTAGCAATTTAGCATTTTAGAATAATACACTTTTTTAGGTTCATGTCTTTTTACGTGAAATCTAAACTGACCAAGTTTCACCTGAATGACAATTAAGATCACTGAAAGATTTTAATAATAATAAAAAAAATGGACATTAAAACTTAAAGGACATGAAATTGTATTTACAAATGCATTTATTTTTTTAAATATAAATGCATATACATATTTACAAAAAACTAAGCATGGATCAGGAGATAAGAAGCAATAAGTATTATAAAAAGAGGTGTCATATGATCTTATTCACTTTTTCACCTAGGTGAGACACTTTTAAGCACTGATACCATGTTTTGACTGAATGTAATATAGTTTCTGTTTCTTACGTTTAAATAAAAATGTACATATTAATAAACTGTTATTTTTTTCTAGATCCTTTGTAGATCTTGAGATTGTTACGATGATCCTGGCTTGTCCACCTATTCTTTTGCAAACTACAAGCAGGGTTTGCTTTCAGCAATCAGTTATATTATTATTTCATGTTGAAGCCCCTGTACATGTCTGTCTGTCTTTCTGTACAGCAAAACTATCTGTCTAAGTTATTAAGTTATTAATTACTGTTCGGTAATCAGAGAGTGAATCACTGATGAGAAATGGAAAAAGTAGATCAGATAAAGTTTTGTCTGAAAATCACTCCAGTCTGGTAAGATTCACTTATAACACTTCAGCGCTGTTTTTTCATCAGTGAAAATGTTAAAAACAGCAGTACCTCAGCATATGAATTTAATTCATTCCAGAGGTGAATTCCTAAGGCAAAATTTCATGTTGCGAAGTGTATTTTGCCATAAGAAATAGTGTAAAGCAATAATAAGCAACCCAAAAATAATTCCAATGTTACATATTTTCAACACCGGAATCATATTTTATGCATATAAATACAATCAAACATTTAGTACAGAGACATGTAAATTAAGTAAAATATTAAATAAATAGACATTAAACCAATGTACAGACAAAACCTTTCTTTTATTTATATAGACCAAAGCTAACTGGTTCTTTTCCAATATGGCGGCCGCGTTAACGTATTAACCTCACTAGCATCACCGGCTAGTATCGGTTGTGCATTGGTGACGCATACGCATGCGCGAAGATGGTGCGCATGCGCGGTGGAAGACGGGCAGTGACAGCGGGGCCTCTCCCATTATTTCTTATTGGGTGAAATTCTAGCTTTGCTGCTAGCTTTATCTGCGTAAGCTAGTCAGCCACAGGAGATCAACAGGACCTGTCAGATTTCGTTCTAGTGTTTCTTTTATGTATTTATTTATTTGTCAATTTTTACCTTAAAGACAAAACAACAAGTCGAGGCCTTGGTTAGCTGGTAGCTAAGCTAGCCGTGTTGTAAATAAATGGCGTCCGATACGAGTGATGCCGAGGAGTTTTACGACGCAGCCGAGGATGTCAACTTGTCTCCATCGCCGCACGTGTGAGTACACACTCCTGGCATGAGCCCAGGCAAGGTTTGATCATTTTATGGTGTCGAAAAACAGGTGAATTAAGCTGGCAATTCGAGCTAGCGAGGCCGAATGTCAAATCTAGGATGAGGGCTCTAGGCGTGCCCACTACTTAGGGTGTTCGGCGTCATACTGTTATATTGGCCGCGCGCGCGCTGTGTGTAGTGCACTTGCTTTACAACAGAGCGGTATTTGGGCTGCGGCTCGTTTGATATCAAACTCAATTCAGTTAACTCCTGCACTTCCTGCTTGTGGTTTATACTGATAGTCTGTTTAGTGTGTGCTGATTATCACGACTGTCACGACATGAGCATGCGGTTTATTTATGCTTATTTTATTAATATATATATAAGCAATCTGTCTTGTGTAAGACCTTAAGGTGTGACACGTTGCATCATCAGGTGCTTATCAGACTCCATCTCACCTGACACAGGACATGTTACCAAGCAAAACATACAGGTTTCAGTTAATTCACATCAATCTCATGTTGTAAATTTAAAGGTTTTTGGTACACATTTATGTACAAATACTTTGTGTAGGATAATAAATCGGTTAATATGCAGTGAAAGTGGTTAAACTGGTACTGCTTGCGCAGGAATGTTTGTATAACCTTTACTCTTGTTACTCCTGAAGAGTCGACTCTTGGTCGAATCAGTGAACCGACTCTTTGAATCGAATAAATCAATCTTTATAAGATGTTACAGAAACGTCACAAAGGATAAAATCCTGTCTATCTAGCTGTGTGTCTGTATCTACAGTGCTGTGAAAAAGTATTGCCCCCCTTTCTGATTAAAAAAAAATATATATACATATATATTTGCATATGTGTCACGCTTAAACGATTCAGATCACACACTCATTCATCACTGTGAGATCAGGTCAGACTACCTGACTAGCCATCCGTGCCCACGCACATCAATGAGCTTTGGATTCCTGTGATGACCCGGTTGCTCGATCTTGACGTTCCTTATGAATACAGAATATGAAGGCGGTTCCTCAGCGATCCTTCTGGCTTTTTGGGTTCTTAGCCGGAGGTAACAGAAAGGCTATCATCTGTGTTAACTTTTCTGCAGCCTCCTCAGTGGCGGCGTTACCCGTCATCACAAAAGTGGTGTAACTACCGTACATACAACAAACTTTAAATATATTTCATCCTTAAAACAATAATTTAATTTTATTTGATATTTTCTATTAATTTCAGAGATCCAACCTACAAACCCCTCTCCTCCATCTACTCATATGTGGGGCGAAAATAAATAATCCAGATTTTTGGAAATGGTTGGCAAATATACCCATGTGTGTGTGTGTGTGTGTGTGTGTGTGTGTGTGTGAGTGAGAGAGAGAAACACTGACATGTCCCTCATGTACCCCCAAACAGTTGTGGTTAATCAGAGTTCATTGGTGATTTACAAGACAGGTTTTTTTTGGTCCCTTGATAAATGAAATCTTCAATTAAAAACTGCATTTTATGTCTTGTGTAATATTACAATTAGTTTCAGCTGAATCAATCAAGTGTGACAAATATGGAACAAAAATCAGGAATATTGCATCACTGTATCTATATTATTTATACTACAGTACGTAGAGACATTTCATTTCTGCAATAATTACGATCCTGATTGATGGTGTTGTCTTTTGTTTCCTCAGGTCACCTGCGAAGTTCGTCCTCCCGCAACCTCAGGTACTGATTACAATCCTCACAAAGATCACGTTTGAATCGTTACATTAAAACTTTTTTTAAATTGTGTATGTAGAATTAGTGTTAAAGTTGCGAGTGCTGTGGAACGTGTTTCTTTTTTCCTGTAGTCTCACGAGAGGGTAGAGACCACGCCCACATTTTGGGGGTTTAGTCTGGTTATCACATCAGCATTTTGAAGTGACTGACATGCTCAAAATTTGATTCGATTACAGACTGAGTTTGCTTCAGAGTCTCTGCTTAAACCATGATTGTGATGTCATCACGCTGTAATAAGTTCCAGATGGTCAGAACTACAAAGGTGTGGTTAAATGTAGCCCCGCTCGGCATCTGGATCTTCCTAGTGCCGTGTTGAGGTTTGATCCTGACGTGGGCGTGGCCTGTATATCATTTAGTTTAATCGCTTGGCGGGGCGTTTTGTCCGTTCACAGAGAATTCTTGAAAACCTTCTGCGTTTAGCGCGACAGAAAGCGAGGACGCTTAGAAAGTGCAGACGAGATAATGCCACAGGTAGGAGGGGAAAGGGGCGGGGCTTGCGTAGACTGTCGTTTAATATTTCAAAGCGATCAATTCACGCACACGTAACTGTCAATCTTTCATGATCAGTACACTGATTGTCTCAAGTCACGTTTTAACATTTTTGGAGTATTTGTAATAATTTAATTATAATTTGTGGGTGAATTGAATTTGTTGAGGTTATGATCTTGTATAGTCAGAGTAAACATCATTAGACGTTGTGGAATAAGGAGTAATACTGCACAAATAGATTAAACAGCATGAAAAAGTGATTGTTTTCTTCTATCTGTTGTGTCTCCATAGACCCAAGAGAACCACGTAGAGGAAGAAGCTGCTGCGTCAGAGCCTCGCCATGACGACTCTCTCCAGGTTACACCAGTTTCTCTCTCCTATCTGTCTCAAGTTTGTGAATGTGAACTGAGCGGCCGATCGTTAGGTTGTAACGCCCACTCTTGATCGCTGCGCTACAGCGCCGTTCCCGTGTCTGTGTGGAATTCAGACTCCAAGAACTCGGATCTGTGTGGGTTTGTGTGTTTTGGCCCGAGTCCCAAGCTCACTCCATCAAAGAACAAAAGACGCTATTGTTGCTTTGACATTCAGCAGTGTGTTTCCTTAACAAACTCACGGGCGGCACTTTATTCGTCCTGAGATCCTGGGAGGCCACGGCGTAGCCAGGAACTGATACAACAGGAGGATGAGGGAAGAGGAACTAAAACCAGCGACTGCGTGTGTGATTAGTGTAATGGTGATCGTATATCACATGTGGACATCAGACAACAATTACTTACATCATCAAGCAATTTTAAAAAGAGCAAAATAACTTTGTATAAATGAGGTGCATTCATGAGATAAAAATGGTGTCAAATTTAAACTGCGGTAATGAGGTAAAAATTGTGTCAAATTTAAACTGCGGTAATGAGGTAAAAATTGTGTCAAATTTAAACTGCGGTAATGAGGTAAAAATTGTGTCAAATTTAAACTGTGGTAATGAGGTAAAAATTTTGTCAAATTTAAACTGCGTTTATGAGGTAAAAAGTGTGTCAAATGTAAACTGCGGTAATGAGGTAAAAAAATTTGTCAAATATAAGGATATTGTGTCAAATAATATGAAACTATGATTCTGCTTCTATGTTCACATGCATGATGATTGTATATGCAGGTTGGAAAGAAACTGTACATAAGGTGCTCCAGCAACTAGTAACAGAAGGAATAAAACACTTTTCTAAAAAAAAACATTCATTTCTAATATTTTTTGGCAGGCAAAAATAGGCTGTGAGTAGAAGGCAATAAAATCAGATCTTTGATTTGTTTTCGCCTCGTGCACCTTGTTTACAATTTAAGGTGCATTCATGAGGTAAAAACTGTGTCGAATTTAAAGTGCAGTAATGAGCCATGAGAGTGTTAACTAGCTATAGATAATAGCTTTTAAGTTGGAAGAAATGCACCATCCTAATTGGTTAATCCTCTTTTTAACATAGTGACTGGTAGACAGATACTTTTAAATTAAATAAATGTTTGGACAAGTCAATACGATTAAATCACAAAAATGACATGTTTTTAATGCACAAAACGTGTTAAATAGGGCATATATAAAACGAGCTGCAAAAATCTCTGAAGGACATACAATACTTTTATTGTTCTTCCCTTTTTTAGGAGTTCTAAATCTAGGAGTGAGAATTTTTTTTAAGGTACCCTTTTAAGACTTTCATTAATCTGTCCATCTTTCTCCAGATCATCGACAGTATTATAGAGGAGAGTCAGAAAGGGGGCGGAGTTGAGGAGGACCTATTGAGCGTTGAGGATAAAAGCTCCGACTCCTCACTTCCAGATCCTCCAGTAGCCCCGGATCTCCCAGCAGCTCCAGAGGAACCGGACCCAGGGGCACAGGATGCGGAGGACATGCGGGACACACAGGAAGTGGCTGTGGATGGAGCACAGGCGTCTCAGGACGAAACGTCCCCTCCCCCTCCTCCTCCGGACATCACGCGTGCCCTCGGACCGTCTCAGTCTCCTGACGATTCAGAAACGCCCAAAACGGCGGATATCTTGGATCAGGTGCCGCTCGCAGACAAACCGGAGTTGAATAACTCGGGCCCATCGAAGCCTCCCAGGCAGTTCACGGTGGAGCCGGATATCGTCGCCAGCACCAAGAAAGCTCCTCCCTCGAGACCGCCACCTCCCAGCGGGGCTCCGCCTCCCAGGCCGCCACCCCCGGCTCGGCCCTCTCTCCCCGCCGGTAAGAAGTCTCAGGAAATCATTCGGCCCACAAGGCTGGAGGGTGAGACCGCTTTTATTTATTTATCTTTTACTTTGTTTATTGCGTTTCCAGACTAATGAATAAACAAAAATAATGCATAAAAAAATAATGTGTATGAGCTAGTCTCACCGATGTATCATGACTACATATTGTGTCAAGATAATTTTTATTAGTTTTAAGTGATTTTATGATGTTAAAAAAAGAGGTGCGCTGTGATTGGTCAGTGTCTGGACAGGGATCGGACGAGCCGTGCGGATTGGTCAGTCCAAACGCCAGCGTCAGAGGACTCGCCAAGGAGCTGCAGCACTCTCTGGACCTCGCCAGCGCCACCAGCGGGGATAAAGTGGTGACTGCACAGGTGAGCAACAACATCATACACGACTTCTACATCATTATTTGACGTTTTTAAAAGTAAAAAATTAGCCTTTAAAAAAAAATATATATATATATATATTTTTTTGTATGACGTCGCTGTTGTTTGTGTAGGAAACTGACGAGCGAGAGCCCAGTCCGAGCGGAAGTGAAACTCCTGGACCTCAGAGACCGCGCTCTAACTCTGGCAGAGAGCTCACTGATGAGGTAATGTCCGGTTACACATGTCGGTGTTTATGTCCGGTTGTGTTAGATTCGAGTCGACTCGTTCACTCACTCGGGGGTGTTTACATGCCCATGCAGGAGATCTTGGCGAGCGTGATGATTAAGAACCTGGACACGGGTGAGGAGATCCCCCTGAACCAGGCCGAGGAGAAGCTCCCTGCTGGAATCAACCCGCTCACGTTGCACATCATGAGGAGGACCAAGGAGTACATCACGTACGGATACACCCTTACCCATAATGCACCTTGCGTGGTGTTAAATATCAAGCGACACACAGGGTTTTCAGTATCAAATAAGGACCACAATTTCCCATAATGCACCACACTACTTTAAGATATTTCTAATATACAGTACCAGTCAAAAGTTTTGACACGCCTTTTAATTCCAAGTTTGTTGTTTGTTCAGTAATTTATTCTTGACATTCTAGAACAATACTGGGGATATAAAACTGAAAGTACACATTGGGAATTAGCTGATTTAGTAACAACAACAGTCAGTTATTTGAAGACATGATCAGGTCAGCTGATCTGGAACAGTTCTCTATCGTGTCGAGTGCATTTGCAAAACAAATCAAGCTCCATGATGAAACTGTCTCTCATGAAGTCCTTCCCTGGAAACCAAGACCAAAACTGATGTTGAACTGAAGTTCATTTATAGTCACCAGTCTCAAAAATCACCAATTAATCAACAGCACCTCGTTTGTCGCTTTACCAATTAACAAGCAGCAGTTATGAAGCTTTACAGAGCATAAGTAGATTAAGGAGATTATTTAGCTTTTTTTTTTTTTTTTTTTTTTTTTTGACATCTTCAGCATTGTTTTATAAAAATCAGTAGAGAACATGGAGTTAGAATTAGGGGTGTCCAAACTTTGGACTGGTACAGGTTCTTTTCTGCTAGGAGACACTAGTAACATTAAAAGTAAACGAGTAAGTAAAATGCTGTATACAGTTATATGGTGTCTGTTATGGCTGGCCGTATAGATATCGTGATAAACTCGGTCTCAATATGTTTTCCTGAGATATTTTTCTTTTCTTTTCTTATGATACACTGCAACACAAATACAAAAGTATTTGGCCAAGCCTGTTATTATTGAATTGAGGTGACCCCTTCTCCCAGTGCAGGACAATCTTCAGCATGCCAAGACATCTAAGGCATGCTTCTGTGTAACTTTGTGGCAACTGTTTGGGGAAAATCCTTTTTTATTACAAACATGAACGCAAGGACTATAAAGACATGGTTTGATAAGACATGGTTTGATACGCTCAGCTTTCCAAAAGGTGTTGGAGTGTTTCTGTGAGAATTGGAGTGTTTCTGTCATAGCTGTAAAAAGAGGGACAGACTCTATATTGAAGTATACATATTTGGAGACAATGTAAGTGCAGGTTTGACCAAATACTTGTTCTAATTTTCTGTTTTTGATGTCCCATAAAAATCTTAAGCAAATTCAGGTTAACAGATCGTGCTTCGTGATGCGTTCATTACATACAGTGGTGTGAAAAACTATTTGCCCCCCTCCTGATTTCTTATTCTTTTGCATGTTTGTCACACAAAATGTTTCTGATCATCAAACACATTTAACTATTAGTCAAAGATAACACAAGTAAACACAAAATGCAGTTTTTAAATGAGGGGTTTTATTATTTAGGGAGAAAAAAAAATCCAAACCTACATGGCCCTGTGTGAAAAAGTAATTGCCCCCTGAACCTAATAACTGGTTGGGCCACCCTTAGCAGCAATAACTGCAATCAAGCGTTTGCGATAACTTGCAACGAGTCTTTTACAGCGCTCTGGAGGAATTTTGGCCCACTCATCTTTGCAGAATTGTTGTAATTCAGCTTTATTTTAGGGTTTTCTAGCATGAACCGCCTTTTTAAGGTCATGCCACAACATTGCAATAGGATTCAGGTCAGGACTTTGACTAGGCCACTCCAAAGTCTTCATTTTGTTTTTCTTCAGCCATTCAGAGGTGGATTTGCTGGTGTGTTTTGGGTCATTGTCCTGCTGCAGCACCCAAGATCGCTTCAGCTTGAGTTGACGAACAGATGGCCGGACATTCTCCTTCAGGATTTTTTTGGTAAACAGTAGAATTCATGGTTCCATCTATCACAGCAAGCCTTCCAGGTCCTGAAGCAGCAAAACAACCCCAGACCATCACACTACCACCACCATATTTTACTGTTGGTATGATGTTCTTTTTCTGAAATGCTGTGTTACTTTTACGCCAGATGTAACGGAACACGCACCTTCCAAAAAGTTCAACTTTTGTCTCGTCGGTCCACAAGGTATTTTCCCAAAAGTCTTGGCAATCATTGAGATGTTTTTTAGCAAAATTGAGACGAGCCTTAATGTTCTTTTTGCTTAAAAGTGGTTTGCGCCTTGGAAATCTGCCATACAGGCCGTTTTTGCCCAGTCTCTTTCTTATGGTGGAGTCGTGAACACTGACCTTAATTGAGGCAAGTGAGGCCTGCAGTTCTTTAGATGTTGTCCTGGGGTCTTTTGTGGCCTCTCGGATGAGTTGTCTCTGCGCTCTTGGGGTAATTTTGGTCGGCCGGCCACTCCTGGGAAGGTTCACCACTGTTCCATGTTTTTGCCATTTGTGGATAATGGCTCTCACTGTGGTTCGCTGGAGTCCCGAAGCTTTAGAAATGGCTTTATAACCTTTACCAGACTGATAGATCTCAATTACTTTTGTTCTCATTTGTTCCTGAATTTCTTTGGATCTTGGCATGATGTCTAGCTTTTGAGGTGCTTTTGGTCTACTTCTCTGTGTCAGGTAGCTCCTATTTAAGTGATTTCTTGATCGAAACAGGTGTGGCAGTAATCAGGCCTGGGGGTGACTACAGAAATTGAACTCAGGTGTGATAAACCACAGTTAAGTTATTTTTTAACAAGGGGGGCAATCACTTTTTCACACAGGGCCATGTAGATTTGGAGTTTTTTTTCTCCCTTTATAATGTAAGCCTTCATTTTAAAACTGCATTTTGTGTTCAATTATGTTATCTTTGACTAATAGTTAACGGTTTTTGATGAACAGAAACATTTAAGTGTGACAAACATGCAAAAGAATAAGAAATCAGGAAGGGCGCAAATAGTTTTTCACACCACTGTATTGACGTATCGTGGTTTTTATTTTATTATATTATTATATTAAAGCCATAATGTTCATTTTAAAAGTTTGGTACATTATTTATTAGAGATGTGGAAAAGAATCGATTAAGTTGGGCATCGTGATTCTTTCTTGTGGCAATTTATGTTGCGCAACACTGACTCCCAAATCGAAATACTATTATTATTATTATAATTTTTTCAAATTTATATATACACAGAGTCAGCCAAAGAAACGTATACACACTTTAGGAAAAGGAAAAATAGTATGATGTGTATTATACTAATAGTATGCTAATAATATAATATTATTCATATTATATTATCATAACGTATAGCAATAAATTTAGTATTTAATATTTATTCAAGTTTTTCCTTTCCTGAAGTGTGTGTATATTTTTTGGACTTGCGTTTTGAAGTGATAAATTGTTGCAGTTTCTCTATAGTCCTGCAGGTGGTGCACTCTAAACTAGTCACACATTGCAGGCAACACAGCACCCAGTGTGTTAAAAGCGAATTATTTGCAATAAAAAAACTAAACAAAAAAAAAAGAATATTGGATTTGCGATATTTTATAAAACCTTGACATTAACAGAATCGCAATACAGATTGAATCAGCATAGCGGTCTTGTGATAATATCATCGGCTGGTCCCTGATGATTTCCATCCTTAGCATTAATTACTTCAAATAATCTGCGTCTAATCCGCTGGTATTGATTGGTATAAGTGCAACATATCCCAGTTTAATATAATATGATTTAATGGTACTGCGTCGTCCAGCTGTAATCCCAGGGACACTAGATATGACAAAATCACAGAAAAGCTTGTCAAATAGTTACCATGAGAAGGTCACATGACAGCACCGGTTCATTTCGAGCAAATGAGCAAAAGATGATACTATCGGGTTTTTTTTTCTTCAGAATTTCCTGTCAGGTTGTAAATCACGTTCCTCCATACCGAATGTGAATCGATTAGAATAAAACTACAGACTTAATACAAGAGGATGAAGAGCTCCAGTTTTATAGCCGTCTTTAAAAGTCCTCTGAGTAACATCAGTGTGAAAACAAGGCGAGACAGTGAGCGAGCTGTAACCCCCTCCCCCCCACCCTCACACCTCGTCACGCCTTTAACTTCTGCCACGTAGTTATCTGTCACGCCGTGTCCTGGGGGTCTTTTCTGAAATAAAATGTCTCCGTAATCACATTCTCTCCGCGCTCCGATCTGGCCTCGTTTTTACAGCGGAACCGAAGTGACACCACACGGCTTCTTCCCCGGAGCGCCGCCGCCACCGCCGCTGCTTATCTCTCCTCATTTTATTTATTTATTTTTTAACCGCACTGAAGGAATTTAAAAGTGCATTGCGTCCAGAAATGGCTAATGATGACTGAAGGCTCGTGTTAACACTTGGATTTCTTTTATTTAATTGAATTTTTTTATTGTACTGTGTGGTAGGGAAAGATAAAATTTCACGGTGTGACATGCCGTATCTTTTCTCTTCTCTGTCCACAGGAACGACGCCGCTCAGTCAGACGATGACGAGAAGAGTCAGCCTGCACTGGCCGACACGGACGGAGGGAAACTCAAACAGAAAACGTAAAAAAAAAAAAAATTGGGTTCTTCACCATCTTTTAATTAAACATCTACTGTAGTTCTGTTGTTTAGATTTTTTTTCTTTGCTATTTCATTCCTCATCTCTTCCTCTGTAGGTTTTTATTTTTTATTATACTTTTTATTAGGGCCCAAGCACTAGGACTCTTGTTCTTCTAAAGATTATTGTAATTTCTTTTTCAACATCCAGGGGTTTTAAAGTGCTCTACTCAACAGGTTATTTTGGCTCTTTTGCAAAACACACCCAGTTTATGTACTTCTCCTAGGGCAGTGGTTCTCAAACTGTGGGGCGCGCCCCACTAGTGGGGAATACAGACATGACAGGTGGGGCGCAATGAACGAGAGGAAAAACAGGAAAGTACCTATTCTAATTCATGCTTTTCTTTATTGATAATGAAGAGCGTACGCTCAAAACTAAACAATCACACACAAATAAATGGATCATTAATACAAGTAAATTTAAAATAACATCAGTTGTGGGCCGGGAGAAAAAGTGGAACCATAGGGGAACAATAACGGTTTAACGTCGGACGAACTTGAGCGCTGCTCAAGTTTGCGCAACTCTGACAGAAATAAACCGCGCCGACCATCAAAATACATTTTACCCCGCTGGGATGCGCACGTACAAACCAGGCATGGCAAGGCGGAAACAATATTAAACAGTCCTGACATTTTAAATGAATTGTTTTTAAATAAAACACAGTGAGTCGCGCAGGTTTGTGATTCGAGCGGTGCTGCGCGATCCACCGGGCTGCGCAAATAAACCAGATCATCAGTGCGCTATCCAGATAGTGGAGCTGCGCTGTATTTGCGCAGATATTTGGTTCAATCGGGTGCCGCGGTTTCGTCCCACTTTTGATGTGTTTGGCTTCACATACACTTCGACAATGGAAGAAGTGCAGCAGCAGTGAGTTTGCTTACATGTGACAAAATCAACAAGGAGGAGATTGTAAAGAAAAAAAGTGCATCGTCTGTGTTGTGGAATTGGTTTGGGTATAAGAAAAGTGATACGAATGAGATGAACGTTATTTGCAGTTTTAACAAGTGGTGGAAACACATCAAACCTTTTCTATCATCTGAAATCCAAGCATCCAAACGAATATGGCCAAAGTAAAAAAAAAAAATGCGGCAAACCTCAGCAATTCAAAGTTTAAATAAAATTACATAAAAAAATGAAATTATGTAAAACAATTTCTTTGTGTTTTCATTTTTACTTATGCATTTTCAGATACAAATTGCTATATTGTGATATATATCGTTATTGAGTTAGAAAATCGCTTCTACCGTGATAGAAGATTTTGGTTATATCACCCACCCCTAATGAAGCCTATCTTGAGCTTGGATTCATGGTGGTGATGGTGGGGGCAGAAGAGAGACCCGTGTGTGTTTTGTGTCTTAAACTGCTGGCAGCAGACCGCATGAGACCCAACAAATTAGGAAGACACTTCGAGACAACACACTCCAGTCACGTTAATAAACCACTGGACGTCTTTGAAAGAAAGCTGGCAGGATAATCGCATGGTACAGTAACATCTGAATCAGTGGACAGCAAAGCACAAATGGCTTCATTCAAAGTTGCATACAGAATTGGCCAGTGCAAAAAAAACTACAAACGATTGCTGAGCAGCTAATAAACATGGGGTCAGTTATGCAAAGATAAGTGACAACGTAAGCCTTTTATAACAATTGCACGTGTATTTTATCTTTTTTTTAACTTGGTGGTGTTTGATCGTATTGGTTTAGGAATTGATATTTCATTAAACAGTAAACTTGGCCGATTTCATTATTATTTTGTTGACAAGTGGGGCTTGAAAATTCGCTCACCCCCTTAAGTGGGGAATGACAGAAAAAGTTTGAGAACCACTGTCCTAGGGGATTTATACGATCGCCAACAAACCGGGCCTGTGTGATCTCAAAACAGTAAGGATGCAAAATTGCGGAGGGATTTTTGATTTCTCAAACGGGTCAGCCGTGACAACACCTTAAACATATGCTGAAGAGCGGTTAATAACTTTATGTGACATTATATTGAGTGACGTGTATATAATAGTGTCATGCTTTTTTCCCCAGCATTTGGGGCTTTTTGGCGGTCTAAACATAGGATTCTCCCTTTTCTAAAATGATGTCATCATGGTATTGGTATGCCCCCTTTTAATGCATGCGCCAAATGCCCAGAGTGCTTGGCCCCGCTCATCGTTTTCTGTTTTCTTATTTATTTGTTTTTGATTTAATATTTTTAGGTCAATGCTTGTTTACATCCTTGTCCTAATTTTCCGATTTACTTTTTCCCCCTCCTTATTTTCGCCTTCCTCTTCCCCCCCCTTTGTGCAGCACCCAGCTGAAGAAGTTCCTGGGGAAGTCGGTGAAGCGGGCGAAGCACCTGGCGGAGGAGTACGGCGAGCGGGCGGTGAACAAGGTGAAGAGTGTCCGGGACGAGGTGTTCCACTCGGAGCAGGACGAGCCGTCCTCGAGCGACGACGAGGGCATGCCGTACACGCGGCCCGTCAAATTCAAGGCGGCGCACGGCTTCAAGGGTCCGTTCGACTTTGACCAAATCCGGGTGGTGCAGGACCTCAGCGGGGAGCACATGGTGAGGAGGAGGAGGAGGAGGAGTTGGACATGGGGAGGGCTGATCTGTGATAATACTGTACATTGTGTGTGTTATATCGAATGTGTGTGTGTTTTCAGGGAGCAGTCTGGACGATGAAGTTCTCTCACTGCGGCCGGCTCCTGGCTACAGCCGGTCAGGACAATGTGGTTCGAATCTGGGTCCTAAAAAACGCCTACGACTACTTCAACAACATGAGGATCAAATACAACACAGAAGGTACGAATCTTCATCCTTGATTATTTTACTATAACGGCACCACACAGTGTGTTAAATCCTTATACGTACCGTATATAATCGTATTTTGCTCTCGCGCTGTAGGTCGTGTTTCGCCTTCGCCGTCTCAAGAGAGCCTGTGCTCGTCCAAGTCTGACACTGATGGAGGGGTAAGACGCACAGGCACACTGCACACACACTCGCACTCAATAATTGCGTAATAAACCCCAGAAATCTTAATTAAATCAGACTTTCATTAAATTGTTACATTTTTCCATAGCTGGGACTTTCTAGAAAATTTTGACTACGGAATGCTGTAAATGTGTACATATAGCATAGATATGCTAATTATGTGTGAAAGTTAGTGCCCCCTTTTTTAAATTCAGTTTTTCACAGTGTGTGTGTAAAAGCATTTCTTTTTTTTTTTTTTTTATTCATCTGGTTGTAACGTGTCGCAGTATTGGGCAAATACAACCTCAGACGAACAGCGACATATAACAATGTCTGTCCTGTAAACCCTAAGGGGTAGAAAATAGAATTGGGATTGGGCTTTAGTCATGTGGATTGGTATGCTATTGGTAAGGCGTACAAGACTCACTTTGTCAGACTTGGGAACAAATCCGATTTACGAACATGCTCCCATGACGAAACTGGTTCATAAATAGAGGAGTAATTGTGTTTTTTTTTTTTTTTTTTTTTTTTTTACTTTGACTGTGATTTAATGAGATTACATTAATAGCTCTGCTTTTTACACAAAAACATGAAATTTTAAATATTAGATACAAAACTTATAATAAAAGAATTTAAAAAGGGGGCATTCAGTTTTAAACATAAAAATGTAGTTTCTCTTTCCGGTGTGCCAGTTGGCAGGATCAGCAATGGACGACTCGGACCTCGAAGACAGAAACGTTCCCTTCAGACAGCTTCCCTTCTGCAAGTACAAAGGCCACACAGCCGACCTTCTCGATCTCTCCTGGTCAAAGGTCAGAGGGTTGTTTGTTTATTTATTGTAGGAATAGAAATGGGAATCAGATAACACTCCAGATAACCCATACTGATTGAGGTTTTTACGTCTTGGTAGAACTACTTCCTGTTGTCGTCGTCCATGGATAAGACGGTGCGCTTGTGGCACATATCGAGACGAGAGTGTCTCTGCTGTTTCCAGCACATCGACTTCGTCACAGCCATCGCCTTCCATCCCAGAGTGAGTGTTTTATCCGATTCGGACACATGGCAGCATGAGTGAATGAAGGAGTGCTAACGCGTGTGTGTGTGTCGTGTAGGATGACCGGTATTTTCTGAGCGGCTCTCTGGACGGTAAGCTGCGCCTGTGGAACATTCCCGACAAAAAGGTGGCCCTGTGGAACGAGGTGGACGGCCAGACGCGTCTCATCACCGCAGCCAACTTCTGTCAGAACGGCAAATACGCCGTCATCGGCACTTACGATGGACGCTGCATTTTCTACGACACGGAGGTGTGTGTGTGTGAGATTGACTGTACGAGTTGTCCGCAAACTTTCGGCCATATAGTAGTGGATTTCCAAGTAACAATCACACCTAAATATGCTTGTTGAATGATTATGGGGGTTCACAAACTTTTGGTTATTATAGTACCTGTTTATGTCACGTTATTTATTTTCTAACAGGTGTGTGTGAGTTTCAGCGCAGTGTGCTGTTTATACTGATAACTGATACTCGTGTTTGTTGTAACCTGGCTCTGTTTACTTTTTCGTTTAGCGCCTTAAATACCACACGCAGATTCACGTGCGCTCCACCAGGGGGCGGAACCGCGTGGGCCGCAAAATCACCGGCATCGAGCCTCTGCCTGGAGAGAATAAGGTAGCGTTAATCGTGCTTAATACACACCTGTGTTTGGAGTCCAGTTACACCAGTTACACGCTGCTGAGAGTGAAATGTTATAACATGATTTTTGTTTGTTTATTTATTTATATATTTAAAAACCTCAACAGATCCTGGTGACATCGAACGACTCGCGCATTCGCCTGTATGACCTGAGAGACCTGTCACTTTCCATGAAGTACAAAGGCTACGTGAACAGCAGCAGTCAGATCAAAGCTAGCTTCAGGTCAGGAGGGATGCTTTTAAAGTGACCGACCATTAAAATAAATAAATAAATAAAAATGTGGGTGCGGATATGAGGTACAGCTATAGTCATGTTGATGACCTGTTGATCAAATGCAAGTTAAAGTTTAACAAGACAACCGTTTTTGCTTGTTAAGTACAAGAATAACCTTGAGATGAAGTGGATTTATCTAGTTTTGTCAAAAAAGCATGATATTGTATCGTATTTGTTTGCACCAGTGTATTGACTTGAGTCCCTGAAACGTTCCAGACCAAATTGATCAGCAGGTTTCTGTTTAAATCAGAATGTTTTAAGGTATTATAATAACAACCACGTTTGTTTCTCTCTTAGTCACGATTATTCGTTCATTGTGAGCGGCTCCGAGGATAAATACGTGTACATCTGGAGCACGTACCACGACCTGAGCAAGTTCACCTCTGTACGGAGGGACCGCAATGACTTCTGGGAAGGAATTAAAGGTAAAAATTTATGTTACTGTTACGACTTAAGATAATATTTATCAGTTTGAACGTCTTCCTCTTGCCAATTCTTCAGTCTAACATGACTGTTCTTGTCTCGTAGCCCATAACGCAGTCGTGACATCGGCCATCTTTGCGCCACACCCGGATCTGATCGTTCCTCAGGAGCCGGGGGCGGAGAAACCAGATACCGAGTGCAAGAGCGACGTCACGGACGATTCCGAGCCCATCCCATCAGGTGACACTTGTATCCATGGCAACCTGCATGTACAATATAATATTAAGCTTTTTACTCAACGGTCTCCTTATTTTTTATTTATTTCATTTCCCCTTTTACAGGCGCTTTAAAAACAGACCACACAGAGGTCCTCCTCTCCGCCGACTTCACGGGCGCCATCAAAGTGTTTGTCAACGTGAAAAAATACTAAGCGCTTATAAGCTGACAGTCTCTGTGTTTAAGAAAAACTGATTCCACAAGTATCACTTTATCGTATGTCTGTAATCAGAGGGCTTTATAAACCCTGCTCGCAGCTCCTTAATCGTCTACGGCTTCTGGTGAGTGCTCTGAGGGGGAGGGGACACGGTCAAGCCCCGCCCTCTGTGCAGGGAACAGGGACCCAGGAAGTGGTGCGGGACTTTGAGGGAGAGGCTGGAAACGGAGGAGGAACGTATCCAGAACACAAGGCACTTCTTATGTCATGTATCTTTTTTATTTTATTTTTTTTCCCTTTTTTTTACGCAGGAAGTTGGTGCGAGGGGAGGGGAAAAGCTATAAAATGTTCTCGTGGGAATGAAATCTCAGCTTGTGCGTTGATTGCAACATAACACATGATGAGCCTCGTTTATTAAACTTTACCGGAAGATTTGTGTGTACAGGAAGGAAAAAACAGCGATATGTTGAAGGTGAAAAACTAGGGTTTAGCCACACCCACATATCTCCATAAAAGGTATTGTTTAATTAAAGGGAAAATTTTTTACGTCAGCTAATCAGTAAAAGAGCGCCACCTTAAGGTGACAAATCATACATGTTCATTAGCTTAACAGATTTTCATGAAATGTCTAATTATTTAAACTTGACAAATAAAATTGTAGTAAAATTGTAGTAAAATTTTACAACTTTGATTTGGTCAGTTTGCATTAGTGTGTCTCCTTGTATGGAAATGTATACAAGCCTGTACAAAATATATTCCAAACTTGACTTTAATGAAGTGTATTCTGAAGCTAAACTCATTCATGCAAACGTTTTTTCTGAAGGAGTTTATTAAACGAGGCTCGTTACACACGCATCACAGCTCAACAGCAAAAAGAAAACCGGATCGAAAATCTTTTCACCATCAGTGTGACTCTCGCAGTACGAGACCTCAGTATTAACATCACCCAAGTATCAGTGGTGGAAACTGAAGGAATGTGCGATACACTTGCGAACAGAGTCAGTCTTAGCCTCGTTCAACAAGCTGCAGCCCAGTATTTCTCAGGTTTGATACTGTAATCTGATCATCTGCGCCTTAGATTAGTCAAAGTTAGCTATAGCACGATAAGCAAAGGGGGAAAAGCTGCTTCAGTGTTTTTTTTTTTATTTAATTTTTTTATTATTCTTCTTTTTGATAAACGGTAAATCTGAGCTGCAAGTTTTTTGTTTTAAATTCGCAGTTACATCCGTTTCCTCCATTTTTCCTTTTTTAAGAGGAAAAAAAAGCAGAAAAATAGTTCAGATCCATCATTTTCACACAGTTCTATTTTGATAGCCCCACCCCCTCTCGTAACCCCGCCTTTCTGATAACCCTGCCTCTCTCATCACCCCTCCCATCTTTCTGATAGCCCCATCCGCTGCGAAAGCCCCGCCCTCCCTGATAGCCCCACAATGCCGTTCCGAATGTTTTCTTTTTGCTGCTGTTTGTCTCCTTTATTTGTGTTGCATTTGTGTTGTTATTAATGAGCCACATATCATAAATCACAGATATTTATATGATCACATGCACACACAAATTTTTAGACACACTCAGATCCTTTTCGTTCCGTTCAAGCTCACCATTTCAGATTTTTCATGTTTGTTTATCAGTATTATTATTATTATTATTATTATTATTATATTCTTGTAAAAATATTGAACCACTTTTTTTTCAATAGGAATTTAAAATATAATTTTCTCATGTAAGATGGGGAAATGTCGGGTAAACGAGGTATCTGTCAACCTTCACTTTTTTTTTTTTTTTTTTTTCAGTCTCCATTAAATGCTTTATCCTCGTCAGGAGTTTCTGTGGTTTATCACTTCATTTCTTTATTCTAACACACTTTACACCGATCAGAATGAGGACCTGGGCGGCAGGTGCGAAATAGAGAGAAAGAGGTAGAGAGAGGAACAGGTCAGATGTGTGTCCACTTTTTAAATTATTTATTTATTTATTTATTTTGCATAAATATGAGGTTGAGTCAGAACTGATCCTCCCTATGACTGTAGAATTCTTTTTTTAATTAACGTTTAGTAAAGACAAATACATAAAATTTTCGACATAATCTCTTCTTTTCAACACACTTTGTCCCTCTGTCAACAAGTTTTCATATTCAACATTACAAAATGTTTTAGTCTGAGCTGTGAGCCACAAATGCACTGCTGTCTACACTTCTTCAGAAGGTAATCTTCATCCAATGGCGGGAGGTCAGGACTATAGGGAGGACATTTTAGCGCCTCAAAACCAAGTGTGTTGACAGTGAGGGCATTAGGGTAGCTCAGTGGTTAAGGCATTGGACTACGGTTCGGAAGATCCCCGGTTCAAACCCCAAAACCACCACGTTGCCACCCTTAAGCAAGGCCCTTAACCCTCAACTGCTCAGATGTATAATTAGATAAAAATGTAAGTCGCTCTGGATAAGAGCGTCTGCCAAATGACTAAATGTAGTGTGCGGATGTGCATCGCACACTACATGATCCTCGGATACAAATCAGCTGATGTTGATGTCAACTGACGTTGAGTGATTGGGGAGACGGTGGCCTTGAACGGAAAGCGCTGATAGGAGAGCGCAGCCAACTAGTGTTCATTTTCTCAGCTATTTTTTTAATTTTAGTCTTGGTCTTAATCCTGGGATAAATGTCCCTGTTGGTTTTTTTATCATATTTAGTCAATCTGATTATATCTAATATTTTTGTTTAGCAAAGTTTTAGTCAACTAAAAGTCTGGACATTTTAGTCTACTTTTAGTCAGAGGAACCCGTAAGTATTTTAGTCAGGTTTTAGTCAATGAAAACATAACATTACAGCAATAAGATTATTATTAATTAACCCTAATCTAGTCTAACCAAAACCATGTTTTTAAAGTTTTTTTTCTCACAAAATAATTAACATTTAAAGTGTATCTTTTCATCTGATGTTTTCAGCTAATGGCTGCATGTCCATATTTGTTTTTTTTAGCTACAAAACAATAGGAGCAGTATGTGTGACAACACAGTTTGTAAAACTTTATTTTTTATTTTTAAATATATATTTTACACATTTGGACTGTTTTAGGGATACTGTAACTCCTGTGGGTCAGAAACATTTGCTAACCTATTAGCTTAACGTGTTTGGCAACGGTTAAACTATAAAATAAAACAATCACAACATGTTGATGCTAGCATGTGATAACACAATTACCACAGAGAGGCTGTAAAACTGGGTGATTATTATGGGATGCCTTGATGTGTCTCTTCAGGTTTGTGGTATTTTATTCCCCCCAGTGATTGTGTTTCCCACACTGTTTCCCCTTAGATATTACGACACATCAGCTTTCTATTTATTTTATTTCTTTTAATCTCCGGTTTAATCTGAAGGAAACTGAGCCCTAATATCGCGTCTTGTCTGTGGCCTGAGTGAACACTGCTGTGATGACGAAGAGCTAATGATGACTCAGCTTGTAACGGCTCGTCACTGCGCGCGCAAACTGCAGTACTCCTGATATGCCGCGCGGGAAACACCGCTGCTCGCGCCGTAACGAATGTGCAGACTATCGCGGCAGTTAGTGACGAAAATTACATGTTGAAAATAAAGATAGATGTTTTATTAGTTTTCTTCCATCAACGATACTGGGTGCTGATTCAGTCACTGACGCCTCGTCATCGTCTCTTGTCACAGGGAAAAAAGGTAGTCAACGATTTTTTTCCGTCATTATTTTCGTTATTAAATATTAAAACTTGTGTTGGCCAGGTTTTAACTGTGCGGCCAACAGAAATTTAATATTTGAAAATTTCTCCGCATTCTGGTTATATTGCTCATCCTCGTATATGAATTAAAATGAAATCATGAAAATTTATTTGTTCTTAAAATGGAAGATTTCTGAATTTAGAGACACTGAAGAGATTTATTCACCACTGAAACCCATTTCCAATTGTAAAAAAAAAAAAAAACCCTAATTACACTGCATGTAATCCTAATATTACTTTAGAGGAATAAATCCCTTTAAAAATAAAACGTTTACCAGAGGAAATGGGCGGAGTCTAAAGTTTTCATTGGTCATGTGACCTTATGGATTCTTGATCTCTCAAACAGTTCAGCCCAGGTTTTAAACGTACGGCAAAAAGTGGCTGATAACTTCTTTAGTTATACATCATAATCATGATATATAACTAATGTGATGCTTCTTTTAAAATGCAGAAAATTGGCAAATAACGTCCTGAGTGAAATTATGTTGTGACGACATAGTGTGATGCTTTTTTTATTCCAGCATCCCGGGCTATTTGGAGGTCTTAACCTCAAAAAAAAAAAAAAAAAAAAAAAAACAGTTTGCGTGGTGCGTCCGGGCGGTGATGGCACAGGTGCTTGGCCCCGCTCATCGTTGCTTGCAACTATATTATTATGAATTTTTTAAAATACCCTGTTTAACCCATTTCTCCTTTAAAGGAAATGATAGTGGATGTAAACATGCTTTGTCACATGGGATAAAAGCCATTCTGTATGTGACGTATGTCACAGCGATATCTTCTAAATTTGTTTAATATCAATTTAAATAAAAAAAAATAAAAGATGCAGTCAGATCTGGTTAAATATAAAATGGTGTTATTTAATCATTAGCAATATTAAATAGAATGAAACTTTCACAAAACAAAAAAAAAACGTTTAAAGTTGGTGCTACCCAGAAACACCACTGTTTTGTACACAAATGAAGAGCTTGTCACATGACCTGACCGGGATGTTTGTTAGGGCTTCAAGAGTTCTCAGAGGACTGAGACACAACTGTCACACCGTGTGTGTGTTCCTACGCGACAGATTGAGATTAGCTTGCATACGATGTAAATCACAGTTACCACCAAGAGCTGTTTATTGTAAAGACTGCCAGACGAATCATGTTAAATCTTTACAGAGGGCCTTTTTCTTTTAAAAGGACAAAACTAAGACAACTGTACAAATTAACGTTTCAACTTCATTTTACAAAAAAAAAAGAAAAAAAAAAAGAAGAGAGAAACACAACCCTGGGCCGAGGCCTTGTCTAGAATCAGAGCAGCCACGAAAGCGGAGGATTCTGGGAGAGACGTACAAACAGTGACTCCTGGCCCAAGCGTTACAGGGAGAGTGTGTGTGTGTGTGTGTTTTGGGTGTGAGCAGTTCGTGGGTGCAGTCCATCGAGCTGCTTGAGGAACAGAAGGTCACAGAGGTCAGTGTTTGCTCTTCTTGGATTTCTTGTGCGAGCGGTGTGGAGATCGGGACGAGGAGCGACGTGAAGACCTGCGCTGTGGGGACGGCGAGCGGGAACGCTTGGACTTGCGCGGAGAACGGGACCTCGTCCTGAACACAGAGGAAAAAAACCAACAGATTACTATTAGTGCTGTTTTAGGGTGATGTGATCAGTACGATGGTGAATAATTTCCTAGAAAAATGTATCCCGAGGTAAATTATGACAAATGACAAGTCCCCCATGTCCATACCTCTCTCTCTTGTCCTCGCCTTCCCGGCTGCGTCCCCTGCTCCTTTCACGGTCCTGGTCCTCACTTTTCTTACTCCTCTCTCGGTCCCTCTCCTTGTCCCGCTCTCTGTCCCGCTCCTTCCCTTTGCTCTTGTCCTCTGTCCGGTCTCTGCGTTCCTCCTTCTTCACCTTGTCTTTCTGCTTGCTCGACGACTTCTCCTTCTTCTCCTCTTCGTCCTTATCGAACTCCTACAAAAGAAGTAGGATTTTACAAAAGGCGTTATCATCCATTTCAGATTTTCAAAAAAAAAAAAAATTAAAATATATATATATATATATATAAATAAAATGCTAATCTGTGCCCCATGTGTACCTTCTGTAGCAGTTTGTTTCTGTAGTGTTGAACTTGCTGTTGGAGGTTCATGTTAGATTTCTTCGGCCTTTTCCCCGACTCAAGCTCGTCTTGAAACTTCACCACCTTCACCTGCCACGGGAAGAAAAACAAACATTTATATGACACAGTGCACAGGCTCGGAAATCAGCAGGGACCAGCAGATACAACACCTAAGTGCAGATTTTTTATAAGTATTGAGATTTTTTTTTTAAATAAAAAAAATCACAATTCCTTTAAAAATCCTGAAGGAGAATGTTCAGTCATCAGGTCATGACCTCACGCTCAAGTGCACTTAGGTTATGCAGAAGGACAATAATTCGGAAAACAAGTCCACCTCTGAATGCCTCAAAAAGAACAATTTTTTTTTGGAGTGGCCTAGTCAAAGTTTGGACTTTAATCTGATTGAGATCCTTAAACAGGATGTTAATGCTCGAAAACTCTACAGAATTTTTTAAATTAAGCCACATTGTGAATGTGAATGCCTCATTGCCAGTTTATCATAAACTTGTGATTGACGCCAAGGGTGCCATGACTAGTTATTAGGTTTAGGTTAGTAGGGGCAATTACTTTTTCACATAGGGCCAGGTAGGTTCAGAATTTAATTTTTTAAGGGAAAAGAACTATTATTTAAAAAAAAATACATTTTATATTTACTTAAGTTATCTTTATTTGATATTTAAACATTATTTGTATAGTGTGACAAAATAATCAGGAAGGGGGCAAATCTTTTTCACAGCACTGTAACAATAGATTTCCCTCACCCCCATCACTACTCTATTTAGTTTACAAAATCAGGTCCTGGTCTTCTGCCCAATGATTTCCGCTTTGCTTGCATTTCAGCAACACACACACACACACTTATTTCTCAGCTGTGCGTTGCGTCTCTCACCTCCAGCTCTCGGAGTCGGGTCCGTTTGCTCTCGGACATCTCGAAGTTGCGCAGGCTGCTCTTAAACTCCGCCCCCTCGAACCTGCTGGGGCTCGCCACCTCGTCGTCGTCGCTGCTGCTGTCGTCTTCGGAGTCCGCTTCGTTCTCCTTCACGCCGCTGAGAGAGCGTTAACGAAATACAAGCTTTGAGTTATAGAGTAAGTGCTCCACAGCTCTGACAGATGAACTGCTCTATCAAGTGAAGAAAACTAAAATAAATGCGCTGAGAGACTTTTACCTCATGCTCATCTCGTCCTCGGAGTTGGATTTGGCTGCGGGATCAGACGGCGGAGAGTTAAAAACCAGAGCGGGAGTTAAAAGAAGATGGTGTAAAGAGAGAGAGAGAGCGGTTGTAGTTACCTGAATGTTCCACGTCGTCCACTCGCTCCCACTTAGACAAGGCGATGCTCGGTAACGTCTTATCCAATCCTTCGTCCACTGACGGAGTGATTTTTACAAATATAATTAAAGCAAAGCAAGGTTGTGCAAATGAACAATGGAATTTTCTGAATTTTCCGTAATCTATTCTTATAATGTATTTTTCCTGAGGTAGAGAACTTGTACACGGTGATGTAATTATTATATCATTTGCTGCTTATAAATAAATAAATCCCACATGCTTGACTGTGATAACTACATTTACTCTCATGTTCTAAATGGGCTGCGTAGCTGAATCACAAGACCTTAAACATGAATTTCTCTATATTTAACATAAAAAAAAAGGGAATGCAATTAATTTGAGTAAGAAGCAGCACGGAGTTGTGTCCAAATGAATGTATATTAATCATCTATATGGTTGGGTACCGAAATCCTGTGCCAATGTGGCACTGGTACCTATTTAACCGGTATGTACTAGAACCGAATCAAAACTCATTCGCTGCCACTTTGTCCAATGGTTTCTTGAAACAGACGTAAGAAGCGTTCATCGCCTTCACCGCACAAAAAAAAAATAAAATAAATTCCACAACTTCAGCGTGAACGCAATAAATTTTTTTCAGATAACGTGGTCTGGCAAAATAATATATTTCTGCGAAACTCTCATTGAAATTTGAAGCTGGACTGTAGCATAAGAATATAAACTACTGTACTGTTATATTGGTGTTAAAATTATTGTAGTTGGGGGGTTAGGTAGTGTGTAAATTCTTGTTCCGGTTGCGATTTGTATTTACTTACAGAATTTTTCGTATTTACTTATTAAACTTTTCATATTATATACTGTTTATTTTACTATTTTTTTTAAACAGAAAGCATTCTTGTTAAATGTTAACCACCATTTATTTGTGGCTTTTTTTTTCTTCTTTACTATCAGTTCCGGCAGCGTAGGTTTAAAAATTTTTTTTTTTTTTTACAATACCGATTTGGCACCGGTATTGATACCCCAACTGTAATTATCCACAACATAAACAAAACATTTTTAAAATAATATCTCTATTCGGAAATTAGTTGGTCCATTATAAACGAAGCGCCTGTTTTAAATAATAAAAAATAATTAAAAATCTGTCACACTCACGTGGCACGCCGTCGATGTCGTCCATGGCAGGGCCGAGCGGGACGCCGTCGATATCGTCCACAGGGACGCCGTCGATGGACGACGGATCCCAGGTCATAGGGGATCCATCCAGGTCGTCCAGTGGCGTCCCGTCCAGTTCCGCCCCATCTAACGGAACGCCGTCTAAAGGAGCGCCATCCAAATCTGGAGAAGCGGTCTACAGAAGACAGGAAAGAATTGTAAGGCTTCCATTACCCAATGTGATCAGTTTACGTCTCTCGTTTACTGTATTTAGATTAAACAGTGATGGTAATCTCAGGTTCGCAGGTCACCTCTGTCCTTTCGGGTAGCTCCTCTCCCGGTTTGATGAGCCCCAGGAAGATGTTTTGCAGTTGGATCAGAAATGATTCTGGGTAGATGGCCCAGTCCTCCCAGGCACGAAAGCAAGTCATGATCTTTTGCTGAAAAAAAAAAAGAAAGAAAAAAGAAAAGCATGAAGAATTGTAATTGCAAGCAAGCAAAAAGGTTCGAATGAAGTGACATTGTTCCTCCCTGACCTTGAACTGCTCGGCCTGCAGTCTGGCCTGGATGTTCCGGTACGCCTCGCCCATGTCACTGAAGATCTGTGGCAGCTTCGACTCGAAGCTGTACACACAAAAAAATAAAAAATTATCCAGACGGTTCCCAAATTACACTGAAGTGCAAATGATACATGAAGTAAAACACGGATTAAAAGATAGATCTCACTATTTGCGGTAGTAGGATGCATTCGAGACTTTGGCACTGGAGTTGTACAGGATGTCCGACACCAGATAAAGCCGTGCCACCTACATGACAACAAACAAAACAGCTGATTATCAAGCACCTAAAAGTACAAGCTGTGCAATACTTGTGGTGCTGAGTAAAGTGTTGTATTTGTTGATTCAGGTTTGTCTCGTTACACATAGCAAGTTCTAACACTACTGCCGGCATGAGTGTCACATTACTGCTCAACCATTAACTTGATAATTGTGATGGTGAGGCACCACCCTGCGCACAAAAGAAGTGACACACTCCTTACACAACTGTCAGTATAGTGTTGAACGGGGCAGCTCCAGGCCAGCAATAGTGTGGTGAAAAGACAGGGGATGCATGTTCCCAGAATTCCACCAGTGGACCCATCAGCTAGGTATTCAGCTGGATACCAGCTTAGAGCCTCAAACGCCCAGTTCACCCCCACCCCCCCCCATGAAATAACAATGTGGGTGACCCTGAACAATTTCCGGTGTGCAATGTACAATGCCTGAGAAAGTCTTCAAATCTTGTGCCTTCATGGTAACACTTGAAGTTTGGCTAGGGATGCAGGATGGGGAATGAGAGCTAATGATGTTCTTTAGCTGGGTTGGGATGTCAAAAAAAAACCTGCTCACAGACCAGGGGATGCCACTAATTTCCTGTCTGACGCCAGCTGTGTCAGCTGCTGCAGGTTGGGAAAAGCCAAAGTCTCCCCCACTCTCTCGCTCAACTCCAGGAAATTAATGAACTAATGAGGCAGCAGTTCTCAGATGTGTTCCTGGTCCAGAACTCACTCACACAGTACAATGGTATGAAAATACCACCTAGGTTGGTCGGGAGACAGGGTTCCCCTATCAGGCCCTCGAGGTATGGCACCAGGTCATTGAAGGAGAAGTGCCAAGAACGCAACAAAAAGACATTATAGAGGAGTCCTCTAGCACAGTTTAGCCCCATTGTGGTGGTGTCTAAGCCCAATGAGATTCTTAATCGGTAATGAATTTGGACAGTTGAAACGCTGTCAAAATCGTAGTTTGATAGCTACCCCTTCCTGCTAGAGCAGAGGAGTGTCCACTTCATTTCCACTCTGGACCTTACAAATGGATATACGGCCCAAAACTGCAGTCAGCACCACGGTGGACCATTGGCAACATCATGTTCTCTCTGTAAACTGCCACATCAAAAGAGTGCCCTTCATCTGCACCACTCGAGAGAGGTACCAAATGCCTGGGTTCACTGCAAGCCCAAAGAAATGTAATCTAGGGATGACAGACTAATAATCCATGGGGAACCCGCATTGGACAAGGTGTCTTAAAACCAATGGACAAAAAAAAAATGTTACGGCTGTCTAGTGTTCACAACATATAATGAAAGGACAGGCAAGTCCCTTTTGGGGGTTAGTGGCACACTACAGACAGTTGTGCCTAACTTCTTGTCATTGGTGGCCCCCTCTCAGAAATTGACCTGGAAGGAAAAGTCACAGCAGGTAAGGTGGACCAATGAAGTGAAGCTTCCCGGGCCCAAAGCAGGCTCTCATCATTTTGCCCCCCCAAAAAAACAACACCTACAGTAATTGTCCCTCTGGGCCTTGGAGTAGTGCTGTCCTAGGAGTCTGAGGAGGAACCACATCCAGTTCTGTACATTACCAGGAAACTCACCCCAGCAGAACACAGGTACACTGCCTTAAAACATACATCACACTTTCCGTAAAGAAGTTAAAACTGCAGGCTGACTGTTCCAAGCACTTTTTCAGAGGACTGTGAGGACCAAAGTCATAGACTGGCATATAACCCACTGGTTCCCCCTCACTACAAGACTTAATTCCAGGTTAGATAAAGAGCTGAGGCAAAGCATGGTCACACAGATGGTCTCTTTGGGAACCATGCCATGTGGGATGCACCGGCTGATGGAGGCCTCTCAGTCTGCTGCATGAGGGTGTTGCCAGGATCCTGTTTCATCATTACGCTTTCTTTCAGGCGTCCCTGCACTCGTTTAACACAACCTCTTACCTTCTATTATCAAGAAAAACCCTAACCTCTTCTCTTTTCTTGTTGCTGAGCTGCTAAAAAGCTTACAGAAAACACAGCTGAACTGGAACTGAAGCTGAAAGAATAGAGACTATAAGGGGGCAAATCAATTGGATTAACAGGTGTGGGTGACAGAAAGGGAATGGAAGAGGGAGGGAGGGGTATATGTGAGAGAAAGAACCTTTTTCTGCAGTGGTGTCTGGATCATAGAGAGTGACTCAGCGATGCAGGACACCACCTCCTCTGCAGCCTCCGCTCTCTCCAGACAAAAGAGCATGGCATCGCCAATCTCCAATCTACGGGGGGTTAAACCCCTGAGTAACACCTCCAGCTGCTCTCTGTGCCTGACACACACACACAAAATTACATTACTAATCTCCTTCTACCACCTATCATGCCATACTGTAAACATCCACAATGTTTAAAAATACAGGTCAAATAACGCAACACATACTCCGGTTTGAGCTGCCCTTTCTTTAGCTCCTCCTCCTGGAAAGGGACGGGGTCTTCCTCGGGCTCCTCGTCTCCGTGGAGGTAGGGATTGAGGACGGGGGGCCTCCAGAGAGACCCGCCCCGGAACATTCGGAACATCGAGGTCTTCCACTCATTTAGATTTTCACCCTGAGAGAGAGAGAGATGAAGATAAAGAAAAATGGTGCAGAGAAAGAAAGATACAATAGACAAAAGACAGACAGACACAGAGAGAGAGAAAAAAGAAACCGATAGATTCAGAGTAAGGACATATAAGAATAAGGAGCAATGAGAAAGAGAGAAAGAAATGATCATGAAGAAAGAGAAAAAGACACAATAGAAATGTGTGTGAGAATAAGAGGGAGAAAGAAAACAGGAGGAGAGTGAGGTTTCTCATGAAAAAGAAAGGGTTTTCATCTGTGTGTGTGTGTTTACCTGCAGTATAGAGAAGAGCTTCCATCTGTAGTACACATGCTCCTGACACTTATTGTCAAACAGAAATCTGTAAAGCGAATGACACACAGTGTGACTAAACAAAACCAGGCGTCTAATTTCATCTACAGTTACATGGTACAGTTATGAGGAAGTATTCCTGCATTTACCAGTGGAGTGGTCACAATAAAATATCAGAAACTGCACCTTAAATTATATCTTACAGTTCAGTGCAGAAAGATTCAAGATTCAAAAGAACTTTATAAATCCCAGAAGGGAAAAAATAGTGTTTAATTCAATATTTTTTTTGTCAAAAGACAGCATCTGCTACAGCGTTCTCCACTGGCATTAACGTTATGACTACGACGTTCCCGTCCACTGAGATCAGCATTCCCATTGTAGTGTTTCCATTACACCGCCACCAGCGTTCCCACTGGGCCAATGCAAAAAAGCCAGTAGCTAAAAACTATTTACGCTCTTCGAAGGAAAGATTCCTGAAAGTACAAATCTATAAATATAATAACTAATCTTGAAAAAAAAATGCTTATAATTTCTGAAATTTTATTATTGTTATTTTTTTTTATTCTGGAAGTAGAGATGTGAAAGATTCTGCATTCAACATGTTTGAGTAGTGAAATGCACATATTAAACATTCAATCAATTTATACGAACCAATATAATATTAAGTTATATACATAATGTAAGGGATTTAATAGGTAAAACAAATAAATAAAAAAGGCTAAATAAACAAATTTTGGATGAATAATATAAATGTATAGTCTTGACCAGAAGAACAAGATTTTACACAAGGTTCTTGAGATGCACTTTTGCTAGAAATTGTAAAAGTTTTTCTGGTTTCATCTTGCAGAATAAGTTGTTTAAAGTTTGTTCTGGTCAAACTTGGGGCAGGTCAAAAGTATCTTCAGCTCAGAATTTTCTGTCCTGAACAATATTTCCCTGTTCAGAAAGTTTAAAAGGCTTTAAAATTTTTTTTTATTTTGTAGACATGAATCTTTGTGTTTTAAAGTTTTATGAGTTATGAAAAGGTTTTAGGTTGTTAATTTTTGGGTTCTCAATAAATTTCAGAATACTGAACAAACTACATTAGAAAGTGTTTCAAAATGTTTTATGGTACTGCATGTGTACACTGAAATTCTGCAAGATTCTGCAAATAAAACATTAAAACGGGTCATCAGCCTACAAGGTTACTAAAAATCACATCCCGGATGGCAAAATACTTAAACGACAAACAATAAATACTCATATAAAGTACCAATAGTGGGACCTTATTTTAAAAGAAGAAGTGAAGACACCCTGACATTCTCACACACCTGAAGTCTGGGTTGTTCTTCTCTCGGCTCATGATGATGGCCTCGAACATGGGTCCCTCTCTCACCACAAACTCAATCATCCTGTGGATGAGGCACAGCAGGTTCCTGGCCGCACAAAAGACAAAGGATATGAGAGCATGAATAAGTGAACACTCCTCCCTCCCTCCTTTCCTCTCTCTCTTTCCCCATCATCCAGTCGGTTTTATATTTGTCAGTTCTTTCTCAACTTCAAACGCCATTGTAGTTTTAAAAGCCTGGATTAGCCTGAGTACAGTAGAGGCTCTCAGACGCCCAGTTGGTCCACAAGACCACCACCACAGGTGATAAAAAGGCATAAAGCGAATATGTATAGTTGTAATAGTTACCTTGTATAATCACTGACAATATTTAATTTGCCAGATACATTTTCGACAAGAACGAAAACATGGGTATGACTGAAGTTTTGGGATAACAACTTTCTACAATTTAATGCAAAAATATTTTTGTTGCATAAAAACAGTAATTATCTCTAATGTTTCATATTCTAAATGGGCAACATTTTAAGCAAGATTTGAGCAAATACTAACAAAAAATTATGAAAAAGATTCTAACAAGTGTTGTTCTTATTTTCACTCTATATAGTGGAACCTCAGCATACGAATGCTCATTCCTTATTTTCAGCCTTAAGAATTGAAATTGTGTAAGAAATTCTCCGCATACGAATAAACAAACTGAACACCGGCTAAATTGCACCTACGTCCGGGAGCCGTTCAAAAGATTTTTGCGTCAAGTTGAAAGCCAAGAAAAGAGTTTACGAACTTTGTGGGTGTTTTTTTTTTTTTTTTTTGCATTTTGCGCAAAATTTTATAAATTTAGCAAGGACAGTAGAAGAAAAAAAAAAGTAGAAAAAAGAGCCACGTTTCTTGGCAATTATAAAAAAATAAATTCGTAGCTAAAAAAGCATACTGTTAAAAAAAAGAAATCATAAATTAAGATTAAGTGAAATGTGCATTTATTTCTGGAAAAGTGTGAAAAAATTACAATCTTTTTTTTATTATTATTGCAGTATAGTGTTGCAAATTAGTAATACATACGACCTCCACGAAGTCGTGGGGTTCGCAGGCTCAGTCGCTCACAGATTTTTCCTTAGTACCTAACTAAGTAATTGTTTGCGGAAACTATCCTCTGCAATACTTTAATAATGTCATTTTTCAGGCATTTTAACACTAAACTATTAACAAAAATATAATTTTAAAATTTTGTAATATCTATATTAACGTCAATCCAACTAAATTTCCACATAAAATACAATACTGTATTCATTTTTTTAGTACTGTAGAAAGAAAAAGCGACCGTAGAGGAAAACGTGGCTTGGGACGATGAATTATTACTGTTTACTCTACAGTACTGATACAAAAATGAATTAGAGTTACTATAGGGATAACATCTGTATTTTACATTCTAGCACTGCGGGAGACACAGCAGTACAGTACAGTATACGGGTTTAACATTTACACTCTGTTTTTAAGGGTAATTTATTAATTGAAGTTTGTATTGTAGTTGAAGTGTTTTGGGAGCAGATTTAAACTATAAAAATAGCCATATTTATAAAAATAGCCATTTAGGCATTTCTTTTTTAGCCACATCCAAAATTCGGGTGGGGGGGGGGGGGTAACTGTATTGTTAATATTTTTTGCGCCTTAAAAACTCACCTCAAGAGTGAATTAAATCTGTATATCGAGGTTCCACTTTATTGAACAAAACAATTTTCAACTAGTTTAATTCTTTTTTTTGTTGTTGTAGGAATTATATGTTAAATACGTTATTTACAGATGTTAAACATATATATATATATATATATATATATTTTTACACAAATGAACTTGAAACCTTCCTTGATGAAAAAAGGCAAGGCTGAATCATTCAAGTGGAAAATTTAAGTTGAGACAAGAGCTTATTAACTAAAGATTGAGCAAAGAAATGTTTGAAGAAACTGTCATCATACCCCCCAGTGAAGGTTTTTTTAAACATTCAACTCTTCATCATATTCAATATTCAAGGGCAATTTATTTTTTAAATAATGTACACTGAGTGATAACTCGTAGAGCCATAATCTGGTGTTTAAATGCAAATAAACAAAAAAAAAAAAACCTGTACAAGTTTGCAGGTCTGAATTTTCTAGCTTTTATAATCTAATGATTGTAATTTCAAGAAAAGACATTCAGGGAGGAAATTAAGTTACACATTGTTTTTTTTTTTTACTGTGTGTGTCCCGATTACTGTACACTCTTCTCCAACATGTGTATTGTCTCCTGAACACCGCATGGGGTTTATCTACGCCTGACTTATACAATGTGTGTGTTGTTTACACTGCAGATCACCGTTACAGTAATTAAAGTCATTAACTAAAGAGCATGTGCTACCTTTAATATGTTAGTCATTGCCATCTGGGACTGTTCTGTGTGTTCAGTGTGTGTGTGGGTAAAGTGTGGTTTTTGCTGAGTCATGCTGTGATATTAAATGGATAAAGAGTGTGTACCTTTCTGATGGGATAACCACTGTCACTACGGCGTCGTACAGAGTCTGTTCGTGACGTCAAACCACGTGATGAAGATACAAACAATAACGTAAGTTTATGATTTGTTAAATGATGATAAAACCATACACAACACTGCAACACATCCTCACTGTCCTAATGCTAATCAAGTCAAGCTTTAAGCTATGATGTATGTGAAGTACAAATTTAATACCACTTACCCAAAAGTCACACGGCATACGAGTAGAGAAAATAAACAAACACTACAATCTACTACAGTATATATTATGACTATAGTGTTTCTTTACATATGGATTAATATAATTAATTTGTAAGGACATATTTATAATAATTGTTCTGATGTTTTCTTTGTTCCATGATAATTTTGGACATAAAACTAAGAAACTATGCAAGCTCTTGAACTGGCCTTGTATACATTAAACTCGTCCTACTTCTCACACTAAAGCTTATAAAAATAAAAAAACTTCAACAATACAAGGGGCGTGGCATGATCTGATCTGTGCCACACCCCTGACCGGTGAGCAGGGTTGTTTATTTATTTTTTCCTACCTTGTAGAAATCATCGGACGAGCGGCCGCGGGATTTGGAGAAGTCATTACGGAAGCGGTCTCGGGGCTGGGCATTAAAAGGGAGGCCTGAGGGAGGGGGAGGGGCTGTGGGTTTCAGCACTCCTACAGGAGTGTACAGGGGCTGAGGCGGGATTCGTACCGCCTTCCCCCAACCCAGCTTCATCTCAAAACCCATCACTGTTTTACCTGCAAGAAAAATTAATGGTTAAGTTAATGGATGGGAGAAAAAATTATAATAATAAATGGGAGGATTTTTACTTTCCCCTACATACAAACATTTAAAAGTTATGAACTTTACAAAGATACAAAGACACAAAGATGTCCAATCATGGAAGTTAGATCACAAGTTCGGCGTACATCCCAGGATGTCTTGAAGCGAGCGTAAAAGTAGCGGCGATGAAGCTGGTACTGCTAAGGAGCATCTAGCAGCAACGACGGAGACAATATTTTTTTAATAATTGAGAGAATAAAGCGAGGTGAAAAGATGACAGACATTGCTCGTTCTGTGAACATGATTTGTTCAACCATCTGCGTGATTCTAAAGAACAAGGATGAGACCGCGGAACATGATAGTTTTTATAGTTATGAACAACTTGTACTTATGAACAGAACCGAACTCGTTCCTATGTTGGGGAGTTACTGTATATAGTGGAATCTCGGCATACAAATTAAATTTAATTCTGGATTAAGGTGAAAATGCTCGCTTCATTTTTTCACATGCTGAAAATGCTTTGTGAAAATTCAAGATGGACGGCATACGTACATATATTCTATGCCTAGTCGGATCCTGCAGGTTTTAAAGAATAAATATTGATTTTGCTGCATAAAATAAGAAATCACTTTTATCTCAAGTGCTATTATTTTAGGAAGATGACCGGTCACTTTTGTCCGAATACTTTTGGCCAAAACCTATACATCAACAGAATAATCCTAAGCAAGTTCAAATTGTTAAAGTCGTACAGTTAATCAGGTTAAAGTTTCTATAACGTTAATAAAGTGGATGTGAGTAACGCTTGTTCATGTTTCTCTTTAAATCATCAAACAATCTGATCGGTGTCTCTCTCACACACACTCAGGACACGCCCACTCAGAACTTCCCTCATTTCCACATCATGGCTGACTGAGTACACGTGATCGAATCACGTCTCGATCATCAGTGAAATGAATCAAGTTACCGTCTAACGCGGCCAGCGCCCTCTCCGCATCCTTCCGCGTCATGAAGGCCACGAAGCCACGGTTGGTCACCCGCGTCCTCTCTTCCTCCGTCCGGGGCCACATGATCTTGACGCTGGCTAACGGGCCGTACTTCCCAAACTCCTTACACAGCATCTCCTCCGTCATCTACACAAACCACGGGTTTGTATTAACGTCTAATTTCTTACCCAGGGACAAAAGTCAGCTCACTCATGATCAGTACCGTGATTGATGAGCCTACCTTGGGGTTGATGCAGCCGATGTACAGGTTAGTTGTAGTGGGCACGGTGGGATCGTCATCGAATACTAAAAAACAAAAAAAGAACAACAACATGGAAAAGACAATGATTACAATGATGAATTGTCATCACATAACTGTGATTAAACATTAAATCATCTCTTCTGTTCACTTTAAAAAATGTTTTTAATAATATATAAAAGTATAAGAACAGTATTACAATATTTCGATAAGCAAATTATTCTATACCATAAATCTTATTTAAAACACAAAAATCTGTTATTTAAAGACTCAAGTTAAGACAGGTTCACTGCACTCAGGATAATTATTGGAGGTCGTTTATCCCTGCAGCCTTTAAGCGCTTTAACGAGTCCCTGCAGTGCAGGGGTATTAACGACCTCCTCGTTACTGATGAGGAGTGAATTTCTATTGTTGAAAATACATGTTTATTCCCACAACGGCTGAACAATCTAACACACAGTATGCGAAATGTTTGCACAAATGTCTCCTTTAGACAAACTGCAGCTCTGAGGGGGGGGGGAAATAAGTAAATAAAAAAAAAAAAACACTGCAAAATAATCAGTTTCTTATGTTTTCTTTTTTTTTCCTAACAGGTGCATGTTTTGGTGAGATGAACAGATTTGTTTCATTTTGACATATACTTTTCCTAAATTCAAACTATAACTATAATTGTAGAGAGTATATATTTAAGTGAAATGACATCATCACAACACATCAAAAATAACCCAAGATCATGCAGTATTTACAGAGCTTTAATGACTCAAATAAAAACAAAATGCAAATAATTTGTGAACAAATTGTGTTAATGCTTCGGGTAAAAAAATAAATAAATAAATAAAACCTTTAAGAAATCAGTATCTGGTGGAATAATAACCCTGATTTGCAGTTACAGCTTACATGAGTTTTTGACTCTCCACCAGTTTTTTGCAGATTGCTCTTGGGTACTTTACACCACTCTTTTTTGCAAAGAAAAAAAAAAAAGAAAAAAAAGAAGAAGAAGCAAAAGCTCAGCTTTGCCTGATGGTTTGTGATCTCTTGATGACATTCCAGACATTTTCTGGAGTAAATTTCCTCAGGAATAATCATGATTTATAAAAGCACTCAAGTGTTAGACAATTTAAAAGAACACTGTATATATGTGTAGGTGTGTGTGTGTGTGTGTGTGTGTGTGTGGTCTCACTTGAGCGCCGTGTCAGCGGTACATCCAGATCCGAGTGCGCTCCCCCTGGGTCGTTCTTCTTCCTCTTGTAGCGCTCCTCTCTCTCCTCCTGAATTCTGAAACAAAGAACAACAAACTTATCATAACATTTCATCTGTATCATTTTTAAAAAATACATTCCATTAAAAGACACCGTTCCTTGTGCTGCCTTCAGAATTGGACCTTATTTATGTAAATCCCAACCAAACCCACCTCATTGAATATTTTCTGAATATATATTGAATATTTACATGATTAGTGTTTGTTAGTTTAATCATGTTTGTTCGTGTGCAAATCATTAACTGTACAATTCACCAGAGGAACCCGGGTTCAGCCAAAAACATTCCACCACCACAGGCTTCGGTTACTCAGACACAATAGCAGCTCTGACAGAATCAGGAAACAGTGTGTGTATTTAGAATGAGAGCACAATCGACACTCACTGCTTCAGCTCCTCTTTAAATAGCTCCAGGTTACTCTTCTTCTTCTCTTCCGTTTTCTTTTTAGCCACCTGCGGGGGGAGGGGGGGGGAATTCACAGTATGACAATGTGACGCTGTGGGTATCGGTGTGCAACATCGATATTAAATCCTGTTTAAAACAATACAATACAAAGTGTGAGACTTTAAAACAAAAACTGAAACACTCGAGGCTGTGACAAAAAAACGAGGATCACTGTATAATATTGAATAAATAACTTGTGACCAATCAGGACAGATAATTTATTCAACTGTACAGCACAGCATCAGTACACTTCAGGCTCCGCCCACTGGTGTCTGTTCAGTCGGAGCGTAACCTTCCCACGTCGTTTGCGTGGATTTGCCTAACTGTTATTCACGCGCGTCTGATTAACATTCTCATTTCCATAAACAGCTAGAAAGAGCGAAAGAGCACTGGGCTTTCGGTGGCTGCAGGTCAGATACTCACAGATCTTTTAGACTCTGCAGACGAAGGCGAGGCATTCTGAGGTCCCGGAGTGAATTTCGTGGCGGGTCTGTAGAGTTTATTCTTCTTCACCTCCGCCGCTTCTTCATCTGTAGAGGGGAAGTTGAAAATTAAGCAGGCGTCGTAGAGCATTAAGAAGGCGTGGCCTACTCATCTGTCAATCACAGTGAAGGAGGCAGAGTCTCAAACTTTGTTTTTTTTTTTTTTATTAGTTTTCTTGGGTTTTGCCTGATTTTCTTTCTAAGTCGTAGCCGATTCTCACCCGTCATTAAGGCATCACCTGGGAATTAAAACCCGTGACCTCCAGATGATAAGTTGAGCTTGTTACTGCCTCACACTTCTTCAATTCTCTATTTTTAGTTAGTTATTTTATTACATTTTTTTAAGCATTGTAATAGCAACAATTTGTAGTTTAATGTGTAATTATTTTTGAAGGTGATTGCTCTTCGCTAATTTTTAAAACAGCGCGGTATTTCACCTTTAGTAGCGTTCACAATCCCCCCTCGCACGAACGTCTTCACTCCGCTCTTCTCGCTGCCATCGAAAGATGCCAAGAACTCCTCGAACACTTCAGCAGCTTTCTCTTCCTCCTGAACACATGAAAAAAAAATAAACCTTGACAAATGCATTCTGGGTAACTGTACATGTAATTATTATTATTATTATTTTTTTTTTTACAAGACTTCACTGAAATTTATGAAGCATATTTATCTGTGAAGCAAAGAAAACGATTAGTCCAAACTTCTTTAAATCATGTTTTGTTAGACGCCGACCTTTTTCTTGATCTCCTCCTGCTCCTTTTTCGTCAGCACCCTCTTCACTGTCGTGGCCTTGCTCTTTTTGTCTGCCATGATGACTGTAACTGGGGGAAAAAAATAAAAAATTATATAAACAACAGTAAAGCATATCATCATGATCATAATCGCACTGTATTTTAGGGGATGAGGCGTGTACTACATATAAATCAATATCTAGAAAAAGAGTCTGTGTAAATAATCAGAAGGTTAAAGCTTTAAATAATCACCTATATTATTATTCCAGGTTAAAGCTCATGTACACGTCTGTGTGTGTCTTTCTGTACAGCAGAACTCTCTGTCTAACTTATTAATAGAAAGAAATCAAATTCTGTAAGGTTGGGTATTTTACGCCTTTTGTACTTCTTTCGTCGTCAGACAAATACACTCCCTGTTCGGTAATCGAGAGTGAATCACAGATGAGAAACGGAAAAAGTAAAGTAAATGGAAAAAGATGACTCGGACGCATTAAAATTCACTTCAGCGCTGTTATTTCAGAGAAAGTAAAAATTAACTAATCCCAGTAAACATATTCAATTTAGCTTTTCTAATTAACATCTATTTGTGCAAAACATCTATTTGTGCAGGTGTTTGTTTACATTGAGCTAGTAGTTTATTAGTATCTTATTTTAAAGTAGATTATTAAATCCGCCACATAACTGTTCAACATTTAGATTTTTCACTTGTGGTGCAGGTTAAATGTCAGGCAGATATTGTAGTACAGCACGTTTCATTTAATTCTGTCAGAAATACAGACAAAGTATATTATCAGACTAGTTTCAGGTTCTCCATTGTATGAAACGTAAAGATATCATTGAAAGAGCGAGTTCGGGCCAATGTACAGACAAAACCTCTCTTTTATTGATATAGATGCAAAAGTTTGTGCACCCTTAGGACCTGATTCTACGTTTTGCATTACAATCAAGTGTCTTGTTATACAAATCTCAATGTCAGCTGTTATTATGTAAACAGTTATGCATTAGTTGTTATAAATAAACCCATGAATTAGAAATGTAATTACTGCCAGAGCTGGTGTTAAATGAAAACTAATCAGATTGACAGGGATAATTAAATAATAAAAAAAACAATCATAATAATAATTATATTTATATATATATATAAAACCTAAAAAATTTATATTACTGGATGCAGGTGTAAAATGTATAACTAATATAAAGAAAGAATGGATCAACATGTCAGACACTGTTCATGTCCATTGCCCTGGTGCTATTAGCTACAAGCTAACAAACAAACACCAAGCTACAGAACATAACGAGCTACAATATCCAGAAATGCTGAAATAAGCTTAAAAACAAGTTATGCTTAACGTAATATGTTTTAAAACATGGTAAATGTGGCGCTTTCTGAACGAAGAGTTAGCTAGCTAGCTAGCGTGCTAAATATCCTAGCAGCTAGCTTAGCAACGGAATTCGCACGAGCTCTGAAAACCGCGCACGAGCACGGAGAATTAAAATGAAAATGGAAAAAATACATATGCGTATGTAATCCCTTTACTTTGCGTTAATGTGCAAAAAAATATAATCAATGCGACTTACATAAGAGGTTTCCATGAACAACAACAACAAGGAGAAGAAAAAAAAATAAACCGTGAATGTTTTATTATCAATCCGCCATTTTGAACTTGCCCAAATATGGAAATCGCGGAAAGATGACGTCACGCACTGACCAACCAATCGGAGGGCGCCGGCCGGACCCTTCCGCTCGACTGACTCCGGAAGTGAAACGCTTGCGACGCGACAAATTCAGCGCTAGTCATGAGTAAACAAGTTTAACTGTACGAGTTTAAAGGAGGAGTTGTTTATTATTTTTTTAAAAGAAAACGACAAATAAACAAATAGACATATATACAAAATGTCGCAAGAGAAGAAATCGGGGCTGTTGAAAAGGACGTCGTCGTCTAAAAAACCGCTGAAGGAGAAGGTGGTTCTGATGTACGACGAGATCTTTACGAAATCCGACCCTGCCAAGTCGAACCCTCGCTTCTGGGACGAGCTGTTTTTAATGAAGGTGAATTTGGAGTATCTGGAGAACAAGCTGGAGGCTCTGGACGGAGATGAGGTCGTCCTGATTAAGGATAACATCAACAGCCTGTTCCATCACTGTGTCCAGGCTTTGGAAGAGGACCACCAGATCAAGGTGGTCAATGCACTGCAGACTCTTTGCGCGCTCTTCAGGGGCGTGCATCAGAAAAACAAATCGGCCACCGGCTTCGATATCATCAACATGCTCGTGGGCTTCGACAAGGCCGAGCTCAGGATGAAGGATCTCATGGAGAGCCTGGACAGTTTGCTCTGCGGGGACGGCTCAGAGAGTCTGAAGAGCCTCTGCCTGAAGCTGTTACTCTGCCTGGTCACGGTGACGGACAATATCAGTCAGAACACCATCCTGGAATACGTCATGATCAACAGCATATTCGAGGCCATCCTGCAGATCTTGTCGGACGTCTCGAGCCGGACGCAGCACGGCTACGACGCCGTGGTCCTCCTGGCCCTGTTGGTCAATTACAGGAAGTACGAATCCGTCAACCCGTACATCGTGAAGCTGTCCATCGTGGACGACGAGCCGACGCTGGCCGGGATGGGCGTGGTTATCCAGCAGGCGCTGACGGAGTACAACAGGCAGTATAAGGATAAAGAGGAGGACAACCACAGCGGATTTTTTTCCACGCTGACCAACATGGTGGGCAGCATGTTCATCGCGGACGCCGATGAGAAGCTGTCGGTGCAGACCAATGAAGCCATCCTGCTCGCGCTCTACGAGGCAGTTCACCTGAACAGGAACTTCATCACGGTTCTGGCGCAAAGTCACCCAGAGATCGACATCGCCACGACGCCGGTTACACCCACCCCGACGACGCCCACGACCCCTCTCGGAACCACGCCCCCTTCCTTAGACGCGATGCACAACTCTGAGCTGCCGCTAGACCCCAACCTGCAGACCAGCAACCTGCTCATAACGTTCCTGAAATACTCGTCCATCGTCATGCAGGACACCAAAGACGAGCACAGACTCAACAGTGCCCGGCTGTGCCTCATCATCCTCACGTGCATCGCTGAGGACCAGTACGCCGACGCCTTCCTCCACGACGACAACATGAACTTCCGGGTCAACCTGCACCGCATGCCGATGAGGCACCGGAAGAAGGCAGCCGACAAGAACATCCCGTCCCGGCCGCTCGCCTGCGCCGTCCTGGACCTCATGGTGGAGTTTGTGGTCACACACATGATGAAGGACTTCCCCATGGATCTCTACATGCGCTGCGTTCAGATCATTCACAAGCTCATCTGCTACCAGAAGAAGTGCAGGATCCGTCTGCACTACACTTGGAGGGAACTCTGGTCGGCCCTGATCAACCTTCTCAAGTTCCTGCTGTCGAACGAGACCACGCTGTTGTCCAAACACAACATCTTCCACTTGGCTTTACAAGTCATCCACCTGTTCAACATGTTCATCACGTACGGAGACACGTTCCTGCCGACACCGAGCAGTTACGACGAGCTGTACTACGAGATCATACGCATGCACCAGGTCTTCGATAACCTCTACTGCATGGTGCTCAGGGTCTCCACCAACGTCGGCCAGTGGAAGGAGCCGGCCAGTAAAGTCACGCACGCTCTGGTTAACGTCCGCGCCATCGTCAACCATTTCAACCCGAAGATCGAGTCCTACGCCGCCATGAACCACATCTCGCAGCTTTCAGAAGACCAGGTCCTGGAAGTGGTGCGCTCCAACTACGACACGCTGACTCTGAAGCTGCAGGACGGGTTGGACCAGTTCGAGCGCTATTCAGAGCAGCCCAAGGAAACGGCGTTCTTCAAGGAGCTGGTGCGCTCCATCAGTCTGAACGTGAGGAAAAACGTTTCTCTCAACACCCTGAGTCAGGATGTTCTGTTGAAGGAGTTCTCTTCTATATCCTGAGAATCCGTAACTGTAACCAAGTCGGGAAACTAATAAGTCGTCTTTATCTTTGATTTGATTGATTAACACCCAGGCTTGAAAAAGTGTTTAAAATATTTTGATGATACTAACGTTCTTCAGTATAAAGAGTTTTGATGATGATGATGATGATGATGATGTCATTGTTGCATTTCTCAGACTTTTGTTTTTTCAACATTGTATTCAATTCAGATTAAATCAATGTACTATGAGATACACCTGCTTGATACTGCAGTCATTTCTCTCTTTTTTTTTATTTACAAAATGATAATTGAACACATTAATCATCCTGAATCAATATTAAAAGTTGAACTTGTAAAATTTTCTAATATTCTTGATGGGAATTTCAGTTCAGATCCTCAATGTTGTCCAGGTATTAGGTGAAAGAATCCACACACAGGTTTCCCTATATGTGAATATATTGTACATCAACATGACATTTGCGCCCGCACAAGCACACACACACACACCTGCTGTCCCACTTGGTACCTGCTCTGGACATGATGCTCAATCAGAGACACAAAAGCAGTGAAATAATACATCATCTTTATTGCCTGGTGTTTAAAATCCTCAGAAAGACCTTGAAGAAATGGATTTGAAACATGTATTACAAGACAGGTTGCTGAGTTCTTGTTTACGTCCTGAGACCATAACCATGACGTAATCATAACGACAAACTCATCCATCATGTAACTACTGATTTTCATCACATGAGTCATTGGTCAAACCATCAACATGAATGTGTTTCAGATCTTTAGTATATATGTATATATTTTGTTTCATTTTGTGGAGCTTTTATTTTGTCAGTTTTTTTTTTCTTTCTTTTTTTCCTGCCTATGTTCATTAGAAATCATGGTTTAAGTGTTTGGCTGAACTGCTTCATTATTATTATTTTTTTTTTACAATTTTAAAAACGTTATCTGACTTGATTTCATGTACTGACTAAATAATGTTAAAATATTTTCATCTTTCAGAACTCTTCAGATCCTCAGTGTTTCCCAAGTGTTAAAATTTTATTTAAACGACTGAAGCATTTTAATTTTTGTCAGTCAAAACTCATTATAGATTAATTAAGCATGATGAGCTACTGTTGACCCTCAACACACTGTATTGGATTTTCTTTTCTTTTTTTTCTTTTTTCTGTTTCTTTTTTATCTAGTATAAATGTTCACATGTACAATAAGTGTTTCATTACTAGATTGTAATAGAAAAGGAATAAAAAAAACACAAACAATATGAAATGTTCTATTGTGCTCTACATATCTAAAATATCAGTGGTTCTCAAACTGTGGGGCGCGCCCCACTAGTGGGGAATACAGACATGACAGGTGGGGCGCAATGAACGAGAGGAAAAACAGGAAAGTACCTATTCTAATTCATGCTTTTCTTTATTGATAATGAAGAGCGTACGCTCAAAACTAAACAATCACACACAAATAAATGGATCATTAATACAAGTAAATTTAAAATAACATCAGTTGTGGGCCGGGAGAAAAAGTGGAACCATAGGGGAACAATAACGGTTTAACGTCGGACGAACTTGAGCGCTGCTCAAGTTTGCGCAACTCTGACAGAAATAAACCGCGCCGACCATCAAAATACATTTTACCCCGCTGGGATGCGCACGTACAAACCAGGCATGGCAAGGCGGAAACAATATTAAACAGTCCTGACATTTTAAATGAATTGTTTTTAAATAAAACACAGTGAGTCGCGCAGGTTTGTGATTCGAGCGGTGCTGCGCGATCCACCGGGCTGCGCAAATAAACCAGATCATCAGTGCGCTATCCAGATAGTGGAGCTGCGCTGTATTTGCGCAGATATTTGGTTCAATCGGGTGCCGCGGTTTCGTCCCACTTTTGATGTGTTTGGCTTCACATACACTTCGACAATGGAAGAAGTGCAGCAGCAGTGAGTTTGCTTACATGTGACAAAATCAACAAGGAGGAGATTGTAAAGAAAAAAAGTGCATCGTCTGTGTTGTGGAATTGGTTTGGGTATAAGAAAAGTGATACGAATGAGATGAACGTTATTTGCAGTTTTAACAAGTGGTGGAAACACATCAAACCTTTTCTATCATCTGAAATCCAAGCATCCAAACGAATATGGCCAAAGTAAAAAAAAAAAATGCGGCAAACCTCAGCAATTCAAAGTTTAAATAAAATTACATAAAAAAATGAAATTATGTAAAACAATTTCTTTGTGTTTTCATTTTTACTTATGCATTTTCAGATACAAATTGCTATATTGTGATATATATCGTTATTGAGTTAGAAAATCGCTTCTACCGTGATAGAAGATTTTGGTTATATCGCCCACCCCTAATGAAGCCTATCTTGAGCTTGGATTCATGGTGGTGATGGTGGGGGCAGAAGAGAGACCCGTGTGTGTTTTGTGTCTTAAACTGCTGGCAGCAGACCGCATGAGACCCAACAAATTAGGAAGACACTTCGAGACAACACACTCCAGTCACGTTAATAAACCACTGGACGTCTTTGAAAGAAAGCTGGCAGGATAATCGCATGGTACAGTAACATCTGAATCAGTGGACAGCAAAGCACAAATGGCTTCATTCAAAGTTGCATACAGAATTGGCCAGTGCAAAAAAAACTACAAACGATTGCTGAGCAGCTAATAAACATGGGGTCAGTTATGCAAAGATAAGTGACAACGTAAGCCTTTTATAACAATTGCACGTGTATTTTATCTTTTTTTTAACTTGGTGGTGTTTGATCGTATTGGTTTAGGAATTGATATTTCATTAAACAGTAAACTTGGCCGATTTCATTATTATTTTGTTGACAAGTGGGGCTTGAAAATTCGCTCACCCCCTTAAGTGGGGAATGACAGAAAAAGTTTGAGAACCACTGTAAAATATATATACACTACCGTTCAAAAGTTTTAGATCACTTTCTAACTCCATGATGGTTCCTGATGTTTATTTCTTTCTACATTGTAAAGTTTTGCTGAAGGCGTCCAAAAACTGCATGAATCTCCTTTGAACAGTTGATATTGAGATGTTTCTGTTACTTCTGCTCTGTAAAGACTTCATAACGCCTCTAATCTGAGCTGCTGTTAATTGGTCATTTTTCAGGCTGATGACTCTAAATGAACTTCTCGTCTGCAGCAGAGGAAGGTTTTGGTCTCGTCCTCCTGGGACGGCCTTCATGAGAGACAGTTTCATTATGGTGCTGGACGGATTTTGCAAATGCACTTGACACAATACTGTTCTTGCAGGAACTATTACAGAAAGGCCGACCTCTGTGTCTTAAAATAACAACTAACTGCTGTTTTTGTTGTTGTTACAGAATTACCTAATTCCATATGTGTTATTTTATAGTTTTGAAATCCCCAGTATTGTTGTAGAATGTAGAAAATAAATCACTAAACAAAAACAAAGACATTTGCAAGTGACCCCAAACTTTTGAACGGTAGTGTATATGTGGGATGTTTGTGGTCTGCAGTGGTCAGGACACACAAAATGTGATCCGGCGGACTGGTGACAGGGTTATGGGTGGCCGAGACTCACTGATCCACATGGGGAGTGAAGTCTGGCCCGTGTAGTCTGATCCAATAGAAACACTAATGTAGATCAAACTACTGAAAAGCTCAATGTTGGTTGTGATAGAAAGGTGTCAGAACACACAGTGCATCGCTGTTATGGTGGTAAAAGGGGCAGCTACTCAATATTAGGGGCAAATCATCAGTAATGAAACTCTCCACAGCATCGGCAGTGGATTTGGGATTCTGAGCTTTAAAGATATTCAAAGGTTGTGGGTTTGAGTTCCACCACTTTTGTGACAAAAAAATAAAAAAATCAATAAATGACACTAGGGGGCAGCATCGGGGCATTTATAAATCAAAACAAAATACATGATCAGATGCTGCCCCCTTGTGGACGATCTAAGTGTAGCAATACCAGAGGTACACTACAAAAATAGTCCAATTAAAAGTCACCAAATTAATGAGTAGATTTATAAACAAATAAGCAGAAGAAATGCACAGAATAAATAATACAGATAGATCTACAGATCAGATTAAAAAATGTCCAGCTGTTATGTTCATACAGTAAAATACTTAATGTTGTACACAGTGTATTAAAACATATACAGGAACTGAACTCACAGTCTAAAACATTATAAACATTCATAATGACACACTGTTCATGTTCTGTGCTCAGATATGGAGTCACTTTTACTCCTTAATCTTCTGTTTCTAAACATGATATTTGTTTATGTGTTTATGCTTCTTTGTACACATATAACACCAGAGTCCAGTCTGTACCAAATGTAGAGTTTAACATTAGAACTAAAGAGCTGCTGAAGAAATGAGCTTAGATTAATCCTATTATTATTATTATTATTATTATTATTATTATTATTTAGGATGTACAGTGGTGTTCAGAATAACAGCAGTGTGTTGAATAAAGTGAGTAAAGCTCCATATCCATATAATAACTTTTAATTTAAATCACATAAATGTATTGGACTCCCTGTACATTCTATTCTGTATCACAACATGAAGAAAAATGTGCTAAATGTATTATTAGTTTAATGTAAGTGAAGAAAAATAAATATTATCCTGTTAAAAAAAATAGCCGTGTCATCACTCATCTTTATAAAGTGATGAATTTACAGTTTAAACAAAAATGCTTGAAGTTTAATCTTTCTTGTGCATCTCTGAACTAATATTTAGTTGTACACATAACCAGGTTTCTGAGAACCGCTTCACATCTGTACAGTTGTACTACACGCCACAATTCCTCTGCATTTCTTGGTTTTGCCTCAGAAACAGCATTTTTAATGTCACCCCACATGTTTTCTATTGGATTAGGGTCTAGGGGTTGGGCTGGACACTCCATAACGTTAATCTTGTTGGTCTGGAGCCAACAAGGGGTCGTTGTCTTGTTGAAACACCATTTCAAGGGCATTTCCTCTTGGGCATAAGGCAACATGACCTGTTTAAGTATTCTGATGTAGTCAAACTGATCCATGATCCCTGAAATGTGATAAATAGCCCCAACACCACAGTACGAGAAGCTACATCCCCATATCATGATGTTTGTGCCTCCAGGCTTCACCGTCTTCACAGTGTACTGTGGCCTGAATTCAGTGTTTGGGGGTCACATGACAAACTGTCTGCGGCCTCGAGACCCAAAAAGAACAATCTTACTTTCATCAGTCCACAAAATATTGCATCATTTCTCTTTAGGCCAGTCAATGTGTTCTTTGGCGAACTGTAACCTCTTCAGCACGTCTTTTCTCCAACAATGGGACTTTGCGGGGCTTCTTGATGATAGCTTGACTTCACATAGGCGTCTTCTAATAGTAACAGCACTAACAGGTAACTTTAGACTTTCTTTCAGTCAATTTTGTTATTCTTCGATCCATTCGAATGGTAGTTTTCCGTTTTCTTCCACGTCGTTCTGGTTTTAGTCTCCATTTTAAAGCTTAAAGATTATTTGGTATCATTTTAGCAGAGCAGCCGATCATTTTCTGCACTTCTTTGTATGTTTTCCATCTCGAATCAACTTTTGAATCAAAGTACGCTGTTCTTCTGAACGATGTCTGGACGACCCATTTTACTCTGATTTTCAGAGAGAAACACACAGGACGACCTTTTCTGCATTTATCCTTAAATAAAAGCAGGAAGCATAGTGTTAAATGTGTGTGTGTGTGTGTGTGATGATGTACAATACAAAGCATTGCAGCTGTTCTCTGCCCAGGTCTTAGCTCACGCTCACCTACGTGGCCATGGCGACTCCGGGTGTTTAGCATCGTGTACAGTAAGGAGCCGAGAAACTATGAACGCGGAGCAGAACGTTTATATTAGTGATGTTCAGTAGAACTTCAGTCTCACATGTTATTACTGTAGCACAGACTCACTCACTCACACAGAGAACAGGAGAACTGAGCAACAAGCCGTGGGGGGGGGGGGGGGGGGGTCTTCTTATATGAGGTCACAGAAGGGGAAAAATCTATCTGTGCACACACACACGCACACAAGGGAGACCCATCAGAATGTATAATTATAGTAAAAGTGAATTATGCAGAACAGCTGACGGTCAGATGAACAGCGAAATAAATAACAGATCTCCAGTTGTGATCTGTGGGAGGTCGTGGGTTTACATCTCACCCTGCCTGTGTAATAAGCGCGATGACGCAGCGCGGGAATGTTTCCGTGAGCACCGTGTCTGCAGATGTACTGTAGGTTCAGAATTCAAATCAGCGGCGTCCTGCAGCCCGCTCGGGTCAGAGGGATGGCGGTGCGGAGGATAATGTCGTGATCTCAGACTTTAGACTAATGTCATGATCTCAGACTTCATGGAGCTTCTGTATCTTCTGCTCTCGTGACATCACTCAGGATTCAGGAATTTTAGTTTTACAGAAACATTTGTTTATAATCACAGGGGTCAGGGGTAGCTCAGTGGTTAAGGCATTGGACTACGGTTCGGAAGATCCCAGGTTCAAATCCCACAACCACCAGGTTGCCACTGTTGGGCCCTTGAGCAAGGCCCTTAACCCTCAATTGCTCAGATGTGTAATGAGATAAAAATGTAAGTCGCTCTGGATAAGAGCATCTGCCAAATGCCTAAATGTAAATAATAACATGTGTGTACCTACTAATTGCGCTGTGATACTTTTAATCTATTATGCAAATTAATAATTATTTGTTATTCATTGAATCAGTTTTTTTTAATATAGTTATTTCTGTACACTTAGAAATATTTAAACAGTCTAAATGTGATAAATTCCTTAAAAATAGTGTGTGTGTGTGTGTGTGTGTGTGTGTGTGTGTATGAGAGGATTTAGAGGAAGTATAACTCGCTATCAGCTTTTGAGGAGGCACGGTGTTGTAGTGGTCAGCACTGTTGTCATGCACCTTCAGGGTCTGGGTTCAATTCCCCTCTCCGTGTGCATGGGGAGCATGGGGAGTTTGCATGTTCTCCCCGTGCTCCTCTGGGTATCCAGTTCCTCCTACAGTCCAAAAATATGCAGATTAGGATAATTGGCATTTCCGTAGTGTGTGTGTGATTCTCTCTCTATATATATATATGTATATTAGAGAGAGAGAGAGAGAGAGAGAAGTGTTTTGCTGGCGAAAAACACTTTAGGCAGAAACGTCCTCTCGGTCTTGTTAAATAGTTTTAAAACCCCCAATTCTGCAAAACCAGTTTGATAACTTCACACCTATCATGAATGAAAGGTGAGAAGGGGGATTTCAGTCAGTAACTGTGGGTGCGCTTCACCTCTGAGCGTGCTCTCGCGTTGTATTCAAAGAATAGACTAAAACAAAAATCATGCTTGCTTCAGCGTTGGAAACAATATTGTATTAGGCTAACTTTATTAAAGATTATACACTTTTGTATTCTTTGTAAAAAAAAATTAGGTCTCTAAAACTACAGCAGTATGAATGACAATAGAACATGCTAGAAAATCTACTTAACAATTAAATTAACAATCAAAGAAATCAAGTAAAAGTTACATAATTATATTTAATGCACAAGTTAGATTTATTTAAAATAATCAAGTAAAGTTAATTCATTGTTGTATCAGCAGGAACCTTGATTTTATGAAATTATTAAGTAAATCTTACTATCATTTTGTTTTGTGAGATTTTCCCTTAACTTGGTTTTATCAATTTATATTACTCCCTATAATAATGTAAACATTGCTAATTTATGTTTTGGAAAGAAACTTAAGTAATTATTTCATCTATATCTTTCATAAATCACACAACTAAAATATAATTAAACAGTTTATTCACCAACATTACCAAATATTTTTGACATTCACAGTCTAGATACAGGTTGTCTTTTTAATAAAAGTGCATTCAGCTAAATTTGCATCCATTTGGATTGCACAACCCTGGACATTACCATTCTTTTCCTACTCGTACAGCTGCTCTTATTATTCATATATTCTTCATATATTTTCTATTTTCTATATTGCGTATTGTTGTACAGTTATTTTATCTTAACTTTAATTTTTTTAATTTTTATTTTATTCTTTCCTAGTTAAATTTACCCTCTATTTTATTTTTCATATTTATTTCCTATTCCAATTCATAGTCTTTTATTTTAAGGTCACGAGCAGTTGTCTGAGCATTTCACTGCATATCGTACTGTGTATGACTGTATATGTGACAAATAAAATTTTAATTTTAATTTGTTCAGGGCGGCGCGGTGGTGTAGTGGTTAGCACTGTCGCCTTGCACCTCCAGGGTCTGGGTTCGATTCCCCGGCCAGGCTCGATTCCCGTCTCTGTGTGCATGGAGTTTGCATGTTCTCCCCGTGCTTGGTGGGTTTCCTCTGGGTACTCCGGTTTCCTCCCACAGTCCAAAGACATGCAGGTTAGGCTAATTAGCGTTCCCAAATTGCCCGTAGTGTGTGATTGGGTGTGTGAGTATGTGTGTGTGCCCTGAGATGGATTGGCACCCTGTCCAGGGTGTACCCTGCCTAGTGCCCGAAGTCTCCTGGGATAGGCTCCAGGTCCCCTGCGACCCTGAACACAGGATTAAGCGGTATAGAAAATGAATGAATGAATGAATTTGTTCACTAATAAATGTAGACATTTTAATGTGGACACAATGCCAACGCATCCTTCACCATTAATATGTAATGTTTAGCTCTGGGTCAGAGTTGTATCGAATCTTTAACGATTTGGGTTAATTTGATTAACTGAATCAAAATTTACTGCTTATGAGCAAGGTAAGAAGATCTGGGCAAATGTTTAGGCTTTTAAATACATGACCAAGACAACAGTTCTTTATAAAGAAGCGAGAATTTATTTGACTAATCTACAATACATGAAACTACGCTACTTAAACACACACGCGCACACACACACACACACACACACACACACATATACACACACATACACACACATACACACAGACACACATACAAACAGTTTGGAAAGCGAAAAATGAACGAAGTTATTCTAGTACTGTTTACTAGATCAACGAAAGTCACAAGAGCAGAGTCCTGGGTTTAATCTTACAGTTCAGTTATGAAACGAGCACCAACTTCAGCAAGGTATGCAGCTTTGTTTGTTTACTTGTGTTATGTTTCGTTCTCATCCGAGGGTTCGCGTCCAGTGAAGGGAATCACGGTGTTGCTGATTGGTTGGTGCGCTGTTATAGAGATGACGTCTTTCGGGAAAACCCTTCGGTGAGGCGTTGGTTGCCTGGTTACCGATGGCTGCGCTCTGGAACTTCTCCTGAGGTTTCCTTCGTTGCGGGACCTTGGAGTTCTGGCACGAAGTCTCGTTGAGGGTTCCTGAAGAGAGGATGACGCCAGCAGCAGCGGCGAGGCACCGCAAGGGCGGAAGCCGAGCTGCTTGGAAGATGTTGTAGGTTCCAGTCGTGATGTTTTTCTTCTCTTTTTCTTGAACTCTTACTCCTTAGGGTTTTTGTCCCTTCGGGGTCAGTCCGTCCCATGGGTGATTGGTCCAATCAGATGTGGTTGCGGGGCTTAGTCACGCCTCACTTGGTTCCTCCTTTTGTGCATAAATTAGCCTGGTGTTTCGGCTGTCACGTGTGACCCATCCGGTTGGAGTTTTTTATACCTTTTATAAAGTAATTTTGCATGAGCTCGGTTCAACCAACCGGTTCTTCCCCTTCGACAGCACGGACGACAAGGATTTTAAAAATGTGCAAACTGGCATCACTTTGTCTGTCCTCCTGCATAAAATTTACAAGAAAACAAATAAAGAATTATTTTGAGAAACAAAAAAAAAATCTGAATTGCTTCAATCACCTGTGCTGACTTCATTATCACAGAGAAAAAATAATGATAAAAATAATTGATAATAAAAAAATGACCATCACTTGTTAAACTTGGGTTAAATTGCTTTAGCAATAATCTTGGATCAGTAAAACATTGTAAGACATGGCACGAGATGGCTACATTCAATAGATTATTCTGCACCTTTACAGTGTCATCTACCTTTATCTTATAGTGAATTTAAATTGTATAATTAATAAGAAAACAATGCTTTACCAGGCAATCATCAAAGAGATCCTCTTCAGATTCACGTCTCATCTCTACGCTTTGTTTCTGTGAAAATATTTACATTGTATCATTACATAATCTTTTATTCGTACAACTACATTTAGTCATTTCTTCACCTTTTGTAAGTTTGCCTTTATCCAAAGCAAATGACAAAAGAAGAAGGCATCAAGCATGTCAAGCAGTGCTACTAACACAAAGTTTCTGACACCGTTAGAAAAATACAAGATAGAACAGTGAGGGATTAAGGAAAAAGTGAAAGCAAGAATAATGTGGAAATATTAAGCATGCAAGGTCACAGGATGACTCTTTCTTGACTTTTTCTTGTCTGCAATGCAATTTAGACAAATTAGAGCTGCTGTCAATACTTCATCTTCTTTGTCTTTCGGCTGTTCCCTTTCAGGGGTCGCCACAGCGAATCATCTGCCTCCATCTAATCCTATCCTCTGCATCCTTTTCTCTCACATCAATTAACTTCATGTCCTCTCTCACTGCATCCATAAATCTCATCTTTGGTCTTCCTCTAGACCTCCTGCCTGGCAGTTCCAACCTCAGCATCCTTCTAGCAATATATTCACCATCTCTCCTCTGAACAAGTCCAAACCACCTCAATCTGGCCTCTCTGACTTTATCTCCAAAACATCTCACATGGGTTGTCCCTCTGATGAACTCATTCCTGATCCTATCCATCCTTGTCACTCCCAAGGAGAACCTCAACATCTTCAGCTCTGCTACCTCCAACTCTGCCTCCTGTCGTTTCTTCAGTGTCACTGTCTCTAAGCCGTAGAGCATCGCTGGTCTCACCACTGTCCTGTACACCTTTCCTTTCATTCTCGCCGATACTCTTTTATCACACAACAGGCCTGAAACTTTTCTCCACCCATTCCAACCGGCCATGTCCAACCTCTTCACCTCCTTTCCACACTCTCCGTTGCTCTGGACCGTTGACCCTAAGTACTTAAAGTCCTGGAGGAGGTTGGAAGTACCTGGAGGAGGTTGGAAATCTGGAGAACTGGTGCCAGAGAAACAATCTCCTCCTGAACGTCAGCAAGACAAAGGAGCAAAGGAGCTGATAGTGTACTTTTGTACAAAGCAGGAGACTACCAGACCCCCATCATCAACAGGAGCCCAGTGGAGAGAGTGGACAGCTTTCAATACCTCGGTGTTCACATCACGCAGGACCTGTCATGGTCCTGTCACATCAACACAGTGGTAAAAAAGGGCCGGCAGCGTCTCTACCACCTAAGACGCTTGAGAGACTTCAGACTGCCCTCCAAGGTGCTCAGGAATTTCTACTCCTGCACCATAGAGAGCATCCTGATGGGAAACATCACTACCTGGTTTGGAAACAGCACCATGCAGGACAGAGGAGCTCTACAGAGGGTGGTGCGAACAGCTGAGCGCACCATCTGCACCGAGCTCCCTGATCTGCACTCGATGTACAACAAGCGGTGCTGGATCAAGGCCAGGAAGGTAGTGAAGGACCTCAGCCATCCCAACAATGGACTGTTCTCTCTGTTGCGGTCTGGGAAGCGATTCCGCTCCCTGAAGGCCAACACAGAGAGACTGAGGAGGAGCTTCTTCCCGCAGGCGATAAGGTCTCTCAATCACAACACAACACATGACTAATTACCATCTTTTTGTAACATCCAACACTGACTGGACATTGATGGCCACTTTGGACACATTCATGCACACTGCACTATACATTTATATTTTACATCTATGGACCATTGCACAAATCACTTTAAATAACACATTTCACGAAGTCACTTTTTATGCACTATACATTTATATTTTACATCTGTGGACCATTGCACAAATCACTTTAAATAAGACATTTCACAAAGTCACTTTTTATGCATATTTGCACACCACAGCCATTTAAAAATAAAAAATTTCTGTTTTTGACAAATTTCTATTTTCTTTTCTATATTTCTATATTTGTTATGTTGATATTTTGCTTTTATATTGATATTTTGTGATGCTGGGGATGGTGAGTGGAAGTAGACCAAAGGGAAGACCAAAAACCCGATGGCTGGACACAATCATGAAGGACACGGGCAAGAATATCAGCGAACTGAAGGAATTGGTCAGGGAAAGGAAGACATGGCGAGACATGGCCCATAGAATAGCCAAGAATCGGACGTGATTGAATGGTTAATGATGATGATTGATATTTTGTTCTTATTTGTACAGGATATTTTACTTTTACTTTGAACGGTACATTGCACTAGTTAATCTTATTTTTCTAACGTATTTCTTTTATTAAGTATATTTTACTTTTGTCCAGCATTTTTTACTATTTTACTAGTTAATTTTATTTTTAACATATTTCTTTTATTCATATTATTTCTTATGTATAAGCTTTTACTGCTCTTTAAGGTCACTGGCAGTCGTATAAGCATTTGACTGCATATCTGCATATTTGACTGTGTATGACTGTGTATGTGACAAATAAAATTTTAATTTGAATTTGTGTCCTTCTGGCTCTCCCTTTTAGTTATGCTGTCATAGTTTGTCCTGCCGGAGTCTCTGCTTGCACTCTACAGTAAATATACATTCACATTATACATTATGTGACTGTGACCATACCTAACTTCCATCTGCCTTCTTCTCTTTCTCCGCCTCTTTCTCTTCCCTCTCTCCCCCTGTCGCCACTCTTTCTCTCTCTCTCTGTCGAGCTACACATGTCGTTCCTGAGCTGCCAGTGATCCAGACTCCCTCTGCCCTCCGGACCTGTCTGACCCATCCTGGTGCCCCGCTTCTGGTTGGAGATCTCGTCACATGGATGCCCCGTGTGTCTGTTGGGATGCGTCTGATGTCTGGGGATGATTCTCTCTACCTAGAAGACGGTTCTGGCCTTGACTGGTGTTGGCAGCTGTTTCTCTGAGGACTTGACAATTCGATAGTTCAGGACTGGAACTTCCTACAAGTCTACCTGAGTGTCCAATAACGACTGGACTCCATTTTAACATCAATTAACATCAACTATTATAGCTGAACTGCCTGCCACCTAACACACTGTATTAATGCAGATCATTTCCTGCTATCTGTTTCACCCAAATGAGGGTCAATTAATTGAATTGAATGTACAGGTTCTTTACAGTTGAAATTTAACTTGTAACTTATTAATAAAATTCGGATTCAGAAAAAAATGTTTATTGCTAGTTCTCTTTTACCATTTAATGCTTTAACACACCTGACGCATCTCACTGGTGAGCCTTTCTCTGAACACGCCGTTTTCATGCATCTCGGTTTATTAATCCGCACGCTCGGTTCGTTACTTTATTTATTTATTTTTTACCCCTGGGGGGCTCAGTACGTTCAGGTTTTTACACGAAAAACTGTGTTTTGTGAATATCCACACTATTAAAAACTGAAATACTGCTAATTGTACGTCCTGAGATTAAGATGAACATTATTTGGGAGTCATGAAAGTGAGAATCACATCCAAAACAGAAAGGTAAACTTACCTCGAACACGACAAACTCCAGCTCCAGCCACAGCGTGTAGTACCTCTGTGAGTGAGATCCTGAGGAAGAACAATGGACGCGACGCGAAGCGACGGACCCGAGGGAAACGAGCTGGCGTGAGGAACCGGCTGAGAGCCCGTGCACACCGCACACCTCTGCCTAGCATCCTGCTCCCCAACGTCCAGTCACTGGAGAACAAACTCGATGACCTCAGGGCCAGGATAAAAGTTCCAGAGAGACATTCGGGACTGCAACCTTCTCTGCTTCACCGAGACATGGCTGAACCCAGCAGTGCCAGACCACGCCATACAACCAGCCGAGTTCTTCTCGGTTCACCGCATGGACAGGACGCGGGACTTGGGGAAGTCAAGGGGAGGCGGCGTGTGCTTAATGGTGAACAACAGCTGGTGCAACAGCGCGAGCGATGTTCCTCTTACACGCTCCTGCACACCAAACCAGGAACTACTGTCCATCATGTGTCGTCCTTTTTATCTTCCACGGGAGTTCACATCGGTCATAATCAGTTTACATCCCACCACAAGCGGACACTGACACTGCCTTATGCGAGCTGCATGAGGCGCTCACACAGCACCAGACACAACACCGAGACGCTGCGCTCATTGTGGCGGGGGACTTTAATAGTGCCAACCTCAAACGCGCAGTGCCGAACTTTTATCAGCATATCACCTGATCTAGAAAGAACACTAGATCATTGTTATACAACGGTCAAGGACGGCTACAAGGCGACAATCTCGTCCAGCGTTTGGTAAATCCGACCACGCCGCCATCTTCCTCATGCCAAAATATAAACAAAGGCTGAAACAGGAAGTTCCGGTTCAGAGGGAGGTCGCGCTCTGGACGGACCAATCGGTGGCCGCGTTACAGGACGCACTCGATGACGCAGACTGGGACATGTTCAGAAACAGCTCCAATGATGACGTCAGCGTGTTTACGGAAGAGGTTGTGGGATTTATTGGGAAGCTAGTGGATGATACGGTGGAGAAAAAGACTATCAGAACGTTTCCCAACCAGAAGCCGTGGGTGGATAAAACCATCTGCGACGCTCTGAGATCTCGCACCGCCGCCTACAACACGGGACTTGCGTCGGGGGACATGGAACCATACAAGGCTGCGTCATACAACGTCCGGAAGGCGGTGAAAGAGGCGAAGCAGTGCTATGGGAGAAAACTAGAGTCACAGTTTCAACAGAGTGACTCTAGGAGCCTCTGGCAGGGTTTAAGGACAATTACGGATTATAAAGCACCAACATCTGGTATGACGAACGCGCACGCGACTCTGGCAGACGAGCTCAACACATTCTATGCTCACTTCGAGGCTGCAGCTAAAGATGCTAGCGATGCTAATGCTAACGGCGCTAATGCTAATGGCGCTAACGGCGGCAGACAGGAAGACACTGCCAGCACCGGGAACGCGCTCATCATCTCCGAGCACGATGTGAGGAGAGCCTTCAAGAGAGTGAACACCAGGAAAGCAGCAGGACCAGAAGGCATCTCAGGCCGTATCCTCAGAGCCTGCGCAGACCAGCTAGCACCTGTGTTCACTGAGATATTCAACATCTCCTTATCTCAGTTGGTGATCCCCACGTGCTTCAAAGAGTCCATCATTGTTTCTGTCCCGAAGAAACTACATCCTGCTTCTCTCAATGACTATCGACCTGTTGCCCTCACCTCAGTAGTGATGAAGTGCTTTGAACGCCTTATCAGAGACTTCATCATTTCTTCACTACCTGACACACTGAACCCACTACAGTTTGCATACCGTCAGAACCGCTCCACAGACGATGCAATCTCTCATCTCCTCCACACATCACTCACTCACCTGGACACTAGGAAAGGGAATTATGTTAAAATGCTCCTCATCGACTACAGCTCTGCGTTTAATACCATAATTCCCTCCACACTCACCACCAAGCTGGAGCACCTGGGACTCAGCTCATCTATATGTCAGTGGATCTCCAATTTTCTGACTGGCAGACCACAGGCAGTAAGGATGGGCGGACATGTCTCAGCTACACTCACTCTCAGCACTGGAGCCCTCCAGGGTTGTGTTCTGAGCCCCCTGCTGTACTCTTTGTACACCCACGACTGCGTGGCCACTACCAACTCCACCTCCATCATCAAGTTTGCTGATGACACCGTCGTGGTCGGACTGATCACCAACAATGATGAATCGGACTACCTAGAGGAGATTGGAAATCTGGAGAACTGGTGCCAGAGTAACAATCTCCTCCTGAACGTCAGTAAGACAAAGGAGCTGACAGTGGACTTTAGTACAAAGCAGGAGAGGAACTACCAGACCCTCATCATCAACAGGAGCCCAGTGGAGAGAGTGGACAGCTTCAGATACCTCGGTGTTCACATCACGCAGGACCTGTCATGGTCCTGTCACATCAACACCGTGGTGAAAAAAGCCCGGCAGCGTCTGTACCACCTCAGACGCTTGAGAGACTTTTGACTGCCCTCCAAGGTGCTCAGGAACTTCTACTCCTGCACCATAGAGAGCATCCTGACGGGAAACATCACGACCTGGTTCGGGAACAGCACCATGCAGGACAGATGAGCTCTACAGAGGGTGGTGCGATCAGCCGAGCGCATCATCCGCACTGAGCTCCCTGACCTGCACTCGATCTACAGCAAGCGGTGCTGGACTAAGGCCAGGAAGATCATGAAGGACCTCAGTCACCCTGAGGATGAGGCTGAGGAGGAGCTTCTTCCCGCAGGCGATAATTCTATAAAATTCTATATATACTCCCCCCCCTATATTTCTATATTTTGCAATATTTTATTATGCCCTTACTGTACAGTTAATTTTACTAGCTAAATTTATTTCTTTAGTATTTCCTTTTTATTGATTATTTATTTTACGTACAAGCTTTTATTTTCTTTTTAAGGTCACTGGCGGTCGTGTAAGCATTTCACTGCATATTATACTGTGTATGACTGTGTATGTGACAAATAAAATTTTAATTTGAATTTGATGATACACAACCGACTGTTCCACAGCGTGGGTACAGCATCTCCAAGCACGCATGCGCGGTTTAATTTGAAATTTAAACTAAACTTAAAAAGTTAAATTTACTTAATATTATTAGGTTCATGTGCAGTGACTATAAAACATTTAAATGTTACAAGTAAATACATAATAATATTTAACTCTTTCCACTCAGTTAATTTATTATATGAATTAAATGTGTAGGTATTTAAACTTTTACTTAGAAAATTCTAGCTCTCCTTGAAATTTATTTTTACAAAGTAAAAATTATGATGGTTAATTTAATATATTTCACCACACCAAAAAGTTTTTTTTTTTCCAGTGTGGGTTTACTGCATAAACACCAGAACAAAAGGTTATTAATCCCAGAGGGAAATTGCTTAAAAAAATTCACTTTCCTGACCGGGAATCGAACCCGGGCCGTGGCAGTGACAGCACCGAATCCTAGCCACTAGTCCACCAGGGACTCTTTTTTGCATTGAGTTTAATCATGCAGCACTTTTAGTATTCATAGCAAAAGCAACCCAACAGTGTGATTAAAGTACCCGAAATAACACAGAATTTTGATCCAGCATAAACAACCAAACGATGTGTTTACAGAAACCCAGCATTTTTTTAGTGTACCACTACAGTACCAACGAATGGCGAAAGTGCAGTCAAAGCACGGGGATTCTGTGTGCTGTCGCGTTGTAATTTTTTTTTTCATTTCATGTCTGTTGCTTTATTGATAAATCTGCTCATATCTGCGCACGCGTTTATCAGCCTTTTGATCAAAAAGGCGCACGCGCAACTCACTTTCACGTTTCACAAGACAGTGTTTATTGTTTAGTGTATATTTAAAGCGCATAAACACAATAAAACAATGTTTTAGGCTAACATATCATACATCTTTGTAGTCTTTTTGCACACACGCGCGGGTGCGTTACAATAATAAGAATAATAACAATAATACATTCGGAGCACTACTCCTAATAATAATGATAATACTGAATGGAGAAAGCGCAGTCAAAGAAGTAACATCATTGAAGGAGAGAAGAAAATTAAGAATAAATACATATTAATATTTACAGTTTGAGCTCAACACGTTTATGAGCTCTGTCGCTTGCTGTCAATGGGTGCCTAAGAGAGAGAACACATTTTCGGCTTCAGTAGACACACAATACTTCAGACTGAAACACGACTGCCCCCTACAGGTAATGAAGGGCATTTTCACAGCTTGCCGCGCGCAGCCGCGCAAAGCCGAGGCAAGTCGTGAGATGCCTTTTCTCGAAACGTGCGTTTTTAATGGCGACATTTGTAGAGTTTGTCATCTTCTACCAAGTACCCTGTTCACAAAGCTTTATTTTTTCTTCCTTCATCTGGTTCGGAAGTATGATTGCTTGACTTTGTGTTTGTGCACCAGTCACTTGCCTCCCACTTTGCCCTGATCTAACCCATGGCTTGAATGCAAATCCGCTGGCTGTCAGAATCTTTTCAAGTCCATTTATTATCATGTTCAGTTTCTACTGGTCATTGTGGAATGTTGAGACATTGAGGATGTCATCCACATATCTATCCTCCTCAAGTACTCTGCACTCCTCTTTCAAATGAGCAAACTTTGCCAATCGTGCTGTTTCATGCATAGCTAATTGCGCAATGCATCCAGCAGGACGATCTCTGATGTTGACCCTTGTTATGGCATACTCGCCTATTTCTTCTTCCTCAGTATCTCTCCAAAGGAACCTGTGAAGATGCACGCTCTTCAAGCCAGACAGAGCTTGATGTCAACTAAAGCTTCTTAATGTCTCCAAGGGCAGCAAATACTCCCTTTCTAAATCGAAACAAGACAGCTCTGATCAGGTTGAGTACATCAGGGGTCTCATTTATCAAGCGTGCGTACGCACGGTTTTATGTGTACATCATGTGTACGCACAATTCTACTAATAGAATGCGATTCATTAATTTGTACGTGTGCGTGAAAATGTGCGCACATTTAGAAGAACTCCTGACTGTGCGTAAGCAGAATCCCCTAGTGGTAGAGAACTGTAATCACATATAAACCCAGTGCCCTTAAACTTCACCATTAAAATGTCAGTGTTAATAAATTGATACATTGAATAATTGAATACAACAGGTGATTCTTAGTTATCTGGAACTGTGAATAATATAAAATCCATTTTAATCCATAAAATTTTGGAAATACATTGCTTACAATGGCAGACCTTGCGCTTCTTGAAGATTTGCAACAAGCACTTTTGCGCAGAGATCACGTTTTCAGGGACCGCACAGACTTACTCGCTGAGAGGGATGTGCAGTCCCCGTGCACACTCATGTTCTTTCTACTATTGGCTTTTTAGCCACAGGCACATTTCAAAGGGAAATTGGTGACAGGTCTGGTATTTCTCAACCCACCATGAGCCGAATTATGCCACACATTTTACATGCAATTATATCACTTACATCACAGTACATTACGTTTCCAAACACCGCAGCGCAAAGGACAAAAATTATGACCGACTTCTATAACATCACAGGATTTCCAAGTGTAATAGGGGCAGTTGACTGCACACATGTTGCCCTGAAAGCTCCTACTGCTGATGAATATGCATTTGTACAGTAAATAGAAAAGGCTATCGTGCAGGTAATCTGTGATGCACACTTGAACCTGCTAAATGTCGTTGCGAACAGCCCGGGAGGTACACATGATTCCTTCATTGGGACTTCATCTTCAGCAAAGCGCTGCTGGAGAAGGCTGGCTTATTGGTAAGTGTGTAACGATTAATCAGGATTTAAAAATAATTGTAAAATTAGATGACTTCTCAACACCATATAATGTACTGTATTTTAATCTACATCATTGCAGGGGATCGAGGATATGCCCTTAAATCCTGGCTGATGACCCCAGTGGTAAACCTTCTATCCTAAAAGAAGCTGAATTACAACCGAGCACATGAGCGCACAAGAAGCACAGTAGAACGTGCAACAGGCTTGCTGAAGGCTCGATGGCTGTGTCTGTCAGAGGAGGCACATTGCAATACAAACCCAACAAGATTTTGAATCTTTAAATATTTAAATTAAGTTTTAATTATATTTTATAACTACAATATTTATAATATACTGTATACATAATTATTTGATTCATTATACAATATAAATTTGCTTTAGGTGTGCTATATAGTTAAAGCATGCAGTGTGCTGCATAATATTGCCATTAAAAACGGTATACCACTGGATGAGATGCCGATACAAGAAGATCGCCACATGGCAGAAGGTTTCGACCCGATGCCAAATGCTGTGGCCGTGCAGCTAAGAGCAGGGATAATCGAACGGCTCTAAATCTGTTTCACAATAAGGAGTAATTGTGAGAAAATGGTGAGATCACTTGGAGCTTTTATTGAACTTGCATGATGCATTTAGTGAATCACTAATGTTCCTCAAGTCCACATTGATTTGGTGCAGTTCCTCTTTTATGCTTGCAATGCCGCTCACTAATTCCTCCTGTGTTTTCAGAACCGCATCAGTCAGGACTCATGCCTCGAAACGCATCGGACGCGCTGAAGTGGCAGGCGGAGCAGGACCTGGCAAAACTGGCAGATCTATAAAATAAATGTTAAATGAACAATCCAAATCATTTGCAATGTGTGTGTTATTTATCTATGAATAATATATCACAACACAAACATTTGAAAACCTACTAACCATTTTCGGATGGCTCGGCCTCTCCTGCAGTTGATGGGATTGCATTTTCAGTGTCACCATCGGGGTGACACTGAAATAAGACTCTGGCCTCCTCCCGTGGCACCGATGTCTCTTCTGTGGGCTGCAATTCTTTTTTTAGAGGACACTTTCAAATCAAACCACTTTTTCTTGACCTCTGCAGTAGTTCTACATAAAGGTGAGATGGCATTTACCGCATTAGTAACCTGTCCCCATGCCAAGACTTTTTTTATCTTTGACATTCCGCCTGAAAATGCAGCAAACAAAACTGTCTTATAACATTGTACCTCATTTAAAAGCACTTCCATTTCTTTGTCTTTGAATTTTTTTTTTCTTTCCTCTCTTCACGGGATCCATGATAACGGTTCTATAGTGCCCTGGCGGCATTGGGTTTTTATAAGGAAGGTTGTTTGCCAAATAAGGTCATTTGAGGGCGTTTCTGTATGCAAATTTAAATTACTATGCACACGCACACAATTTAGAAGGAGTGCGATTCATCATCAGTCATTTCGTACAGCTGTGCGTACTCACGTTTGATAACTCCCAACTTTCTTGTGCTTACGGCTGTTGGTATACGCACTAGTTTAGAACTTTTTTTACGCACGCTTGATAAATGAGACCCCTGGTTCTTTTAGCAGGAGATCATTCATGCTCAGTCCATTGGATTTTTGGCTACTATTCCAGACCAGTCGTACCGGGGTGGTTGTTGAGTGGGGGTTTGGTGCCACTAAGTGGCTGACATACCAAGCTAGTCCCTTCCACTTCTCAATGACTTCCTTGGTGAGTTTCATCGCTGCTCCCCTTTTGACCATATCATGGACCTCGTCACCGTAAATACCTTGCCATTCTGGTACATTCTTGAGTTGTTTTTCTGTTCTTATGAAAGCACTTTCCACCCCACTTCTCTTGTATGGAAGGGTGGATGGGTCTTGAATCCATGGATACCCAGTGTGGAGACTTGCTGTGGGAATCGTTTTCAGCATAGGTGAGACCCTCTCTTATGATCTCAAGTTCTTTCTCTTCTGCAAGTCATTTCTTTTCCTCCAAGCTGACAGTTACCACAACGGCACCCACCACACTTTGGTTCAGAGGCCACTCCGATACTTTACCATTTCCACCACTCAAGAAAATCCTGGTTACTTGCCAGTAAGCTCTTTGTTTCAGCTACATGACTTTTCTCTCTTTGGATTATCTTGGGAATATTTGGAGCTTCAGCATTTTCAACGATTTCCTCATACTTGACTGCAGCCGCCCTCATGGACCGAGCAAAATGCGTCTCAGACTCATGTGCTGTCATATCCACCTTCTCAAACAGATCTGGGTGTGCTCCAGCAACGGTTTTCCCCAACAGACTGTCCCATAGAACGAGATCTCCCACGACGTTCATTCTTTGTGGTGCAAGTCTCCCCTCTCCGTGGCTGATTAGTAGTTCAATCTTCTTTGGCCTTTTCAGTTCTTTGAGGTCTGTGTCTGGAAAGAATTTTTGCTCTGGAGTTACACTTCTGTGGACTTTGGCAGTCTCCTCTAACCCATAACAGATCAGCTGATGAGCCTTCACTGTGCCCTTGTGAGTTTTGACTCTAATCCTGAGGAGATACCTTTTTGTGCTGACACTAATGGCCATCTTGCCAACCCCGTGAACCACCAAGGTAAATTTTTCTCCTTTTAACTTGAGTCTATAAGCAGCTATGTGCGTAATATAATTTGTGTCTGAGGCCAGATCTATCAGAGTGCCATTTTTTTGTCCTGCATTAGCGGTTACTTCCATCAACATCATAATAACAGGTAGTTCTGTTATTATGATGTTAATAAGAACATCATAAGAACAGGGAGTTCTTTTAATCCACTCCCGACCAAAAGTCCCATTTTGTCTCTCTCAGAGCAGTCTACCCTCTTAGCTTTGTTGGTGAATGCTCTCTTGAACTTTTCAGCTAGTTCTGGTGAGAGTTCTGCCAAAAGCTCCTCTTGCTCATCTGCAAATTAACTTCCTCTCCTGGGGTCTCTGGTGGTGGCTCTTTCCCCACCCATATTCTTGAGTTCCCCATTTGGACCAAGAAGGTAAAGGTGGTCTGACGGGTCTTTATTTCTGCAAAGATAGCTGTCGTTGCACCTGTCACCATCCTTGTGACATCCCAAGCACTTTTTACACGCACACAGTTCCCTTACAATGGACTTCTTTTCTGCTAGTTTTTGTTCTTTGAACTTTTGGCAGAAGAAGGTTTTGTCCCTATGCTTCTCTTCTCCACACACGACACATCCACTTTCTGTAGAACCTTTCTTTGTCACTCTGGTGAAGGTATACTTCTCTTCTGGCCTTCCTGCCTTTTCTGAGATTTTGAGCTGCTCGAGCCTTTCAAGAATTTCTTCTTCTTTCTTTAGGAACTCTAGTAGTGCATCAAAGTGTTTCTCTGGTGTGATGCCATTTGCAGGATCCGTCATATAGACTAACCACTGTCTTTTCACAAACAGGTAACTTGCTCTCAATGGACGTTATCACAAGTGGGTTCTTGATTGTGCTGATATTTCCAAGGTCTGTGAGATCTGCCAGGGCTTTTTCTACCATTTGGATGAACTCTATAGCCCTCCTTGGCTGATGATCTCTCACTGCATGAAATCTTTCTAGCTCCTCGACAATCTCCATGGCGATTGTAGTCCTGTTTCCATAGCGGTTCACTCTGAAGATGTCAACAGCTGTGTTGTAAGAGGAATGCCTGAGCTCTTTGGCAATCTTGTTGTCGATTATGTCCACCAGTTGAATCTTTTTAACCTCAGCCGACCCTGTGGGTTCTCCTTGTCTCTGAAGGTTTTCCCAGTCCCTTTTCCAGCGGTAGAAGACCCTCTTATTACCCCTGAACGTAGGTAAGCTTGTAGGTTTGATTTTTACTACTGGTATGATCTGAGCTGCAGACGCTATCACATCCATCTTATTTTTTACATCGGTTTCCGATGCTTGTGCATTCTCTGTAATCTTTTGAGTACATGTGAATTGAATTTTTCTTGCTTCACACTCATTACTAAGTTCTTTCAGCTTGCATACGCGACCCTCTAACTCTGCTCTTATAGTTGTCGGGGTCCACCTTTCCCAATTTGCCAGAGCCTTGGTTGACTCTTTCACCAGTCTCATCAAGAGTTCCAGTTGCATACTATTACTGACTGCAGTCTCTTACATGCAAGTTTTTATACACAGACCCTATACTGTTCCATCATAGTAGATACTGTGAGGTGGCGATTGTCTGTCACAGATGGTACTTGTATGTTGAGTCTGTACCTTTGCTCCATTAGTGACTGTAAGGTGATGCCTACTGTGATGTCATACTCTGATCATGTCGCAGTTGTTCCTTGTCGAGCAACTTCAGCTCCACCATTTCACTTATTTAACTTTACAGTTACAAGTATAAAAATATAACACAATACAGAAATCAATGCTCATTAAACATATTATTTGAAGTATCACTGAACATATATTGGGTCATATTAGTAAAACAAAGAAACAAAGGAAAGAACATCAAGACAAACAACATATGAATCTATAAAGACAATATTTTAAAAAGAATGGCAATAAAACTGAACAGGTAAGCTAAAATAAAATCAGCAGCAGCATTAGCTCACGCTAGGAAACTAGTTACTTATTTTAATAATTTTTGTAGTCAATAATAATTAAAAATAATGCTAAGAAACATTATTTTGGATTAATATTGACTACCGTAATAATAACTACAACGAGTTAATTCGAGTTAGTACGAGTTAATGCTGCTACTGATTTTATTCCAGCTTACCTGTTCAGTTTTATTGTGATTCTTTTCACTTGGCTCTGGTAGATCAGGGGAGACGTGTTGGTCATCATCAGCAGGCACTGGTTCATCATCACTGACCTGCTGCACTTACAGCTTACACTGATGAGTGGTAGATCTTACACTGCATCAAGATGATACACCATGAGAAATGTTCATGATATCTCACAAACAAAAAGGCCAATTTGTCTTTTCCTCATAAAGTGTTTAGGTGAAATTCCACCCATACTGTACAAGTGTGGCAAATATGCAAAGAAGAAAAATCTGAAAGGGGCAAATACTTTTCCATGGCACTGCACATGTGGTCAGATTTTGCCACTGAGATGAAACTGTGCCAGGTGGAGTTATAGCACTTACTAACTTTACACTGATCTGAATAACTTTGAATCATGAACTTATTGTTCTTTGTTTCTTTGTTTTACAAATATCCATCCATCCATCCATTTTCTTCCGCTTATCCGAGGTCGGGTCGCGGGGGCAGCAGCTTCAGCAGGGATGCCAAGACGTCCCTCTCCCCGGCCACTTCTTCCAGCTCTTCCGGGGTGATCCCAAGGCGTTCCCAGGCCAGCCGAGAGACATAGTCCCTCCAGCGTGTCCTGGGTTTTCCCCGGGGTCTCTTTCCGGTGGGGCATGTCCGGAACACCTCACAAGGGAGGCGTCCAGGGGGCATCCTAAATAGATGCCCAAGCCACCTCATCTGGCTCCTCTCGATGCGGAGGAGCAGCGGCTCTACTCTGAGCCCCTCCTGGATGACTGAGCTTCTCACCCTATCTCTAAGGGAGAGCCCAGACACCCTGCGGAGGAAACTCATTTCGGCCGCTTGTATTCGTGATCTTGTTCTTTCGGTCACTACCCACAGCTCATGACCATAGGTGAGGGTAGGTACGTAGATCGACCGGTAAATTGAGAGCTTTGCCCTTTGGCTCAGCTCCTTCTTCACCACGATGGACCGATACAGAGCCCGCATCACTGCATAGGCTGCCACGATCCGCCTGTCGATCTCCCGTTCCATTTTACCCTCACTCGTGAACAAGACCCCGAGATACTTAAACTCCTCCACTTGGGGCAGGATCTCACTCCCAACCCTGAGAGGGCACTCCACCCTTTTCCAACTGAGGACCATGGCCTCAGATTTGGAGGTGCTGATCTCATCCCAGCCGCTTCACACTCGGCTGCGAACCGATCCAGTGAGAGCTGTAGGTCGCAGGATGATGAGGCCAACAGAACGTCATCTGCAAAAAGCAGTGACCCAATCCTGAGCCCACCAAACTGTACCCCCTCACCCCACGAAAACCACAATGCTCCTCCTGAATTCGAGGTTCGACTATCCGACGGACCCTCCTTTCCAGGACCCCTGAATAGACTTTCCCGGGGAGGCTGAGGAGTGTGATCCCTCTGTAGTTGGAGGACACTCTCCGGTCCCCCTTCTTGAAGAGGGGGACCACCAACCCGGTTTGCCAGTCCAGAGGCACTGTCCCCGATGTCCATGCAATGTTGCAGAGACGTGTCAACCATGACAGCCCTACAACATCCAGAGCCTTGAGGAACTCCGGGCAGATCTCATCCACCCCCGGGGCCCCGCCACCACGGAACTTTTTGATCACCCCGGCGACCTCGGCCCCAGAGATGGAAGAGTCCACATCTATGTCGCCAGACTCTGCTTCCTCATCGGAAGGCATGTTGGTGGAATTAAGGAGGTCTTCGAAGTACTCCCCCCACCGACCCACAATGTCCCGAGTCGAGGTCAGCAGCGCACCATCCCCACTATACAGTGTGTTGACTGTGCACTGCTTTCCCCTCCTGAGACGCCGGATGGTGGACCAGAATCTCTTCGAAGCCATCTGGAAGTCATTCTCCATGGCCTCCCCAAACTCCTCCCACGCCCGGGTTTTTGCCTCAGCAACCACCGAAGCCGCATTCCGCTTGGCCTGCCGGAACCTATCAGCTGCCTCCGGAGTGCCACCAGCCAAAAAGGCCCGGTAAGACTCCTTCTTCAGCTTGATGGCATCCCTCACCGCCGGTGTCCACCAACGGGTTCTTGGGTTGCCACCGCGACAGGCACCGACCACCTTACGGCCACAGCTCTGGTCGGCCGCCTCGACAATGGAGGCGCGGAACATAGTCCATTCGGACTCAATGTCCCCCACCTCCCCCAGGACGTGGTTGAAGCTTTGCCAGAGGTGGGAGTTGAAGCTCGTCCTGACAGGGGACTCTGCCAGACGTTCCCAGCAGACCCTCACAATACGTTTGGGTCTACCAGGCTTGACCGGCATCCTACCCCGCCAACGAAGCCAACTCACCACCAGGTGGAGATCAGTTGACAGCTCCGCCCCTCTCTTCACCCGAGTGTCCAAGACATGTGGCCGCAAGTTCGACGACACGACCACAAAGTCGATCATTGAACTGCGGCCTAGGGTGTCCTGGTGCCATGTGCACATATGGACACCCTTATGCCTGAACATGGTGTTTGTTATGGACAATCCATGAAGAGCACAGAAGTCCAATAACAAAACACGACTCTGGTTCAGATCGGGGGGGCCGTTCATCCCAATCACGCCCTTCCAGGTCTCACTGTCATTGCCCACGTGAGCATTGAAGTCCTCCAACAGAATGATGGAGTCCCCAGGAGGGACGTTCTCTAGCGCCCCCTCCAAAGACCCCAGAAAGGGCGGGTACTCCAAACTGCTGTTCGGCGCATAAGTGCAAACAACAGTAAGGATCCGTCCCCCCACCCGAAGGCGGAGGGAGGCCACCCTCTCGTCCACTGTGGTGAACCCCAAAGTACAGGCCCCGAGCCGGGGGGCAATAAGTATGCCCACACCTGCTCGTCGCCTCTCACCGGTGGCAACTCCAGAGTAGAAGAGAGTCCAGCCCCTCTCAAGGAGACCAAGCTGTGCGTCGAGGTGAGTCCAGCTATATCTAGCCGGAACTTCTCAACCTCACGCACTAGCTCAGGCTCCTTCTCCGCCAGAGAGGTGACATTCCACGTCCCTAGAGCCAGCTTCTGCAGCCGAGGATCAGACCGCCAAGGCCCCTGTCTTCGGCCACCGCCCAGCTCACACTGCACCCGACCTCTTTGGCCCCTCCTACAGGTGGTGAGCCCATGGGAAGGGGGACCCACGTTGCCTCTTCGGGCTGTGCCCGGCCGGGCCCCATGGGTGCAGGCCCGACCACCAGGCGCTCGCCATCGGGCCCCACCTCTAGGCCTGGCTCCAGAGGGAGGCCCCGGTGACCCACGTCCGGGTGAGGGAAAACGTTTTCCAATGGTCTTGTTCATCATAAGAGGGCTTCTGAACCACTCTTTGTCTGTTCCCTCACCTAGGACCAGATTGCCATGGGTGGCCCTGCCAGGGACATGAAGCCCCCAACAACATAGCTCCCAGGATCATTGGGACACGCAAACCCCTCCACCACGATAAGGTGGTTCAAGGAGGGGACCCTAATAGTTGATGACTAGAATATTATACTGACTGTCATTTGCATTTACTAATTATGAAAATCAGAGAAAGATATCATTTGCATAATAATTTGGAACGCAGTGTATATTTGCATACTGAGCGGCCCACCGGGAAAACTCCCCGTACTCCAGATGGCCAGTCCGCCACTGTCTCTGTCTTAAAATAACAACTAATTGTTGTTTTTGATGCGGCACGGTGGTGTAGTGGTTAGCACTGTCGCCTTGCACCTCCAGGGTCTGGGTTCGATGCCCCGGCCAGGCTCGATTCCCGTCTCTGTGTCCATGGAGTTTGCATATTCTCCCCGTGCTGGGTGGGTTTCCTCTGGGTACTCTGGTTTCCTCCCACAGTCCAAAGATATGCAGGTTAGGCTAATTGGCGTTCCTAAATTACCCGTAGTGTGTGATTGGGTGTGTGAGTGTGTGTGTGCCCTGCTATGGATTGGCACCCTGTCCAGGGTGTACCCCGCCTAGTGCCCCAAGTCTCCTGGGATAAGCTCCAGGTCCCCCGCGACCCTGAACACAGGATTAAGCGGTATAGAAGGTTTAAACCTTAAGAGGTTTAAACACAGGATTAAGCGGTATAGAAAATGAATGAATGTTGTTTTTTTTTGTTGTTACGTAATTACCTAATTCCATATGTGTCATTTTATAGTTTTGAAATCCCCAGTATTGTTGTAAAATGTAGAAATACTATCCATTGTAGTGTATATATGTGTGTGTGTATCATTCCTGTTACCTTCCTCGCTGGTGCTTGGTTGTGACATTTCGCTCGAATCTTGAGTCTGTATCACGGACATCTTCGTCTACTTATCACAACATTATCAACCGAAAATGCTAATTTATTCAAACGTCCTTGCTGGAGTGTGTGACGTGACGTCATGTGCAGGTGCGATGGATCGTGTACCAACCAACAGGGTGTCGGAATGGTATGTTTATACTTCTCATCCAAACACAATCAAATTCGCTCCATCCGGATGGCGCGATTTATCAGGATATTTTTTTTGTTTGTTTTTTGAATTACAAGCTGAAATAAAATAGGAGTAACAAGGCTATTTTTAAAATGCAAGGAGTAGAAAGTACAGATAATTATAAGGCCTTGTATGTAAGTAATACTATTTTGTAATTTATTCTAGACTGAACAGGTAGCCAGTGCAGGGATGATAATATTGGGGTTATATGATCATATTTTCTGGATCTAGAGAGAACCCTGGTGGCTACCTTTTGGATTAATTGAAGCTTGTTTATTGAGGATGCAGGACATCCACCAAGCAATGCATTACAATAGTCCAGTCTGGAGGTCATGAATGCATGAACTAGCTATTCTGCGTCAGATACGGATAAGATGCTCCTAAGTTTGGCAATATTTCTAAGATGGAAAAAGGTTGTTTTTGTGATTGCATGTTCTCCCCGTGCTTGGTGGGTTTCCTCCGGGTACTCCGGATTCCTCCCACAGTCCAAAGACATGCAGATTAGGCTGGTTCGCGTTCCCAAATTAACCATAGTGTGTGTGTGTGTGTGTGTGTGTGTGTGCTCTGCGATGGATTGGCATGCAGTCCAGGGTGTACCCTGCCTCGTGCCCTGAGTCTCCTGGGATAGGCTCCAGGTCCCCGCAACCCTAAATACAGGATAAAGCGGTATAGAAGATGAATGAATGAATGAATGTTTTTGTGATATTTGAAATGTGATTTTCAAAGGAAATTCAAATAAGGCAATTTCTGTCATTTTAATCTTATTACATTGATAAGAAGAGAAAAGAATTTAATGCAAACTGTAAATAAAATCTCATTTTAGTGTGTGTGTGTGCTTTTCACAATGTGACCTTATTGATATCTTCTCTACTCTGTATAAAGAGATTAAGAGATGATGTAACTGTAATTTAAATTAAAATATTGAACTATGAAAATATAGAGTGTAAATAGAGGCTACTTTTATCATGAAGGTTTGTGGTGGTGATTAACGTGACTAATGTGAAGGTAACAGGATCCACATGATGGTTATGTGTTAGCACAGATCATGGTTGATGAGTGTAACATAATTGATTTAAAGGTAATATGGCTAATGTCATAGTGACAGTGTTGACACAAGGCTGTGCCAGTGACCTCAGAATGTTTCAGGCTACACCCCCTTCTGAGACTTCTGAAGGTCTGGGACTCGCAGGATCTTGCATGTGGCTCCTACAGAACAACAGGAGCTTCGGCTCTGAAGCTGAACAGGTGGTTAGATTCGATCAGATCACATGACACTGCTTGGTGCTTGGTTTTTTCACCTATGGGGCATGTATGCCTGGGTAAGGAGCAGAATGAGATGCACCCAGCTGGCCCTGCAGCTGAATATTCATACATGTTTGAGTACACATGATGAGGTATGGAATTTCTCCTAATAGATACCATATAACTGTAGACACTGTAGCGCTGTCTTGAGGTTCACCTCATTAAAGTCCCCAGGTATGATTAAAAACGTGCTCAGGTTAGGGATGCCATTAAAAGTAAATTTTATGTACTAGAGTTCCTTCTGGACCTTAGCTTACATCTCTTACCTGGTCAAATTTACTCCAACATAAAGCATACAGTACATATTAAGCTCCTCCCCTTCTACACCTAGGCCAGCCGAATCAACTCTTTCTGCACTTTATCTGTGCATACATCCATGCAAACAGTTTTAACACCACTGTTGGAATGTCTGGAGGATGTGAACCCATGGATGGGTTTTTAAATAATAATTTAAAAAAATCTTATTGAGACTAAATCTGAAGTTCTGGTATTTGGATCCAATGGTGCCTGTGTCAATCCTTTCATAGAAATGAGTTCCTTTAAATCATGTAAAACCACCTGCTAAAAACCTGTTTTTTTCTGAACAGTGATTTTAAACTGGATAAACAAATAACTCTGTAAAGTGACCTTTTTCAGCTTAGGCTGTTGTCCAAGGTCAAGCTCACTCACTCACTCATCATCTATACCACTTAATCCTGTATATAGGGTCGTGGTGGGCCTGGAGCCTATCCCAGAAACTTAGGGTATGGTGAAGGGTACACCCTGGACAGGGTGCCAATCCATTGCAGGGCACATACACTTACTCTACTCATAATCACACACTCTTTCACACACTACAGGCAATTCAGGAATACTAATTAACCTAACCTGCATGTGGGAGGAAATCCACCAAGCATGAACATGCAAACTCCATGCACACAGAGAAGGGAATCGAGCATGGGCAGGAATTGAACCCAGGCGATGGAGGTGCAAGGCAGCAGTGCTAACTACTACACCACCGTGTCGCCTCAAGGTCAAGCTGTCAATTTTTTTTTTATCTTGTTATACATGCTTTTATTTTGAGATGACTTGATTATTGTAATGCCCTCTATGTTGGTGTTGGCCAGGCCTCACTTGTACAGTTGCATTTGATACAAAACGCTGCTGTACCTTTTTTAACAGGAACACGTAAATGGGAGCACATAACTTCCTTTCTGGGTGTCCTCACAATGGTTCCATGTGCAGCCTACAAAGCCCTGAATAATGTTTCTGACCTTTTAAAGCCAAACAGCCCAGCACAGTTCAGAGTGATCATGCATTTTTAGTAGCTACACAATATTTTCCCTTTTTTATTTATTTTATTTATAATTTTTTATTGTTTTATTTGTTTCTTTTATGCAGCGAGAGTGGACTTCTTATTGTTTGTTTTATTTGGATTTTGACTTGATTGTCCATGTTTATTGACTGTTAGAATTGTACAGCACTTTGTGTTGTACAAAACCGTGTTGTGTTAAAGGTGCGATAAAAGTACATTTGACTTTGACTACTGTATGTGCGCATGTTTTCGCTTAGTCCTGCTGATTTTCTTCCTGGTTGTCTGGTTTCCTTTCACTGTCCAGGTGTGCAGTAATTTAACATTGTTTCTAGAGTAAACCCCCGGATCCTCCACCACCTGAACCAGGATAAGTCACTCATACAAAATAAATAAAAGTTTAAATAAAAATATTTTTTTTGGAGAATTGAGATCTGTGACCACACCCCTTCTCCCTCATTCTCTCTCTCTCTTCCCTCACACACACACACACACACACACACACACACACACACACACACACACACACACACACACACACACACACACACACACACCTCTGGGAGAAGACTGGTATATTCTTCACTTTGTTGTTGCTGAGTGTCGGACTAACAGAAGGAAAAACATAATGCGAACTAATATTTATTTTCTGGTACTTGCCATTGCTTTGGTCGGGTAAGTTATTATTATTATTTTTAATATTATCATTGATAGGTACATAGGTAGATAACTTTATTCATCCCCGTGGGGAAATTCACAATAATTCACAATATTATTGTTATTATATTATATATTATATATTATTATTATATTATATATTTAAAAATTTTCTACAACCCATTTTATTCAATAAAGCTAATAATAATAATATTTATCAGTGACAGGTTGAATACGACACAAAATCTATTGTTTCTGTATAATTATTCATAAATAATTGTGATTGCTGCAGTTAAACACACAGTAAACAGGAAGTATAGAATGTTTATTTACATTTTAAATGTAATTATAATGTAAAACATCTCTCTCTCTCTCTCTATATATATATATATATATATATATGTATACTGTATATATCTGTACATGTAGTACTGTACAAAATCTTAGGCACATTATCATCTTGAGTACAAATGTTATGTAGGTATGCTTTTCCAACAAAGAGTTTTCACAACAAAAACTGATTGTGTTTATTCTGTTACTCTTTAGTGTTCTTTTCGTTCATGTAGAATGTAGATTTGTCAAAGACATCTTTATTTATCACATTTATTTTTGTACAGTATTGTAAGCACTTTTACAAATTATGCAAATCATGTCCACATTATTATATACAAAACCATTCACTTTTAAAAACACACCTTAAAAACTCAAACATTACAGAAGAATGTTTGCATGTCTGTAAAGAAAGCAAGATATTACTTGCACGAGCAGTTTCAAGAAAAAAACAAACAGCAAAAATCCCTACTGTACTGTACTGTGATTTTGCATGAAAATAGAATAGAATGTGTATGATGAAGTTAACCAGAAGGACTACCATTCTCCAGCACCTATAGAACTGCACACACACACACACACACACACACACACACACACACACACACACACACACACTGTATATTTACTATTCACTGCTTTTTATAATGTTTTTTTAAGTGTGTGTTTAAAAGTGTTCTTTTTTTATGAAAGTTTTTGAAGACATCGTGGCTCTGCAGCAGTTATTTGCATGGGCTAAACTCATTTGCATGATGCTATAGAAGAATTTTACTTTTCTGCTCCAATTGGATTCCAGTGCCTGGTCTGCTTTAGATTTAGCTTTGTTTGAGCTCATCTGTTTTTACGCCGTGCCAACAGCTTCCTTCACATGACAGCCCGTATGAATTTAGAATTATTTAAGCAGTTGTTAAACACAAAATTTAGTTTTCAGCAAAATAAGGTTTTGGTTTTCCTTTTTTTTTTTTTAAAACATGGATAAAAATGTTTAAACATTGTTCTGCATTTATCAAGTCATATTTCATACAGGAAGAGAGTTAAGCGAGAGAGAGAGAGATTAAAAACTGTAATTATAATAATTATTTAATAATAATTAAAACTATTTATATATAAATTGTTTGGTTGCCAATTGTTTTTAGTTCAGGTTATGAATTTGTGTGATTCTACTTTCAGGTTTGGTTACTACATTTTTTATGTCTCACAGGCCAGGTAAGCAACACACACACACACACACACACACACACACACACACACACACACACACACACACACACGCACACACACAGAGAGAGAGAGAGAGAGAGAGAGAGAGAGAGAGAGAGAGAGAGAGACTATGCCAAATAAAGATAAGGACATGTAGAAGACAGGAATTAATCAAAATAAATAAAACCAGGTATGGGACAGGACATAAGGCTGTAAATAACAACGAGTGACCTGATCATTTACATATTATTATATTCTGTTTATTAGATATAATTATGCATGTTTTATTAATATCTTTATTCTTGTTAATGAGAGAAGTTTGGGAGACCCATGTATAAAAAAGTGTACTTCTACTTAATCAGACATGAGGCAGAAATATGATTAGAAAGCCTCTCATTTTACTCAGGAACAAGATTTTTGTGTTTGTTTTATGTTTGTTGTTTGTTGTTTGTTTTATGTTTTATGTTTGTGTTTAGGATTAAGGTTAAGGGTTTGTGATTAAGGTTAGGTTAAGGGTCATGGATGAAAGTAGTCTGGTACAGTCCGGTACTGTGTATCACTGAAAGGTTTAGGCTGAATCCCAATTCTACCCCTTATCCCTACACTTAGCCCTACCCCTCCATTTGGAAGGGGTAGGGGTGTCTCATTTCTCTTTTGGTTGGAGGGTAGGGGTAAGGGGAAGGGCCAGATAGCCCTCCAAACGAAGATTTTTCGGAACCTCACTTCAAACGAAGGGCTAAGCGAAATTTTCAACATGGCTGCTCACTCAAGCAAGCAGACCCATAAATGTTAAGTAATTTTTGCCATTAATAAAGATTTTTATGACAAGTTTTCATTATATGTATATTACCTTTAGTCTTGTGTTTGTGTTTATGGTGATGTTCTGTAAAGAAACGTTTGCAAAAAAATCGCTAAAGTTTGATAGCAGATAGCACAGAATACACGATATTACAAATATATATTTTTATGTCACATACACTTTACTGCATGATACAAACAAATATGAAAGTTCAGTAGCACGGCAGTTTGCCGAGCATTTGATAACACATTGTTTGTTTTGCTTACGGCCATATTCTTACTTATTGCAACGTGACAACAGTTTTGTAATTTATATTCTGTATAAGGACGGCTGAGGAAACCCGAAGGGTCATCCGTTTTCGTGGTGAAAATGAGCAACTTTTTAAAAAATCAAAAATACGGTGCAAAAAAACTTTGGGATTGAGTAATCTCTCTCTTATTGGAATGTGTGATAAACATCGGCGCATGTCCTCTGATGTAACATTAGGAACTAGCAACAACGTATGATGACGTATAATAGTGTTGTAGTGGTGTCCCATTTCATAGGGGAAATATTTAAACACTTCCCCTTTCCACTTCGTTTCAAGGGACAAGGGGAAGGGGCGAGGGGTAGGGGAAGGGGTAGAAAATAGAATTGGGATTCAGCCTTAGTGGCATTAGAGATATCTGGAAATAATGGAAAGCCGCTGCATGACAGTAGCACTTTCACCAAGAAAACATATCTGGTTATGTTAAACAAAACTTTGTCCATAATAAATGAAGTCATATCGAATCGTCCCTGAACCATACATGTTTGTTTCAATCTTTGATTCCTGCTAACGCACATGAGTGTAAGTGTCTGCCAATGTATTGACAGGTTCATAACTTCAGTAACACAAACCTCACAGTTTTAGTTACAGTAACACAAACCACAAAGCTAATTAGCTTCTAACACCCGACTGAATCCCAAATCCCCCTCTGACCCCGAATCAAGGGCACTACGTGACATGGGCAAGAAGCGATTGTTAGATGTTTGGGCTTGGGGTTATGCACTGATTTGATTGTATTGTGCTAAAAAAAGATGTTGTGTTTTATTTTTCTATTAGTTGTACAGCAGAATGTAACCTGAGTGTGTGAGTATGCAAATTACTGATGTACACAACCATATACTTATTCAAAGTGAAGTGACATTTGTGTGGGGAGTATTGTGTGTGGTGTGTGTGGTATTTGTGTGTATGTTTTTTTTGTAGTATCTAGTGTGTGTATAGGGTGTTGTGTGTTTGGGGAGTGTGTGTGGGTATGTGTGTGGGTGTGTGTGACAGAGAGAGAGAGAAGCCATGGAACATTGTTAGCACTCAAATTTCTGAGACATTTTTTATTTCAGAAATTATTGTTTTTAACAGACGCAACATGAGTGTGTTTCCCAGATGAGAGATGAGTGTGTTTCACAGACAGACTGCTGTTATTTGGTTTGAAAAGCAGGCGACTCAGTATGCTAATTTACTCACAGCTACGTCATAGGCAGTGGTCTCACGTCTGCAGTGAACATTCAAATTGTTCATTTCAGCCTTTTTTGTGCCACGTGTTCCCAGAGTCTGCACCACAGGACAGATGGTTCTCCCATCGACTCTTATAGGAGGTACTTCATTGAACACCTGAGCCACAGACGAGAGACGAGTATGTTTTACAGACGTGAGACGAGAGTAATTTCACAAGAGAGAGAAATTAATTTCCAAGTCAAAAAAAGGAGTGTTTTCCAGACCAGAAACGAGTGTGCTTCCTAGACGTGAGATGAGTGTGTTTAACAGATGAGAAGTGAGTGTGTTTTACAGGGTAGTAATTTCCAGTAACTTTAAACCGGCAAACTCATCGCCACTGAGTACATTAAGTACGATAGAGACAATCTTGTTTCTATTGGCATACAATGTACTCACAATTCAACGTTTTTAACTCTGGATCCGAGCTGGCCGAGTGAGATCCAGAGTTAGGGAGGACAAAGGACGCGACGCGAGGCGGCAGCCCCGAGGGAAATGAGCCGGCATCAGGAACAGGGCTGAGAGCTCGTGCACACCGCACACCTGTGCCTAGCATCCTGCTCGCCAATGTCCAGTAACTGGAGCTTGATGACCTCAGGGCCAGGATAAAGTTCCAGAGAGACATTCGGAACTGCAATCTCCTCTGCTTCACCGAGACATGGCTGAACCCAGCAGTGCCAGACCACGCCATCCAGCCGGCCGAGCTCTTCTCGGTTCACCGCATGGACAGGATGCGGGACTCGGGGAAGTCAAGGGGAGGCGCCGTGTGTTTAATGGTGAACAGCAGCTGGTGCAACAGTGCGAGCATTGTTCCTCTTACATGCTCCTACACACCAAATCTGGAACTACTGTCCATCATGTGTCGTCCTTTTTATTTACCTCAGGAGTTCACATCGGTCATAATCAGTGCCATTTATATTCCGCCTCAAGCGGACACGGACACTGCCTTATGTGACTGCCAGCACCAGACACAACACTGGGATGCTGCGCTCATTGTGGCGGGGGACTTTAATAGTTCCAACCTCAAACACGCAGCGCCGAACTTTTATCAGCACATCACCTGCCCCACCAGGGGCGAAAGGACACTGGACCATTGTTACACTACGGTCAAGGACGGCTACAAGGCACAATCTCGTCCACCGTTTGCTAAATCCAACCACGCCGCCATCTTCCTCATGCCAAAATATAAACAAAGGCTGAAACAGGAAGTTCTGGTTCAGAGGGAGGTCGCGCGCTGGATGGACCAATCGGTGGCCGCGTTACAGGACGCACTTGATGACGCAGACTGGGACATGTTCAGAAACAGCTCCGATGACATCAGCGTGTTTACGGAAGCGGTTGTGGGATTCATCTGGAAACTAGTGGATGATACCGTGGAGAAAAAGACTATCAAAATGTTTCCCAACCAGAAGCCGTGGGTGGATAAAACCATCCGCGATGCTCTGAGATCTTGCACCGCTGCCTACAACGCGGGACTTGCATCGGGGGACATGGACCCGTACAAGGCTGCGTCTTATAATGTGCGGAAAGCGGTGAAAGAGGCGAAGCAGCGCTACGGGAGGAAACTAGAGCCACAACTCCAACAGAGTGACTCTAGGAGCCTGTGGCAGGAACTAAGGACAAAAACGGATTATAAAACACCAACAACCGGTATGGCGAACGCGGACACGACTCTGCTCACTTCGAGGCTGCAGCTAAAGACGATGCTAATGCGATGCTAATGCGATGCTAATGCTAGCGGCGCTAAAGGCTGCAGACAGGAAGACACTGCCAGCACCGGAAACGCGTTCATCATCTCCGAGCATGACGTGAGGAGAGCCTTCAAGAGAGTGAACACCAGGAAAGCAGCAGGACCAGACGGCATCTCAGGCCGTATTCTCAGAGCCTGCGCAGACCAGCTACCACCTGTGTTCACTGAGATATTCAACATCTCTTTATCTCAGTTGGTGATCCCCCACATGCTTCAAAGAGTCCATCATTGTTCCTGTTCCAAAGAAACCACATCCTGCTTCTTTCAATGACTATCGCCCTGTAGCCCTCACCTCAGTAGTGATGAAGTGCTTTGAGCTCCTGGTCAGAGACTTCATCATTTCTTCACTACCGGACACACTCGACCCACTACAGTTCACTTACCGTCCAAACCGCTCTACGGATGATGCTATCTCTCATCTCCTCCATTCATCTCTCACTCATCTGGACACAAGGAAAGGGAATTATGTTAAAATGCTCTTCATCGACTACAGCTCTGCATTTAATACCATAATTCCCTCCACACTCACCACCAAGCTGGAGCACCTGGGACTCAGCTCATCTATGTGTCAGTGGATCTCCAACTTCCTAACTGGCAGACTACAGGCAGTAAGGATGGGTGGACATGTCTCAGCCTCCCTCACTCTCAGCACTGGAGCCCCCCAGGGTTGTGTTCTGAGCCCCCTGCTGTACTCTCTGTACACCTATGACTGCGTGGCCACTACCAACTCCACCACCATCATCACGTTTGCTGACGACACTGTCGTGGTGGGCCTGATCACGAACAACGATGAGTCAGCCTAGCTGGAGGAGGTTGGAAATCTGGAGAACTGGTGCCAGAGAAACAATCTCCTCAGCAAGACAAAGGAGCTGATAGTGTACTTTTGTACAAAGCTGGAGAGGAAATACCAGACCCCGATCATCAACCGGAGCCCAGTGGAGAGAGTGGACAGCTTTCGATACCTCGGTGTTCACATCTTGGTCCTGTCACATCAACACCATGGTAAAAAAGGCCCGGCACCGTCTCTACCACCTAAGACGCTTGACAGACTTCAGACTGCCCTCCAAGGTGCTCAGAAATTTCTACTCCTGCACCATAGAGAGCATCCTGATGGGAAACATCACTACCTGGTTTGGAAACAGCACCATGCAGGACAGACAAGCTCTACAGAGGGTGGTGCAATCAGCTGAGCGCACCATCCACACCGAGCTCCCTGATCTACACCAAGCTATGCTGGACCAAGGCCAGGAAGATGGTGAAGGACCTCAGCCATCCCAACAATGGACTGTTCTCTCTGTTGCTGTCTGGGAAGCCATTCTGCTCCCTGAAGGCCAACACAGAGAGACTGAGGAGGAGCTTCTTCCCGCAGCCGATAAGGTCTCTCAACCACAACACAACACAGGACTAATTACCATCTTTTTGCAACATCCAACAATGACTGGGCATTCATGGCCACTTTGGACACATTCATGCACACTGCACTATATATTTATATTTTTCATCCATGGACCATTGCACAAATCACTTTAAATAAGACATTTCACGAAGTCACTTTTTATGCATATTTGCACAGTACAGCCATTTAAAAAATTCTAAATTTCTGTTTTTGACAAATTTCTATTTTCTTTTCTATATTTCTATATTTGTTATATTGATATTTTGTTTTTATACTGATATTTTGTTCTTATTTGTACAGTATATCTTACTTTTACTTTGTACAGTACATTGCACTAGTTAATCTTATTTTTTATAACGTATTTCCTTTATCACAGTATATTTTACTTTTGTACAGCATATTTTACTATTTTACTAGTTAATTTTATTTCTTAACATATTTCTTTTCTTATGTATAAGCTTTTACTACTCTTTAAGGTCACTGCCAGTCGTATAAGCATTTGACTGCATATCGTACTGTGTATGTGACAAATAAAATTTTAATATGAATTTGAATTGCACACTTCAGACATTTTTCATTCCTTCCACGTATTATTTGCATTTAAGTTAATTTTTATCTGTACAGATAGGTTTATATTTCTTATATATTTTGAAAACTTGTATATTTTGTTCAACTTTCTTATAGTTTCTTATTGCCTCTTTTCTATTTCTCGTTATTATGTCTTGTTAAATTTTTTATTTTTTTTTTAGGTCACGGTCGGTCGAGTAAGCATTTCATATCGTACCGTGTATGACTGTGTATGTGACAAATAAAATTTGAATTTGAATTTGATTTGCATAAAAAAATAAAATTCTCTCCATGATTTTTCAACTGAGATTACACACATAATATAAATAAATTATATCATTAATTTATCACCAGTAAATACTTTATCCCAGTCATGGTGATGGGGCAGCTGCAATCCTGTGAGTCCTGGGGACACTGGGCACGGATTAGAATTCAGTTGCACTCAATAATGGGCATAAACAGAGCTGTGATCGAACAAGAGCACAGAAAGATAGAGTAACTGTGTTTCCACCCTGTGTAGTTTGTGGGGTCTAACACAGAAGAGTAAGGGAGGAGAGGATTAGTGGACATCACCTCATGTCACTCTACTGTGAAAGGGCCCACCCTGCAAAGTATTTGTTTGTGATTGTATAGAAGTTCTGAGCACAGTTAGAGTAATTTCCAATGCTGTAGCAAACTTAAAAAGCTAATTAGTCAAAGTTTGACATTTCAATGAGTATGGGACGCACTAGACATGGCCTTTTACTATCATCGAGAATATGAACATGGTTAATAGAATCAGGTGCAGTAATTGGAACACTTTGGAATAAGTGATGGGATGCTGAGCTTTCAGTGGCAGCCCTGAGGTTGATGAACTCTAAACGTTCCATCAAGAAATCTAACCTAGAAATGTCCACATCTAATGTAGATTTGCTCAGACAAGGGGCAAAGCAATTAGGCTGAAGCATCCAGAAGGTTTTTCAATACGAACCAGCCAGATGCTTCAAGTTTCTGCTAATTACCAGTTTCCTTATTTAAGGCCCACTTCCACACTGAAAAGGCAGCCATTGTCTTACAGTTGAGGTCCCATAAGGAACATTGCTAGCTTCTTTTCTCTTAATGCTATACACCTCAGCAAAAACCCTGCAACATTGTAAATCAGTCTTCCAGTGTGGAACCGTAGATGTAGACTTGGATGTGGACTTGGATGTAGATGCATGTATTAGAGCATAGACTTGAACATGGATGTGGACATGGATTTGTATGTGGGCTTGGACATGAGTATGAATGTGGTCGTTGATGTTAATGTGAATGTGGATGTGGATGTGAAGGTAGATGTAGCTGTAATGGAGGTGGAGGTGGTGAAAACTGTGTAATTCTGTTATTCTGTTGATTGATGTACAGTTTTGATAGTTTATAAACACACGCACACACACACACATGCATTAATTATGTATACAGAATAATTAACGATAAGCCTCATCATCTTTCAGGGATAAAGACGTTAAGATACAAGAAGCTAATAAGGATTTACACTTTCTAGAGGGGTGAGAAAACACACACACACACACACACACACACACACACACACACACACACACACACACACACACACACACACCTTTACTTATTTGCTACTGATTTTAATGTTCTGGTGTCATGTTTGTTCATCTGCTGTTAAATGAATATATTTTTTATTTGTTCTTCATGATTTCAAAGTTAGGTCAAGTCACATGTAATTCAGTCGTTGTTTCATTTTCAATGCCACATAAACCTTTACATCAGAAACTGAAATAAATCTATAACTTTATGTTCAAGAAAATGAAACTAAAGCATTTTGCTGTTTCTGTGAGTATATGCTTATTTATTAATTTAACTATTTTCTCGTGTTCACTCCTTTAGAATCCAATACAACCAGGCAAGCACGAGTAATAGGTGAGTTTTGTGTGTGTGTGTGTGTGTGTGTGTGCGCATGCGTGTTTGCCACAAGTATTCACTCATTGAATTCAGGTGTTCCAGTCACCAGTGTTGAGTGTAACGAGTTACAAAGTTAGAGTACTCTGATTACTTTTTTGATGTAACGAGTAATCTAACGCGTTAGGTTCGTAATTTAAGTTATTTTGCGATATTTAAAAAAAGTTAATCCGTTATTCAGACTGTAGATGCGGTCATATTATTTCACCAGTTTTGACGCGTAGCTTTGTCTTAAAGTTTCACTCACACGACAGAAGTCCGATCTCTTTGTCTCTTGTAGTTTATTTTGTCAGCATCAAAGAATCAACACTTCATACAGTCGTCTTGAGTAAATCCACTGTGATTACAGACATCAGTTGCTGCATCTTGCAAATCTCTGACTTTTACAACAACCTTGGTGCATCTTGTAAATTACAGTCTTGGCTTAGGTATATAACAACACTCTCGTTGTATCTTACATTCCCAGCTTACGTTAGCTTACGGTTACAACAACCTAGTTGCTGTATCTTACATTTTTAGCTTACCGGGAGCTCTCATTAGCTGACGGTCAAAAGCTTGTGTTTCCGTAGCCTTCCACATCTATACTGAACTCTCTAACATATCACAGTCACACAAATGCATGTAATAGTAGAATGACATCACAGACCAACCTACGATTGTCAACTTATGATGCATGACTAAGAAATATAAAGCTTATGGCTTATGTAACATGCTTAATGCATTACTAATGAATAGAACAAGGTAGAATAAATGAAATAACAACAAATAAAATAAAATAAACACAACAACAAATTCATAACAAGTACGATATGGCACTTACACAGACAATTTAGGTAATCCATGAGCCAGACAGCAGTGATTCCGTCAGTGTGTGTGTGTGTGTGAAAGTTGGCCTACAAGCCCCGCCCGATAACCCACCCCCTCTGTTATTACTGCTGTTAGTAGTTAACAGATTATAGCAGATGCTTCTCCCATCAACACTTATAGGAGCCAGGGCCGGTTCTAGACCCGACCATATGGGGGGGGCAGTGAGAAATGTGAAGGGGGCATCATGTTCACATCATGTTCGAGCACTGTTTTTTTCCCCTGTGCTTATACAGTAGTAACAGTATTGTCCTTGTGCTGAATTGTTTTGTTAGCTGTTAGCTGTGTCCAAAGTCTGGAGAAGTGGAATGCACTTTGTCAGCCCTCTACCTTCAGACCTGTCCAACTTGGGTGTCCCACTTGAAGACTAAGCTCCTGCTGGTATAGATCTTAAGGTCACTGAGGCACGCAAACCCCCTGACCACAATAAGGTGGCAATCCCTCAGGGGGGAAACTGAAAAATAAAAATGAAATAAATAAAACAAAATAAAATATAATATCCTTAATCCAGATTTTAGATTTTATCAATCAATGACATAACATTTGTCTTAGCTGGATGGTCTAATTCTCAAAAACGTTTAACCTAAAGTAAGACTTAACACACTATAACTAGAATATTTACAAAACTGAAATGTTGTCTTATGAATAATGAAAAAAACTAAATTAAAATATATGGCCTATTGAACAGATCATATTATGTTTATATATATATATATATATATTATTATTATTATTATAATATATATATTTTTTAGGCTACGCCATGACTCATTTGCATATGTATGGTGTTTAGATGTTTACCGAGGGCTCAGGGGAAGAGTGTGTGTGTGTGTGTGTGTGCGCGCGTGCGTGCGCTGCAGCCTGTGAATGAATACACACAGCAGAGGGACAGAGACATGAGGGAAATCTAATACCGTATTGTGTAGTGTCCCTTTTTAGGCGGATTTTTCCGATGCCGCAGATCATTTTATCAACTTTATCAATATATCCATTTTGTGAGGATATTAACATGTGCTTTCTCAACATTTCAAAATCTTTATTTGAGGGGGCAAGACATTTATTTGAGGGGGCGCTGCCCCCTCTTGCCCCCCCGTAGAACCGGCCTTGATAGGAGGTATTTCATTGATCACCTGATCCACAGACGAGTGTGTTTTACAGACATGAGACGAGAGTAGTTTCACATGAGAGAGGAATGAATTTCCAAGTCAAAACATGAGTGTTTTTCAGACCAGAATCGAGTTTGTTTTCTGGATGTGAGAAGAGTGTGTTTAACAGATGAGAAGTGAGTGTGTTTCAGAGGCTCGAGTAAGTTTCCCAGAGAAGTCTACGTTTCACAAACGTGAAATGGCTGCATTTTACAGATGAGACACGGGTGTGTTCCCCAGATGCGAGATGAGTGTGAATTAACAGACGGGAAATTAGTTTGTTCCCAGATAAGAGACAAGTGATCACCTGATCCACCATGTTGCATAAATAAAGAATTTTCTCCTCGATTTTCGTATCCTGAGGAATCAAAGATTAAAAAGATTTCCAACTGGAAATTGGCATGGATTTGTATGTGGGCTTGGACATGAGTATGAATGTGGTCATTGATGTTAATGTGAATGTGGATATGGATGTGAACTTTGATGTGGATATGAAGGTAGATGTACTGTAGCTGTAATGGAGGTGGAGGTGGTGAAAACTGTGTAATTCTGTTTATAATTCTGTTATTCTGTTGATTGATGTACAGTTTTGAAAGTTTATAAACACACACACACATACTATATATATGCATTAATTATGTATATAAAATAATTAACGATAAGCCTCATCATCTTTCAGGGATAAAGAAGTTAAGATAAAAGAAGCTAATAAGGATTTACTCTTTCCAGAGGGGTGAGAAAACACACACACACACACACACACACACACACACCTTTATTTATTTGCTCCTGATTTTAATGTTCTGGTGTCATGTTTGTTCATCTGCTGTTAAATGAATATATTTTTTATTTGTTCTTCATGATTTCAAAGTTAGGTCAAGTCACACGTAATTCAGTCGTTGTTTCATTTTCAATGCCACATAAACCTTTACATCAGAAACTGAAATAAATCTATAACTTTATGTTCAAGAAAATAAAACTAAAGCATTTTGCTGTTTCTGTGAGTATATGCTTATTTATTAATTTAACTATTTTCTCGTGTTCACTCCTTCAGAATCAAATACAACCAGGCAAGCACGAGTAATAGGTGAGTTTTGTGTGTGTGTGTGTGTGTGTGTGTGTGTGTGTGTGTGTGTGTGTTTGCCACAAGTATTCACTCATTGTATTCAATTGTTCCAGTCACCAGTGTTGGGTGAAACGAGTTACAAAGTTAGAGTACTCTGATTGTACTCTGGTTCGTAATTTAAGTTATTTAGTGATATTTTAAAAAATTGAATCCGTTATTTAGACAATTTAGGTAATCTGTGAGCCAGACAGCAGTGACTCCGTCAGTGTGTGTGTATGAATGAAAGTTGTCCTAGAACCCCCGCCCCCGCCCCGATAACCCGCCCCCTCTTTTATTTCTGCTATTAATAGTTAACAGATTATGGGCCAAACGTGGCTGAGTGATGATGGTAGAATAATTATAAAGGTCTTGACTAAAACAACATGCATGAGGAATCACAAAGGAGTTTTCATTTTCTGCAATGGAAAAGTACTCGAACTAGTGAAAAGATTGGTGGATTGGGGATTATTATGTGGGGTTGTTTTTCAGGAGTTGGGCTTGGCCCCTTAGTTTCAGTGAAAGGGACTATAGAGCTTCAGCATACCAAGACATTTTGTACAATTTCATGCTGCCAACTTTGTGGGGACAGTCCCTTTCTGTTCCAACATGACTGCGTAAGAATGCACAAAGCAAGGTCCATAAAGACATGGATGAGTGAGTTTGGAAGAACTTAACTGTCCTGACCTCAACCCGATAGAACACTTTTGGGATGAACTTGAGTGGAGACTGCAAGCCAGGCCTTCTCGTCAACATCAGTGTCTGACCTCACAAATGCTTTTCTGGAAGAATACTAAAAAATTCCCATAAGCACACTCCTAAACCCTGTGGAAAGCTTTCACAGAAGAGAAGATGTTATATCTGCTAAGGACCACCATCATATTAAACGCTAGGGATTAGGAATTGTATGTTACTCAAGTTCATATGGATGTGAAGGCAGGCGAGCGAATACTTATATATTAAGGGACAAAAATACAGTCCTAGATCCAATATACCTACTAGTCTTAGTATGCGTCATTGATGGTTAAAGAGTTCATAGAAACAGTCCAAAGGTTGATTGTGATAGCCAACGTATGCACAAATATAGTTTTGGTTTGGTTGCATCACGTAGATTTGTTTATTGGCAGGAAGATATTTAATCACATTCATGTGTCTCATATACTGTGAAAATTCAACAGAATAAAAAATGTTTAGCTACTGATTTTCACTTCTATTCAATGTCTGGTGCATCAAGTTTCAGTGACCAACCGTAGTCAGCATGCATTGACAGATTCCAGTTGCCCTGATATCACTTTTCCTTCATAGCAATAAAAAATGTAGGTACAATATTTGAGGGGAAGAAGTCCAAGTGTGATTGGAGGAAATTAATCTTGAGTCACATGTTGCACTTCATTGTTTGGTATGCTTGAGAAGATTGTCTACCAGCTCAATGTAGTTTGAAGCTCTGTGATTGCCAAGGAAATTGTCAACAACATCTTTGAAGGCTTTGAAAGCAAAAAGGTTCTCACTCAACCAACAAATCTTTAAACTAATTTTCCATAATATGTCTGATCTGGGGACCACAAAAATGCACTCTTTGATGATGATATGTGTGTGTGGGTGTGTTTTGTCAGTCGCCCTGATGTTGCCACAACAACCGCATGGTTAGCCCCAATAGTCTGGGAGGGAACATTTGATCTGTCTGTGATTGATGCCATTTACACACGACAGAACATTACCGTGGCAGCCACAGTCTTCGCGCTGGGAAAGTAAGTCATTACATTTATTTATTCATTCATTTTAATCACACACAGTGCATTGTGGTTAATAGTGTAAATCATTTTAATCCTGATGCTGTACTTAAGCTTTACAGTAATTGCAGGCACAAAGGAAGGAACCGCTGTCATGTATAAACTGCCTGTATCTGTTCCACATGCTCGGTTCACAGGCCTAGATACTTTCAATTTTTCTTTTGAGGTTCTAGTTTCCTACACCATTGCACACTTCAAATGCTGGCTGCTTGTCGGTGCATTTACTGATGCTGTGCATTAATAAACACACCCTAAGTATAATCAGCCATTTGGTTTGTTTCTGTTGGTTCTCTTGCATGGTATGAGCATTTCTAATCATTGGATCTTCAGGTGTTTGCTTAAATGTATATCACTTTGACCCACACTTTGTTCTCCTTACTTGGAGTAAAAAAGAGGCAGAGCGTCATTCAGGTGTACAGCGTTATGTCGCTATCATGATGCTTGTACTGTGAAGTAACATTCAAGCTATTAAGTTCAGATTCAGGGTTGTGTGTGTGTGTGTGTGTGTGCATGTATTTGTTTGCTGCATCAGTCAAGCTCTCCATTTCTTTGAAAACATTATGATCAATCAATTGCTTTCATACTTCTCTGTCCTACAGGTATGTGCGTTTCTTAAAGGATTTTCTTGAGACTGCAGAGCAACACTTCATGGTGGGTTACCACGTGCAATATTACCTGTTTACAGATCGCCCTGATGAGGTTCCGATTGTTCAGCTGGGGGCAGGGCGTGAGTTGGTGAAGATTCAAACACCAAGCTCGAACCGCTGGCAGGAAATCACACTGCGCAGGATGGAGATGATTGAAAAGCTCATAGAGGAACGGCTTGTCAACAAAGCTGACTACATCTTCAGCCTAGATGTTGACACCAAATTCTGTGGGCACTGGGGGGCAGAGACTTTGGCTGATGTAATTGCTGTGCTGCATCCTGGGTATTACGGAACCCCACGGAATCAATTCCCATACGAGAGGCGTCCCAAATCTTTGGCCTACATCCCCTTGGAGGAGGGAGACTACTACTATGGAGGGGCCGTACTCGGTGGACGCCTTGACCAGGTACTGAAGCTGACCAAGACGTGCCGCACACAGCTGGACCTCGACCGAGCCAACCAGATTGAAGCCGCATGGCAGGAGGAGTCTCACCTGAACAAGTACTTTCTGTACAACAAACCTGTCAAAGTGCTCTCACCTGAGTACCTGTGGCAGGACTTTAAAGCTAAAACCAGTAACATGAAAGTGATCCGCTTCTCACAGGTGATCAAGAACTACGCTGAGGTCCGACCCAATGCATAACTTGACCCAATCCAATCCTAACAACACCACTGCTTCAGCCAGATTTCAGAATCCGATCTTTACACAACAAACCAAACCTTCTCAAATGTCCTCTAATGGCTTTCCTGTAGATCATGAAGGAATGAATCTTCTTAATAAATCTGCACAATAAATTCCGTCTAATATATTAGACCAAAATAATATGTTAATGAAATGTTTTGTAAATGTGTGCTGTAATGAAGGGCCTCACATTGCTTATTTAAAATCTCATCTCATCCCTATCTTATGCTGTTTATTAAAAATCAGTGTAATAATCAGAGTAATCAGATTATTACACATTACTCTTAATTTTTGAAAATAAAAGTTATGAAGCAATCTAGAGTTCTGTTAACAATCTGTGTAAAGCGGTTATAAAAATCGTGGTAAAATGAGTATAAAAAGCTATTGCTTAGGGCCTCAGGGCTCATGTCTTTTGTTTACTGATTTGCAATAGTAAACAAAAGTAATATTTGAAAAAAGTAAACAATTTGTAATATTATTAGCTTTGATTCATCCTTTATGCTTTGCTGCCTCAGGTGAAGGCAGTGTATTTCCTTGTCTTAATCTTGCAGTTCTAAAGGATCAGGAACAGAAAGAAAAGATAAAATTTTTCTTTGTGTGAGAGTGAAGTGAAAACACAATTGAGTTCTGTGGTTGTGGTGTTCTTAAGTCCAAGATAACACCAGTACTTCTCCTCATTTGGACATACTTCTTTTTGTGGTCAATCTGGTCCTCTGTACTGTAAGCTGGCATCAAATCATATCCATGTGCCCATTCCCCTGGTAAACAATATTTGTACTAAAGAGCTAATCACTTTTCACTCCTTTGTCCCAACCCATCATTCTCTGTGATCTATTCACTGCCAGGCTTGTCCTCTCCTGCTTCGATGGTGCCCCACATTAGAACGTTGATTTCCTGTTTCACTTGAAATGTACTGATATTCTCTGTAACATATAGAGCTATTACAACCAACAAAGCATATACTGAATTTTTTTTTATTCACTTCAATTGGATTTTATTTGTATAGCGCTTTTAATCGTTGTTATTGCCGCAAAGCAGCTTTACACAATCAAATGAATTATGGAAGTTGTATGAAATGTGAATATGTATGAAACAAAATGATAAGATTGCCCTGATGAGCAAGCCAATTGCGACGGCAACAGTGGCAAGGAAAAACTCCCTGAGATGGCAATAGGAAGAAATTTTGACTCAAAGGGAACCCATCCTCATTTGGGTGTAAGAGGTACAGTAGAAGGGATTGATCTGCAGTCATACTGGTAGTTAGGAGGCTGGAAGTTCAGTATACATATATACATATACATATATACAGTGGTGTGAAAAACTATTTGCCCCCCTCCTGATTTCTGATTCTTTTGCATGTTTGTCAAACAAAATGTTTCTGATCATCAAACACATTTAACTATTAGTCAAAGATAACACTAGTAAACACAAAATGCAGTTTTTAAATGAGGGGTTTTATTATTTAGGGAGAAAAAAAATCCAAACCTACATGGCCCTGTGTGAAAAAGTAATTGCCCCCTGAACCTAATAACTGGTTGGGCCACCCTTAGCAGCAATAACTGCAATCAAGCGTTTGCGATAACTTGCAACGAGTCTTTTACAGCGCTCTGGAGGAATTTTGGCCCACTCATCTTTGCAGAATTGTTGTAATTCAGCTTTATTTGAGGGTTTTCTAGCATGAACCGCCTTTTTAAGGTCATGCCACAACATCTCAATAGGATTCAGGTCAGGACTTTGACTAGGCCACTCCAAAGTCTTCATTTTGTTTTTCTTCAGCCATTCAGAGGTGGATTTGCTGGTGTGTTTTGGGTCATTGTCCTGCTGCAGCACCCAAGATCGCTTCAGCTTGAGTTGACGAACAGATGGCCGGACATTCTCCTTCAGGATTTTTTGGTAGACAGTAGAATTCATGGTTCCATCTATCACAGCAAGCCTTCCAGGTCCTGAAGCAGCAAAACAACCCCAGACCATCACACTACCACCACCATATTTTACTGTTGGTATGATGTTCTTTTTCTGAAATGCTGTGTTAATTTTACGCCAGATGTAATGGGACACGCACCTTCCAAAACGTTCAACTTTTGTCTCGTCGGTCCACAAGGTATTTTCCCAAAAGTCTTGGCAATCATTGAGATGTTTTTTTAGCAAAATTGAGACGAGCCTTAATGTTCTTTTTGCTTAAAAGTGGTTTGCGCCTTGGAAATCTGCCATGCAGGCCGTTTTTGCCCAGTCTCTTTCTTATGGTGGAGTCGTGAACACTGACCATAATTGAGGCACGTGAGGCCTGCAGTTCTTTAGATGTTGTCCTGGGGTCTTTTGTGGCCTCTCGGATGAGTTGTCTCTGCGCTCTTGGGGTAATTTTGGTCGGCCGGCCACTCTTGGGAAGGTTCACCACTGTTCCATGTTTTTGCCATTTGTGGATAATGGCTCTCACTGTGGTTCGCTGGAGTCCCAAAGCTTTAGAAATGGCTTTATAACCTTTACCAGACTGATAGATCTCAATTACTTTTGTTCTCATTTGTTCCTGAATTTCTTTGGATCTTGGCACGATGTCTTGCTTTTGAGGTGCTTTTGGTCTACTTCTCTGTGTCAGCTAGCTCCTATTTAAGTGATTTCTTGATTGAAACAGGTGTGGCAGTAATCAGGCCTGGGGGTGACTACAGAAATTGATCTCAGGTGTGATAAACCAAAGTTAAGTTATTTTTTAACAAGGGGGGCAATCACTTTTTCACACAGGGCCATGTAGATTTGGAGTTTTTTTTCTCCCTTAATAACGTAAACCTTCATTTAAAAACTGCATTTTGTGTTCAATTATGTTATCTTTGACTAATAGTTAACGGTTTTTGATGAGCAGAAACATTTAAGTGTGACAAACATGCAGAAGAATAAGAAATCAGGAAGGGGGCAAATAGTTTTTCACACCACTGTATATATAGCTTACGAATATAACAACCTAGTTGCTGTCGCCTTTACTAGCTTACCGGGAGCTCTTGGCTCCCCGTCGGAGAAACGAACCCCGGTCTTCCGCGTGACAGGCGGAGAAAATGTGTGTTGGTCTTAGTTTTAACTAACACACGTCTCTGGGAACACTTTCGTGATTTATCCAATAACCCATGAATTGCTTGGAGAAGACTCATCAGTTATTAACACTATATCTCCAAGCGAGAGGTTTTTTTTGTTTTTAAACAATTTTTGCCGCCCCTGGAGCAAGGGCAAGTATTCACGCACCCATCGCTTCCAGAGCAGGTCTGATAGATGCTGGATCTGCTTCTCCCTGCGACGTGCATAGATGTCTTCCATTTTGAAGAATCCAGAGGGCAGGTTTGGCTGTTTTTTCATCAGCAGCAGGTGGTTTGGTGTCAGAGGTTCCATTTTGGGCGAGCAGCTGTTTCTTTTCACAGATGCCTTTCGTTTTGGCTGTGTGTGAATTCCCTGTTTGAATTCTGCTGCTGCTCTACCCTTTTGCAACATGAGAAGTTCTTCCTTAAAATTTTGTCTTTGAGTGAACTTAATGATTTCGTTTTCTGCTCTTGTTAGGTCTTGAGCTTTTAGAGAATTGTGATTTTCTGTCTTTGGGTCATCTACTTGTGTTTTAACCCTTTCTGTTTTTTGTTTCAGCATGTCTCTGATGCGAAGGATCCAGGCAACGGATCTTTTTAACTTGTGCCAGTCAGAGTGATGATTAATCAGTTTACTCACTGCGTCTGTGCATTTTGTAATGCTCACAATATTCACTAAAGCTGAGAGCTTAACTTCATCAGCATTTTCATCAAAATTTTCTTTATTGATGTGTCATGAATATTTTCAGGCCATTTGCACTCTGCTTCTTTGAGAAAGGAGGGACCATGGATCCAGTTAACATTTTCATGAACTTTTCACAGGATACCCCCCTGGAGGCAGAATCAGCTGGGTTTTTTGAGGTATCAACGTACCTCCATTGCTGTGGCTTGGTTGACTCTCTTATAATGGCGATTCTGAGGTATGAGACAGCTCCGTATCCCATTTCACTCGCATCCGAGAAGTGGTGGAGTTGTGCTGGTGCTGTAACTCCGAAGTCGGCTGGTTTTATGCACCTTGCCATGCTGAACTCGGACAGTCTGTGCAGCTCTTGCAGCCAGGTTTTCCATGCCGTTGCAAACTGCTCGGGAATGTCGTCATCCCAGGCTAGTTTTTCTTTACATAGCTGTTGCATTGGGATTGTAGCTGGCAGTATGGCAGGTGGGAGAAAGCCTAACGGGTCGTATGTTGAGCCAGTGACTGACAGAATTCCTCTTCTTGTCACAGGTCGTTCCTTTAAACTAATCTTAAACTTGAACATGTCTGAGTTAATGCACCACAGCACTCCCAGAGCTCTCTCTATGGGCAGTGCATCTTTACTCAAGTCTAAGTCTTTCATGTCTTTGATCCTTTCGCTCTCGGGAATGACAGTCAGTAGGGCACGGCTATTGCTTGCCCATTTAGTGAGGTTGAACCCTCCGCTTGCACAGAGACTTGTGAGATCATTGTATAGGGCGACTGCTTGGTCATGACTCGAAACGGATTGCAGGCAGTCGTCTACATAAAAGTTTTTAAGCACTGTATTAACTGCCACAGCGGATGCATTGCTGCAGTTTTCTTCTGCTGTCTTTCTGAGGGCGAAGTTAGCAACACTAGGCGACGATTTTGCACCGAACAGATGAACTACCATTTTGTATTCAACTAAGTCTTGGTTCACATCTCCATTCGGCCACCATAGGAAGCGCATCAAATCTGTGTCCTTCTCGGGAACTTTCACGTGATAATACATGGCGTCTACTGTGCCCTTTTTCTTGGACTTTATTTTAGCAGGTACTATGGGGAGGATGCAATTACCTCCAGCCCCAGTGAGCGCATTTGATTCATGACTCACAGCAGGTGGTGTATTTGTTGTGCCACTTTCAGTTTCGTTTCTACGGGCGCTCGTAGCTGACTGCGCCGTGTCTGGCACTGCTATGTGTAGCATGCTTGGATGTGGCTTTGAACACAATGAACATGTAATTTTTTTGGTACAGTCTTTCCACAAGTGACCCTTTGTTAAACATCCGAAACAGAATCCGTTTCTTTTTAAGAATTCTACTTTGTCTTTGTGTGTCTTATCATTAAATTGGAAGCAATCGTCTAAGATATGCTCCCCTTTGCAATGTGCGCACGGTTTAGTGAAGGCGCTGACAGGTAATGTACCGGCATTCTTCATTGTAATCAAGTCTTTGCGAATTTTACCAACCTGTCTGTCCTCAGTTGCGACGCTGACCCTGGGTTCTCCTTGGCCCCTTTGTTTGGGTCCTTGAAGGGATGTGTGACGGTTTTCCGTCGCTGATTGCGGCGTCCAGGTCCGTAGAGTGCGTGCTGCTCAGGTGCGCGTTGCTCGATTCAGTGACTGCGCTCTCGTTCGCAGGCTCCGCTCGGCTGTTGCATGTTGAGTTGGAAAGATGATAGTGCGCGCTGCTCGGGCACGCGCTGCTCGATTCAGTGACTGCGCTCTCGTTCGCAGGCTCCGCTCGGCTGTTGCATGTTGAGTTGGAACGGTGAGAGTGCGCGCTGCTCGGGCGTGCGCTGCTCGATTCAATGAGTGCGCTCTTGTTTGCAGGCTGCGCTCGGCTGTTGCATGTTGAGTTGGAAGGGTGAGAGTGCGCGCTGCTCGGGCACGCGCTACTCGGACGCGCGCTGCTCGATTCAATGACTGATCTCTCTGTTGCTGGCTGTTGTCCTTGAAGTAGTCTTAATTTGGCATCGTGCATAGCGAGCGCTGTTTTGGTTTCCAGTCGTTCCTTTTTCGCCTTTAGTTGTGCCATTATTTGTGCTTCCTCTATTTCTAGTTGGAGACGTTCCTTTTTCGCCTTTAGTTGTGCCATTATTTGTGCTTCCTCTATTTCTAGTTGGAGACGTTCCTCCAAGGTTGCAGCTTTTGCTACCAGCGCTGCTCTTTCGGCTTCTTCTTTCTTTATTCGGGCTGAGGATGATGTAGAAGTTACAGACCTTTTGGATGCTGCCGTTGTCAGTGACACGCTGACGCCCGGCGAGACATCTTCGCATATTCGCGACGTCACATAGTGGCCCTTAATGTCCTTGGTGTCCGCTATCCAGCGACCCACCTTAGCTATGAATTCTGTGCGGCCTTGGGCCTCAGGTGCGCCGCAAGTGACCTGATCGCGTTTGTGTTCGTCTTTATGAGTGTACACAAGCACATCAACGTTACTTCTCATGAAGTTCTCTCTCAGCTTCCCGTATTCGGGTCTGTACTCAGTTTCAACGATGTCTAACTTACGTGCATAGTTCATAGCTGTCTTTAATGCAGTAGACGTTGCATTCAGTCGAATTCGCTTGCCTTTTCTTGCATCCAGCGCCTCGTTGAGGTCCTTTCTGTTCATCTCGTGGAGCGCCGTTAGGCTCCCCAGCCAAGTGCTGGGAGCGTTGTCCTCGTTGTTCGGCATGGTGAAGTTCGACGGCTATTCTCTTTTACTTTCCCTTTCAGCGTTCACTTGTTTTCGTTCAAACAGCGGAAAAGCTTTTGACTTTATGTAGATGCGGTCATATTATTTCACCAGTTTTGACGCGTAGCTTTGTCTTAAAGTTTCACTCACACGACAGAAGTCCGATCTCTTTGTCTCTTGTAGTTTATTTTGTCAGCATCAAAGAATCAACACTTCATACAGTCGTCTTGAGTAAATCCACTGTTATTACAGACACCAGTTGCTGCATCTTGCAAATCTCTGACTTTTACAACAACCTGTTTGCTGTGTCTTGTAAATTACAGTCTTAGCTTATGAATATAACAACACTCTTGCTGTATATATCCACTTACGGGAGCTTACGGTTACAACAACCTAGTTGCTGTATCTCACATTCTTAGCTTACCGGGCTTACGTTAGCTGACGAGCTTACGGTCAAAAGCTTGTGTTTCCTTAGCCTTCCGCATCTAGACTGAACTCTCTTTCATATGACAGTCACACAAATGCATGTAATAGTAGAATGACATCACAGACCAACTTACGATTGTCAACTTATGATGCATGACTAAGAAATATAAAGCTTATGGCTTATGTAACAAACTTAATGCTTAATGCTTTACTAATGAATAGAACAAGGTAGAATAAATGAAATAACAGCAAAGAAAAAAATAAAATAAACACAACAACAAATTCATAACAAGTGCGATATGGCACTTACATTCAGTGACTTATGTAAACGACTCAGTTCAGATGTAAGTACTGTAAATGCTCGTTGCTGCGCTGTTTGGGGGAGGGACGTGCTAATGATGATTTTATCTGTTGTGTGTGTGTGTGTGTGAGAGAGAGAGATGGGGGGGGGTGTCAAGAGCTCTTACATACTCACAGTGGTGTCAAAAGTATTCACATTCATTACTTGAGTAGAAGTATAGATACTGTACCAGGGTTTAAAAAAACTTTATAAGAAGTTTCAACTCAAGCTTTTTACTTAAGTTAAAGTGTAAAAGTACTGGTTTCAAAACTACTTAAAGTATAAAAGTAAAAGTAACTTGAGGGGGGAAAAAATCACATCCGAATTAACATGAAATTGAGCGCACGTGCACGAGCGCAAAACCTCTCCCTGCCTCATCCCCCGTATAAATATGGTAATGACTCCACTTTGGCAAAACAAAACGAAAAAGCAATGGCAAAAGCAAGCAAGAAGAGAAACTTCACAGAATGTGAATTGGAGGTGCTCCTATCGGAGGTAGACCGGAGAAAATCGGTGTTATTTGCAAGTTTGTCCTCCGGAATTAATAAAAAAAAAAAAAAAAAAACTTAGCTGGAATAATATCTTTAAATACAGATGTCGCCATTAAAAACGCGCATTTCGAGAAAAGGGATCCCGTGACTTGCCGCGGCTGCGTGCGTGAAGCTGTGAACATGCCCTTCATTACCTGTAGGGGGCAGTCTTGTTTCAGTCTGAAGTATTGTGTGTCTACTGAAGCCGAAAATGTGTGCAAATGAAACTGCGCATGCGTGTTTGGAGACGCTGTGCCTGCGCTGTGAATCATCATGGAGGTACAACACGGCGTGGCTGCAGCTGGAGTTTGTCGTGTTCGAGGTAAGTTTAGCTTTCTTTTTTGGATGTGATTCTCGCTTTCATGACTCCCAATTAATGTTCATCTTAATCTCAGGACGTACAATTAGCAATTTCAGTTTTTAATAGTGTGGAGATTCACAAAACACCGTTTTCGTGTAAAAACCTGAACCTACGGAGCCCCCCAGGGGTCCTGTGGTAAATAAATAAAATAATAACGAACCGAGCGCGCGGATTAATAAACCGAGATGTGTATTTCTTACCCCCACACCTCGTGAAAACGGCGTGTTCAGACAAAGGCTCGCCAGTTAGATGCCATTTCTGAACAAACTGAGTCGTGTGTGTTAAAGCATTAAATGGTAAAAGAACACTAGCAATAAACGTTTTTTTCTGAATCCGAATTTTATTAATAAGTTACAAGTTAGATTTCAACTGTAAAGAACCTGTACATATGTTCATACAGTATTGACAGCAGCTCTAATTTGTCTAAATCGCATTGCAGACAAGAAAAAGAAGTCGAGTCATCCTGTGACCTTGCATGCTTAATCTTTCCACACATGATTCTTGCTTCTCACTTTTTTTCCTTAATCTCCGGTTCGGTTCTGGTTTCGGTCTGTTCTCATGAGTTGTGAAGCGAGAGGAACAAAGTATGAATATTGTTCATTTGCTAAATTAAGTATCATGAATTTTAATTGAATATTTATCTCTATTTTTTTCACAGCAGTTTGTGACTGAAAGTGTGTCTGCATCTGACTTCAGGAGTTTCCTGACCAACGTATCTAACGGTCATATTTAAAAATCATAAAGTACAAAAAGTTTCTGTTGGTGTTTAATTTTGTTTCTATGATTAATACTTATTTGTGGTGTTTTATGTTTTGTACATCTTTTCAAATTGAGACCTCATTTGTAAGTTACTGTTTTCTCATTTTTCTATAAATTAATCAAATGTTTGCTTGTTATTAAATGTATTTTTTATTTAAAAAAATAAACGAATCTGTTTTATTATTAGCTGAGAGTGTGGTTTATTTATCATATTTGGTCATTGTAACATGCATTAGGGAGCATTATCTCTGCGAAGTGTGTCTGCTATCTGGGAATTAATTACCTTTACTTGGCTATTTTAAATAAATCTAATTTGTGCATTAAATATAATTATGTAACTTTTACTTGATTTCTTTTTGATTGTTTCTTTGATTATGTGTAAAGAAAATACAATTTATATATTCGTGTTTAATTACAAAAAACATTTTAATGGTTAGTGATTGTTGCAGACATTCACATTATTTTTTGGGGAAGAGCTTGGCTTGTACAGGCTACTCATCAGCAGTCGGCGCCCCGCTGTAACCAGAAGATCAAAGGAGCAGTTATCGGCTGACACGGCCTTCTGAGTTTGGAGACTCACAGAACCCCCACTGTATTATAATGCCTCTTCTCACCTTTCATTCATGATTTCGCTGATGGGGGAATTCGTTCAATTGGGGGTTTTAAAAACAATTAACAAGGCCGAGTAGACGTCTCTGCCTAAAATGCTTTTCGCCAGCAAAACACCTCTCTCTCTCTCTCTCTCTCTCTCTCTCTCTCTATATATATATATATATATATATATATATATATATAAATTCACAATCACATTCCAGCTCTTATTCCCAGCCGTGGTCAAATAATGGATGAAATAATTATTCAATGCTGGACACAAACAGCAAAAAATATGAAAAGCCCTAAGCACTTTATTGCTTTTCATCATGTTTTTTGCTGTTTGTGTCCAGTATATATATATAGTTAATTCATGTCTATGCTCTAAAAAAATATAAAAACATATGATCTTTTTGAGTTATGAGTTGTTGTTTTTTATTATTCATAAGACAACCTTTCAGTTTTGTAAATATTCTAGTTATAGTGTGTTAAGTCTTTCTTAAACGGTTTTGAGAATTAGACCATCCAGCTAAGATCAATTTTATTAATATTAAGCATTTTATTTCTATTTATTCTATGCTTTGCTGGAGAAATACATTTTAGGCATGACGTCTCGGTCTTGTTAAATAGTTTTAAACCCCTGAATTGTGCCAATTCCCCCATCCGAAACCGGTTTGATAACTTCTCACCTATCAAAGGTGAGAAGAGGGACTGAGCTGTAACTGAGCGCGCTTTCACGTTTTACTGTAAAGACACACACACACACACATACACACATACAGGCACGTGCAGAGGGGGGAGTGCTTGAGCACCCGCCCCTTGCCTCCAGGATGCCTCAAGTATGGGCGTAAATTTAATTTAACAGTAGGGGGGGACAATAAATATAAAATTTCTCATGAGCAATTTTTGAAGGGGACACATATAATACAGTCAAATTGTACTTATAAAGATATGTCCCCACAGTGAAAAACTTTGCTTCTATCATTATTATTGTAGCACGGAGACTGCACCATTATGGTTATTTTCAAAGTTTTTCTCAGGTTCAATGACAAAGCAGATTTTTCTTCAAAACTATTTATTGCATTGTTTATGTTGTTTACAGTCAAGCCATCAACATACAATAAAATGTAAACATGAGATCTAAACTGTGCTCCCTGTGCTGGTGCTGGCAATATCATCTCTTTGTTCTGCTGTCTCCGGCTCCCTCCCTGGTCCTGAATCTGCCTCTTCCTCTACTCTCACTGTCTCAGAACAGACTGACTCCTGAAGCAGAAAAAAATGCAGGAAAAGATGTTTTCCATACTCATAATAACTAACTTGTTTACATTACACTTGCTAAATTGAAAGATCATACTGTAAATTGGTGAGCCTATTACTTTCTACTAAACAGCCACAACTCAAAAAACATTAAAGAAATTGTTCACCCCCCAAAAATTTAAAAAAATCTGTCATTATCCCTTCAATAAAAGCGCCACACTTACCCAACACTGTACATCTGATTGACCCTGGTCTACCTGTCCCTCAATAATTTCTGTCTCCTTTGCCTGTGATTGATATTGTGACATTAGTATTTTCATAAGCACCCATTCTTAAAGCCAAATTTCCTTAATATGTGAACTTGTACTTACTTGGCGTTTAAGTCACTGAAAAATTATCTTATGTCCATTTATCTAGGACACTGCAAGGCAAGTTTATTTATACTGTAGCACATTTCATACACAATGGTCATTCAAATTGCTTTACATAAAGAAAGTAAAACTATCAAAAAATAATCACAACAATAAAAACAAGGAATAAAAAAGGTTCAAAATTGTATTTAAAATTAATTAAGACACTTAGAACAGAATGGATATTGATTATACAAAAATATACAATTCGGACTAGGCACAGTGCTCATTTAGTAAATGTACAGCTAAACAATATGCTTGCAAAACAAGTATTGCAGCCATACATTGGAGGGAACTTCTGAGGTGGTCAGTGATTGATGGCACGGTCGGTCGGAGGGGGTTGTGATCACACCTATAGATCTTTTGTTCTAGGCTATCGGTCAAATATCTCTCCACTTGGAAGCAAAAACATGCAAGGGATTTCAGCATCTCGACGCACATACTAAGCTGTTTATGAAGTAGATACTGTTTGTTTTTTCATTTTGTAATTTTTCCCATGTTTACTGTGTACTGTATGTATATTAAGTTTTTAATGAATTACTGTAAATAAACTACACATTCCGTTACCAGAAATGACTTTTCTGTTTTTTGTGTGTGCTAAACTAAGCTTCAGGGTCAAAGTAATATCGATTTTATTTGAAAAGTATTATATATTTACAATGCTGATAAGTTCAAGCTTAGATTCATATATAAACTGCTTCAAAGTCTTTCCACCCCGTGACCGCTGAAATCCGACAGACGCAGGGCTCAAGGGAGGTGTGTCTGTGTGTGTATGTGTGCGCGTGTGTATGTGTGTGTGTGCGCGTGCGCTTCAGCCTGTCCTTTTTTCAGCGGATTTTTCCGCTACCGCAGATCAGTTTATCAACTTGTAATATATACATTTTAGGAATATATGAACATGTGCAGACATTTATTTGAGGGTGCGCTGCCCTCTCTTACCCCTGAGTAGAGCCTACACACACACACCTATCTATCTATCTATATATCTATCTATCTATCTATCTATCTATCTATATATCTATCTATCTATCTATCTATCTATCTATCTATCTATCTATCTATCTATCATATAAATACACATTTGAAATCTGCATCTACATTTTCTGTTACAAGTATAGAATTAGGTTCAGCTGAGACTCATGATCAATGGTGTTAGGGTACTTATGTAGTGATAATTAGTTTCAGCCAAATCATTAAAACTAACAATGGACTATGACACTCTCTTGAGAGGGGATATGAAGGTGTTATTCATTTATTTATTCTCTACAAGGGTGCGAACTACAATACAGACCAAACTATAACTTTCTCTTACTACTATAAAAATCCTAAATATAAACAAACAAAATACAGCTTTTTTTCCTCAGAGGTAAACGGAAAAGTGAAGTTGTTCAGCTGTTTACTGTCACTGCAGCTTCTTCAAAGTCTTCCCGCTCCGTGACCGCTGAAATCCGACACGACACCACATTAGGCTACGTCTTGACTCATTTGTATACCGACGGTGATTGGATGTTTCCCAAGGGCTCAGGGGAGTGTGTGTGTCTGTCTGTGTGTGTGTGTGTGTGTGTGTGTGTGTATGTGTGTGTGTGTGTGTGTCTGTGTGTGTGCGTGCGCGCGCATACTTCTTCTACTGTTCTAAAAACTGTAAATATAAACAAACAAAATACAGCTTTTTTTTCAGAGGTAAACGGAAAAGTGAAGATGTTCAGTGTCACTATGCAGATGTTACACTCAGTGGAGTTACCGAAATCTTTGGTTTAGTTCTCATTGAGTTGCCACACATCATTTCCACATTTCACTCGCTTTTATTACTCTTATGTGAGAATAAACAGTGAAACATTCCACAGGGTTATAATACACCGCGGCCAAGTGAACCACGTTCCCGTCGAACGAAACGAGGCATAATCGTGGTGTTTGCTTCGGTTATGACACACCATAGTTTATTATCTGCTGTGGTAGATCTGAATATTTATTCAAACACAATAATAAAGCTTTATATCCTCAGGAGGGCTCAGTACATTATTTTAGCGATAGTTTCACGGAAGCGAGTTCAGAACTAATCTAAAAAAAAAAAAAAAAAACATCCGAAGCTTCAAATAGAATGAACGAACTAATGAATTTTCTTAAAACGTTAGAAAATTAAGTAGAGCTAAATCCCTAAATCTCCTTATAAAATATCGCTGATTATCAATGCGAGAATGAATGGCGAATTGCCATATGGCGAGGGATAGGCTTCAGTGAAATTGATATAATTGATATATATGTAATTGATATACTGTATATACAGACGTGTGTGTGTCATTTTAATTCAAATGAACATTTTAATGCTTTCTGATACACTTATCAACTTATCCACATACACTTATCAACACAAACTCTCCGTGCACGCACACACAATCTCTAAAAAATTTATATTAACAACATACATATACAAATAAACAAATGTAGGTGTAATAAAAGTAGTCGTGATGTCAGTACTCGCCCAGCAAACCAGCCTTTTGCAGCGGCTTAAAACGTATGAATTATCTTCAAATATAAAAAAAAAAAGCGAAAAGACACTTGATTATTTTGCATAGGTTATTTGTTTAATTCAAAAAGTTCGTAAAAACACTTTAAAACGAGAGAAAATCTGTTAAAATCCTCGTTCGCCTTCTCAGCGTTAGGTTGCGAGTGACGTCATGATTTGAATCTGCGCGCCACCGGGGAAACATAGGGAAACTGACTTTCCCGGACCACCGGCTTTTAGATAAAGTCCTTCCATGCGCCATCTGGCGGATATTCAGTGAAGCACAACACATTAATTTTAAATTCCCGAATGTTGCCTCCGGCAAGTCGCGGCACGCCGCGCGCTAAGTTGCGGCCTCTCGCGGGAAAACACGCGCAGTTTTAAAGGCGACATCTGTACATCACTCACCAAGAAGTCACCCATCGCGCACCCTGCCACCTTGGAGCCTCATCCCAACCATGCTGTTTGTGAGGATGAATGAATCATGGGTTGACCCAGGCCACCTCGCCACAATATTTGTTAGGCGCATTTGAGCAGGGCCGGTTCTAGACCTGACCATATGGAGGGGCAGTGAGAAATTTGAAGGGCGCATCCTGGTCTAGCATTGTTTTTTCCCCAGATCATGCAACGGGGCGGGGGTGTGTGCGCGCGGTCAGATCATGCAACCTGTTTGAGCATCACATATTATTTGCACATTTATTGAATGGAAATGTTTCCGATTCACGTATGAAAATTCATCTTCAGATGGCGCCTTTATAGCAATGTGCTTGCAATCAATGGTTCCGATTACATTTGGAAAACTGGCGATCGCTGCAAATTGCGCTTTAATGTTTGGCTGGTCAACTGCATGGCATGGAAACCTTATATACCTGCTAGACATGCGGATGATCCCGTCCCATACAGCTGGCACTGCACGGCTCAAAGACGACTGGCTTAACCCCGAGCGGTCTGCCAGTTCCCTTTGGAAAGAACCAGTTGCCAGGAAACCAAGCGTTGTCAGCACCTGTAAGGGAACGGGTAATGCGTGGCTCCTCGCTGTCTCTCTTTCCAAATTTGGACCCAACTCAGCACAGCTCTCCAGGAGGATAGCTCGTGGAAATCTTAAACGGCTAATAATTCAATTCAATTCAATTTTATTTGTATAGCGCTTTTAACAATTGACATTGTCTCAAAACAGCTTTCCACAATCAAAAGAATTATTTGAGTTTGTATGGAATGTGAATGTGTATGAATCAAAATGGTCAGATAGTCCCTGGTGAGCAAGCCGAGGGCAACAGTGGCAAGGAAAAACTCCCTGAGATGGTAATAGGAAGAAACCTTGAGAGGAACCAGACTCAACAGGGAACCCATCCTCATTTGGGTGAAACAGATAGCAGGAAATGATCTGCATTTATACAGTGTGTTAGGTGACAGGCAGTTCAGCTATAATAGTTGATGTTAATTGATGTTAAAATGGAGTCCAGGTAGTTATTGGAGACTCAGATAGACTTGTAGAAAGTTCCAGTCCTAAACTATCGAATTGTCAAGTCCTCAGAGAAACAGCTGACAACACCAGTCGAGGCCAGAACCATCTTCTAAGTAGATAGAATCATCCGCAGACACCAGACGCATCCCAAAGAGACACACGGGGCATCCATGCGACGAGACCTCCAACCAGAAACGGGGCACCAGGATGGATCAGACAGGTCCGGAGGGCAGAGGGAGTCCTGGATCACTGGCAGCTCAGGAATGACATGTGTAGCTCGTCAGAGAGAGAGAAAGAGTGAAAGGGGAAGACAGGGGGAGAGAGGAAAGAGAAAGAGGGGGAGGAAGAGAAGAAGAGGAGAGATGGCAGTTGGGTATGGTCACAGTCACATAATGTACAAACCGGATTCCAAAAAAGTTGGGACACTAAACAAATTGTGAATAAAAACTGAATGCAATGATGTGGAGATGACAAATGTCAATATTTTATTCAGAATAGAACATAAATCACGGAACAAAAATTTAAACTGAGAAAATGTATAATTTTAAGGGAAAAATATGGTGAATCAAAATGTCATGGTGTCAACAAATCCCAAAAAAGTTGGGACAAGGCCATTTTCACCACTGTGTGGCATCTCCCCTTCTTCTTACAACACTCAACAGACGTCTGGGGACCGAGGAGACCAGTTTCTCAAGTTTAGAAATAGGAATGCTCTCCCATTCTTGTCTAATACAGGCCTCTAACTGTTCAATCGTCTTGGGCACACTTTCCTCTTTATGATGCGCCAAATGTTCTCTATAGGGGAAAGATCTGGACTGCAGACTGGCCATTTCAGTACCCGGATCCTTCTCCTACGCAGCCATGATGTTGTGATTGATGCAGAATGTGGTCTGGCATTATCTTGTTGAAAAATGCAGGGTCTTCCCTGAAAGAGATGACGTCTGGATGGGAGCATATGTTGTTCTAGAACCGGAATATATTTTTCTGCATTGATGGTGCCTTTCCAGACATGCAAGCTGCCCATGCCACACGCACTCATGCAACCCCATACCATCAGAGATGCAGGCTTCTGAACTGAGCGTTGATAACAACTTGGGTTGTCCTTGTTGTCTTTGGTCCGGATGACATGGCGTCCCACATTTCCAACAAGAACTTCGAATCGTGACTCGTCTGACCACAGAACAGTCTTCCATTTTGCCACACTCCATTTTAAATGATCCCTGGCCCAATGAAAACGCCTGTGCTTGTGGATCTTGCTTAGAAATGGCATCTTCTTTGCACTGTAGAGTTTCAGCTGGCAACGGCGGATGGCACGGTGGATTGTGTTCACTGACAATGGTTTCTGGAAGTATTCCTGAGCCCATTCTGTGATTTCCTTTACAGTAGCATTCCTGTTTGTGGTGCAGTGTCGTTTAAGGGCCTGGAGATCACAGGCATCCAGTATGGTTTTACGCCCTTGACCCTTACGCACAGAGATTGTTCCAGATTCTCTGAATCTTCGGATGATATTATGCACAGTTGATGATGATAACTGCAAAGTCTTTGCAATTTTTCGCTAGGTAACACCTTTCTGATATTGCTCCACTATCTTTCTGCGCAACATTGTGGGAATTGGTGATCCTCTACCCATCTTGGCTTCTGAGAGACACTGCCACTCTGAGAAGCTCTTTTTATACCCAATCATGTTGCCAAATAACCTAATTACTGTTTATTGGTCTTCCAGCTCTTCGTTATGCTCAAATGTACTTTTTCCAGCCTCTTATTGCTACTTGTCCCAACTTTTTTGGGATTTGTTGAGACCGTGAAATTTGGAATCAACATATTTTTCCTTTAAAATGATACATTTTCTCGGATTAAACTTTTGATCTGTCATCTATGTTCTACTCTGAATAAAATATTGACATTTGCCATCTCCACATCATTGCATTCAGTTTTTATTCACAATTTGTTTAGTGTCCCAACTTTTTTGGAATCCGGTTTGTATAATGTGAATGTATATTTACTATAGAGTGCAAGCAGGGACTCTGGCAGGACTAACTATGACAGCATAACTAAAAGGGAGAGCCAGAAGGAAACACAAACATGAGGGCTCCCTGAGATGTAAAGCAAACAAGTCAACAAACCTGAGTGATCAAATGAGAGTGAGGAAGACAGCATCTAATCATACCAGTTCACCATAATATTCTACGTCCATGAGTCCCCCAGATCTGCTCCTTTACCCAAGACAAATCTATTTATAAAAATGCTTGGCTAAATAAATAGGTTTTTAGCCTAGACTTAAACACTGAGACTGTGTCTGAGTCCCGAACACTATTTGGAAGACTATTCCATAGTTTTGGGGCTTTGTAAGAAAAAGCTCTGCCCCCAGCTGTAGTTTTCATAATACGCGGTACTGACAAACAGCCTGCATCCTTTGATAGAAGTAGGCGTTGTGGATCGTAAGACACTAGCAGTTTGCTCAGATACGGCGGAGCGAGACCATTTAATGCTTTATATGTCAAGAGTAGTATTTTAAATATACGGGGAGCCAATGTAGTGAAGATAGAATAGGGGTGATGAGCTCATATCTTCTGGTTCTAGTGAGGACTCTCGCTGCTGCATTCTGGACTAGCTGAAGCTTGTTTATGCACCTAACAGAACAACCAGACAGTAAGGCATTACAATAGTCCAACCTAGAAGTGATAAAAGCATGAACTAGTTTTTCTGCATCGTTTAGCGACAATATATTTCTTATCTTGGCAATATTTCTGAGGTGAAAGAATGCTATCCTGGTGATATTATCTACATGAGCTTCAAATGAAAGACTGGAATCTATAATCACGTCGAGGTCTTTTACTGTTGCACTTGATGGAACAGAAAGGCCATCTAAAGTTACGGTGTGATCTAAGATTTTACTCCTAGCTGTGTACTATGACTAGAACTTCTGTCTTATCCGGATTAAGCAGAAGGAAGTTAATTAGCATCCAATTTCTTATGTCCTGCACACATTGCTCAACTTTAGTAAGATGGTTTTTCTCATCAGGTTTTGCTGAGACGTATAACTGTGTGTCGTCAGCATAACAATGAAAACTAGTACAATGGTTACGGATTATGTTGCCCACAGGAAGCATGTAAAGGGAAAAAAGCAGTGAGCCTAAAACTGAACCCTGCGGAACACCAAACTCAACTAGAGAACATGCAGAATAATCACAATTTAAGTCTACACACTGATAAAAATCAGTCAAATAGGATCTGAGCCAGGAGAGGGCTGTACCCTTAATTCCTACTACATTTTCTAATCTGTGAAGAAGAATAGCATGATCAATGGTGTCAAAAGCTGCACTGAGGTCGAGTAATACAAGCATAATTACACAACCCTGATCAGAGGCCAATAGGAGGTCATTTACTACTTTAACGAGTGCTGTTTCTGTGCTGTGATGAGGCCTAAATCCTGACTGATACAGTTCATGTATGCCATTTCTATGTAGATATGAGCATAGCTGCTCCGCTACTATCTTTTCCAGAATCTTAGAGATAAAGGGGAGGTTTGATATTGGCCTGTAATTGGACAGCTGACAGGGGTCGAGGTCAGGTTTCTTAATTACTGGTTTGATAACTGCTAATTTAAACGATGTTGGAACATAACCAATCCTGAGTGAGGAAGTAATTATTCTCAACAGCGGTTCTGTTATTACTGGTACTATCTGTTTAAGAAAATGTGTCGGTATAAGATCTAATATACAGGTTGATGAATTTGCAGAAGAGATGAGTGAAATTAGTTCATTCTCTTCAAGGGGAGTAAAGTATTCTAGGTTCCGATCTGATATGGCTAGGTTAACATCTGTATCAATTACATTGTTCGGTTTCAAAGCCTCAATTTTATGCCTGATATTTACAATTTTATTATTAAAAAAGTTCATGAAGTCCTCACTATTGCATGATGTTGTTGTGGAGATTTCTGTAGTGGTCTTATTTCTGGTTAATTTGGCTACGGTATTAAATAAAAATCTAGGATTATTTTTATTTTCTTCTATAAGAGTGGAGAGATACGTTGATCTAGCTACACTAAGAGCTTTCCTATAGTTTAGGATGCTCTCTTTCCATGCTATTTGAAATCCTAACAACTTAGTTTGACGCCAATTACGCTCTAATTTCCGAGCAGTCTGTTTTAAAGTGCGCGTGTGATCGTTATACCAGGGAGCGAGTTTCTTATCTCTAATAATTTTTCTTTTAGCTGGAGCTACATTATCTAAGGTACAACGAAATGTCGACTCTAAATATTCAGTCGCCTGATCGAGTTCTGTGGGGTCAGACGGTGACCTAATCGAAGTTGGTAACTTTACTGATAAAATTTACTGATTACTGATAAAACTCTGTGTGGTAGTTGATGTGAATGTACGTTTAATACGGTAGCGCAGTGCTGTGCGTACATTATCACTGTGACACACTTGAATGGAGACAAGATAGTGATCTGAGATAATTTCAGACAGTGGAATTGTGAAAACATTTCTTATACTTAATCCGAAGAATATTATTAAATCTAAAGTGTGACCTGCTTTATGAGTGGGTCCTACTACACACTGATTTACGCCTACGGAGTCCAGTATGGACATAAATGCTGTTCTCAGAGGGTCTTCTGTATTCTCAAAATGAATGTTAAAATCTCCAGCAATTAACACTTTGTCTACAGAAATGACTAGATTTGAGATGAAATCTGCAAATTCACTAAGACATTCAGAATACGGCCCTGGAGGTCTGTAAATTATAATTAGTGGAATCGACTGAGCTGACTTAATATACTTAAATACACTTATGTTACTATAAAGAATTTCAAATGAGTTAAATTTGTGTCCGTGTTTTTGTACGATCGACAGCTTATCATTGTGAATAACTGCGACGCCTCCTCCTCTACCAGTTAACCGAGGCTGGTGTATGTAGCTGTATCCAGGAGGACTAGCTTCATTTAGAGCTACATACTCGTCCTGTTTAATCCAGGTTTCAGTTAAACAGAGTATATCAAACGCCTGATCTGTGATAATTTCATGAACAATAACCGCTTTTGATGCGAGAGATCTAATATTTAACAGTCCTAGCTTCAGATCAGAGGTGCCGGCTGCGCATTCAGTGTGATCGGAGTTTTTTGGTCTTTATGTTAATTAAATTATTAAAACAGACTTTCTGAGTCTTTCTACATTTTTGCTTAGATCGGGGAACAGACACAGTCTCAATAAGGTGAACCCTGAGTGACGACTCTATGCAGCTAGCAGAAAGTTGGTTTAGCCTGTCTGTCTGATCCCTGACCTGGGCTCTGGATTGTCACCGATTAACTAGACCTCTACTGAGACTATGAGCTATACTACAGGAAATGAGAGCAGCACCTTCCCGAGTGGGATGGATACCATCCCGCCCTAACAGGCCAGCTTTGCCCTCAAAGGTCTTCCAATTGTCTATGAAGCCCACATTATTTTCGGAGCACCACCTGGACATCCAGCAGTTCAGCGACCATAACCTGCTGTAAGCTATGTCGGCACGTCTCATTGGCTAATAAGCCAATCATCATCATGGGCCAGAAAATCACTGTGGAGTTGTCACGGTAAACACCAGAAGGCACCATGCGCCCGGACTTTTGGGTAGTTTTGTGTTCCTTTTGTGTTTCTTCGGTTCTAATCTTCATTTCCTAGAATGCACCTCAGTCGGGTGAGCGCTCACCTGAACTGAGGAATATAATCAAATGATGATAAATAATCTTTTGTTCTAGTTGTTGGGTATCTGTTGTGTTTAAGTGCTGTTTGGTTAATTGGTTGTTGAGCTTTTCTCTGTGTCTGTCTGTTTCATGCCATTTCCATTGTTTCTATGCCATTCAGTTACAGATGTCGCCATTAAAAATGCACGTTTCGAGAAAAGGGATCCGGTGACTTGCCGTGGCTTTGCGCGGCTGCGTGCGGGAAGCTGTGAACATGCCCTTCATTACCTGTAGGGGGCAGTCGTGTTTCAGTCTGAAGTATTGTGTGTCTACTGAAGCCGAAAATGTGTCCAAATTAAACCGCGCATGCGTGTTTGGAGATGCTGTGTCCGCGCTGTGGATCAGTCGGTTGGGAATCATCACGGAGGTATTACACGGCGTGGCTGGAGCTGGAGTTTGTCGTGTTCGAGGTAAGTTTACCTTTCTGTTTTGGATGTGATTCTCGCTTTCATGACTCCCAATTAATGTTCATCTTAATCTCAGGACGTACAATTAGCAATATTTCAGTTTTTAATGGTGTGGAGATTCACAAAACACCATTTTCGTGTAAAAACCTGAACCTACGGAGCCCCCCAGGGGTCCTGTGGTAAATAAATAAAAAAATAAAATAATAACGTACCGAGCGCGCGGATTAATAAACCGAGATGTGTGTTTCTTACCCCCACCCTTCGTCAAAACGGCGTGTTCAGACAAAGGCTCGCCAGTGAGATGCCATTTCTGAACAAACTGAGTCGTGTGTGTTAAAGCATTAAATGGTAAAAGAGCACTAGCAGTAAACGTTTTTTTCTGAATCCGAATTTTATTAATAAGTTACAAGTTAAATTTCAACTGTAACGAACCTGTACATATGTTCATACAGTATTGACATCAGCTCTAATTTGTCTAAATCGCATTGCAGACAAGAAAAAGAAGTAGAGTCATCCTGTGACCTTGCATGCTTAATCTTTCCACACATGATTCTTGCTTCTCACTTTTTCCTTAATCTCTGGTTCGGTTCTGGTTTCGGTCTGTTCTCATGAGTTGTGAAGCGAGAGGAAGAAAGTATAAATATTGTTCATTTGCTAAATTAAGTATCATGAATTTTAATTGAATATCTATCTCTGTATTTTTTCATAGCAGTTTGTGACTGAAAGTGTGTCTGCATCTGACTTCAGGAGTTTCCTGACCAACGTATCTAACGGTCATATTTAAAAATCATAAAGTACAAAACGTTTCTGTTGGTGTTTAATTTTGTTTCTATGATTAATACTTATTTGTGGTGTTTTATGTTTTGTACATCTTTTCAAATTGAGACCTCATTTGTAAGTTACTGTATTCTCGTTTTTGTATAAATTAATCAAATGTTTGCTTGTTATTAAATGTATTTTTTATAAAAAATAAATGAATTTGTTTTATTATTAGCTGAGAGTGTGGTTTATTTATTTATTATCATATTTGGTCATTGTAACATGCATTAGGGGGCATTATCTCTCTGCGACGTGTGTGCTATCTGGGAATGAATTACCTTTACTTGATTATTTTAAATAAATCTAATTTGTGCATTAAATATAATTATGTAACATTTACTTGATTTCTTTGATTGTTAATTTAATTATTAAGTAGATTTTACCTGACAATTATGGGTGAGTTTTACTTAATATTGGAGCAATAAAATTTACTTAAAATCCATGTGTGCAAATTGTTAAGAGGATTTTATCAAGTAAATCTTACAAGTTCTTTTTTTCAGTGCAAGGGTGAACATGATGATTTAAGAATTTAATTAAGCATATATATATATATATATATATATATATATATATATATATATATATATATATATAATGTATGTATGTGTGTGTGTTTACCGTATAAACTTTTTTCTATGTACAGGTACAATCAGACAAATGTAACCAGAAAACAGCATATAACTTTAAACTTACATTGATTAGCAATATAAACAACACAACTATGAGGCTGGACAACGGTATAAGCTGTGTGGGTGCCAATAATATTAAATATTTATCTGTTGATTCTTTGACAATACTGCTGCTTTTTGTTGGAAACTGGCAGACATGAAAAATACTTTAAATAAATATAAAGGGGACGATGGGCTAAAGCCCCCCTAAAAATGGCCTAGCGATGCCTGTGTATATATAATGAAAATATTATGTGTAAAGAAAATATAATTTATATATTCGTGTTTAATAAAAAAAAACATTTTAATAGTTAGTGATTGTTGCAGACATTCACATTATTTTTTGGGGAAGAGCTTGGCTTGTACAGGCTACTCATCAGCAGTCAGCGCCCCGCTGTAACCAGCAGATCAAAGGAGCAGTTATCGGCTGACACGTGGCCTTCTGAGTTTGGAGACCCACAGAACCCCCACTGTAATGCCTCTTCTCACCTTTCATTCATGATTTCGCTGATGGGGTAATTCGTAGAATTGGGGGTTTTAAAAACAATTAACAAGGCCGAGTAGACGTCTCTGCCTAAAATGTTTTTCTCCAGCAAAACACCTCTCTCTCTCTCTCTCTCTCTCTCTCTATATATATATATATATATATATATATATATATATATATATATATATATATATACAGTGGTGTGAAAAACTATTTGCCCCCCTCCTGATTTCTTATTCTTTTGCATGTTTGTCACACAAAATGTTTCTGATCATCAAACACATTTTACTATCAGTCAAAGATAACACAAGTAAACACAAAATGCAGTTTTTAAATGAGGGGTTTTATTATTTAGGGAGAAAAAAAATCCAAAACCTACATGGCCCTGTGTGAAAAAGTAATTGCCCCCTGAACATAATAACTGGTTGGGCCACCCTTAGCAGCAATAACTGCAATCAAGCGTTTGCGATAACTTGCAACGAGTCTTTTACAGTGCTCTGGAGGAATTTTGGCCCACTCATCTTTGCGGAATTGTTGTAATTCAGCTTTATTTGAGGGTTTTCTAGCATGAACCGCCTTTTTAAGGTCATGCCACAACATCTCAATAGGATTCAGGTCAGGACTTTGACTAGGCCACTCCAAAGTCTTCATTTTGTTTTTCTTCAGCCATTCAGAGGCCTAGTCACATTTGCTGGTGTGTTTTGGGTCATTGTCCTGCTGCAGCACCCAAGATCGCTTCAGCTTGAGTTGACGAACAGATGGCCGGACATTCTCCTTCAGGATTTTTTGGTAGACAGTAGAATTCATGGTTCCATCTATCACAGCAAACCTTCCTGAAGCAGCAAAACAACCCCAGACCATCACACTACCACCACCATATTTTACTGTTGGTATGATGTTCTTTTTCTGAAATGCTGTGTTACTTTTACGCCAGATGTAACGGGACACTCACCTTCCAAAAAGTTCAACTTTTGTCTCGTCGGTCCACAAGGTATTTTCCCAAAAGTCTTGGCAATCATTGAGATGATTTTTAGCAAAATTGAGACGAGCCATAATGTTCTTTTTGCTTAAAAGTGGTTTGCACCTTGGAAATCTGCCATGCAGGCCTTTTTTGCCCAGTCTCTTTCTTATGGTGGAGTCGTAAACACTGACCTTAATTGAGGCAAGTGAGGCCTGCAGTTCTTTAGATGTTGTCCTGGGGTCTTTTGTGGCCTTTCGGATGAGTTGTCTCTGCGCGCTTGGGGTAATTTTGGTCGGCCGGCCACTCCTGGGAAGGTTCACCACTGTTCCATGTTTTTGCCATTTGTGGATAATGGCTCTCACTGTGGTTCACTGGAGTCCCAAAGCTTTAGAAATGGCTTTATAACCTTTACCAGACTGATAGATCTCAATTACTTTTGTTCTCATTTGTTCCTGAATTTCTTTGGATCTTGGCATGATGTCTAGCTTTTGAGGTGCTTTTGGTCTACTTCTCTGTTTCAGGTAGCTCCTATTTAAGTGATTTCTTGATTGAAACAGGTGTGTCAGTAATCAGGCCTGGGGGTGACTACAGAAATTTAACTCAGGTATGATAAACTACAGTTAAGTTATTTTTTAACAAGGGGGGCAATCACTTTTTCACACAGGGCCATGTAGATTTGGAGTTTTTTCTCTCCCTTAATAACGTAAACCTTCATTTAAAAACTGCATTTTGTGTTCAATTATGTTATCTTTGACTAATAGTTAACGGTTTTTGATGAGCAGAAACATTTAAGTGTGACAAACATGTAAAAGAATAAGAAATCAGGAAGGGGGCAAATAGTTTTTCACACCACTGTATATATAAATTCACAATCACATTCCAGCTCTTATTCCCAGCCATGGTCAAATAATGGATGAAATAATTATTCAATGCTGGACACAAACAGCAAAAAACATGAAAAGCCCTAAGCACTTTATTGCTTTTTATCATGTTTTTTGCTGCTTGTGTCCAGTAATATATATATATATATATAATGTATGTATGTGTGTGTGTTTACCGTATAAACTTTTTTCTATGTACAGGTACAATCAGACAAATGTAACCAGAAAACAGCATATAACTTTAAACTTACATTGATTAGCAATATAAACAACACACCTATGAGGCTGGACAACGGTATAAGCTGTGTGGGTGCCAATAATATTAAATATTTATCTGTTGATTCTTTGACAATACTGCTGCTTTTTGTTGGAAACTGGCAGACATGAAAAATACTTTAAATAAATATAAAGGGGACGATGGGCTAAAGCCCCCCTAAAAATGGCCTAGCGATGCCTGTGTATATATAATGAAAATATTATGTGTAAAGAAAATATAATTTATATATTCGTGTTTAATAAAAAAAAAAACATTTTAATAGTTAGTGATTGTTGCAGACATTCACATTATTTTTTGGGGAAGAGCTTGGCTTGTACAGGCTACTCATCAGCAGTCAGCGCCCCGCTGTAACCAGCAGATCAAAGGAGCAGTTATCGGCTGACACGTAGCCTTCTGAGTTTGGAGACCCACAGAACCCCCACTGTATTATAATGCCTCTTCTCACCTTTCATTCATGATTTCGCTGATGGGGTAATTCGTAGAATTGGGGGTTTTAAAAACAATTAACAATATATATATATATATTAAATTCACAATCACATTCCAGCTCTTATTCCCAGCCATGGTCAAATAATGGATGAAATAATTATTCAATGCTGGACACAAACAGCAAAAAACATGAAAAGCTCTAAGCACTTTATTGCTTTTTATCATGTTTTTTGCTGCTTGTGTCCAGTGTATATATATATATATATATATATATATATATATATATATATATATATATATATATATATATATATATATATATATATATATTTATTTATTTATTTTTTTAGATCATAAATAGACATGAATTAACTATATATATATATATATATATATATATATATATATATATATATATATATATATAGTTAATTCATGTCTATTTTTGATCTAAAAAATATATAAAAACATATGATCTTTTTGAGTTATGAGTTGTTGTTTTTTATTATTCATGAGACAACCTTTCAGTTTTGTAAATATTCTAGTTATAGTGTGTTAAGCCTTTCTTAAACGGTTTGGAGAATTAGACCATCAAGCTAAGATCAATATTATTAATATTAAACATTTTATTTCTATTTATTCTATGTTTTGCTGGAGAAATACATTTTTAGGCAGAGACGTCTCGGTCTTGTTAAATAGTTTTAAACCCCTCAATTGGGCCAATTCCACCATCCGAAACCGGTCTGATAACTTCTCACCTATCAAAGGTGAGAAGAGGGACTGAACTGTAACTGAGCGCGCTTTCACGTTGTATATACTGTAAAGACACACACACACATATAGGCACGTGCAGAGGGGGGAGGGCGGCGGGTGCTTGAGCACCCGCCACTTTCCTCCAGGATGCCTCAAGTGCCCTTTTTTCTGTGTATGTGCGTATAGAGCCCTGTCTTTGCCCCTCAACAATAAAATGTAACTATTAATCTCAATTTTGCTAAATAAAAGGATCTGGCTTACATCAGTCACATACCTGCCATTAACCAATGCTCGCCCTTGAGGGCAGAGCGTGCTCGTTACGAGCCGGGTACGAGCACGCAAAGTGCACGCACATTTTCTGCAGACTGGACGGTGCAGAGCTGGAGGAGAAGCAGGCAAATTAACTGGAAGGTGCAGACTGTAGCAAAACAGTAAATAGGGTGTACAGCGCACACTATAGTCTATAACAACAAATGAATTGAAATAAATGAGCGTGCCGTTTGTGCAACAGCACGACAAACATTACCTGTCCTTTTATGAACTGCACAAGTAGTGGTGGTCATTAACTGCTAGCTAACTGGGTAAGGGGGTTACAGGGGGGTCTGTAGCTCTGTGTCCAGAGCTCCGTTTTAGGGACCATGTTTAGCTTTAAAGTAAGTTACAGTTTTATTTCACTAAAAGCCATCTAATATGGATATCCACATAATTATGGATTATTATATTTATGATATAAAAAAACACTATTTTTAAAGAAAATATATTAAGTAACAGATAATATTAGGTTTATATTTCAAATTAAATAAAATGCTGATTTTCCAGCAGTAAAATTATTGTATCTCTACAGTTTAAACATTTTATAAGCACTGCATGTGCATGTTTGTGTGTTTTATGTGTATATATTCTTAAAAATGATTACTAATAATATAATAATCAACAGCAACATTGTACGCCATCAGGTAAAACATAGGCTATGTTTGCTTTGCATTGTGCAGACCTGATGACAGTCATACAGTATGATGCAATTCCATATTCATTATGAATGTGAATTGTTGTTATTTAGCATGTTCTATCTTTTTTAACTTTGAGCACCCGCCCTGTAGATGCGGTTGGCTTATTTCACTAGTTTTGACGCGTAGCTAATGTCTTAAAGTTTCACTCACATGACAGAAGTCTGATCTCTTTGTCTTTTGTCGTTTATTTGTCGGCATCAAAGAATCAACACTTCATACAGTCGTCTTGAGTAAATCCACTGTTATTACAGACACCAGTTGCTGCATCTTGCAAATCTCTGAGTTTTACAACAACCTGTTTGCTGTATCTTGTAGATTACAATCTTGGCTTGGGTATCTAACAACACTCTTGTTGTTTCTTACATTCCCAGCTTACGTTAGCTTACGGTTACAACAACCTCGTTGCTGTATTTTACATTTCTAGCTTACCGGGAGCTCTCATTAGCTGACGGTCTAAAGCTTGTGTTTCCGTAGCCTTCCAAATCTATACTGAACTTTCTAGCATATCACAGTCACACAAATGCATGTAATAGTAGAATGACATCACAGACCAACCTACGATTATCAACTTATGATGCATAACTAAGAAATTTAAAGCTTATGGCTTATGTAACAAACTTAATGCTTAATGCATTACTAATGAATAGAACAAGGTAGAATAAATGAAATAACAGCAAGTAAAATAAAATAAAATAAACACAACAACAAATTCATAAAAAGTGCGATATGGCACTTACATTCCAGCCCCTAATTGACAGGCATGGAGACTGACAATTACAATTTTGTGTTTTTTTTTTATTTTTTTGATAAAGCAATGAAATCAAACATTCTTAACCTTCTAAAACGTTTTAAATCTTTTAAGTGTGTAATATTTATCTCAGGTGTTTACATTTGCATATCAAATTTCATAACATATTACCACACATTTAACAGTCCATTTCACATGTGAGGCACAGCTTGTCGATGGGTCTTTCCAGAGTGTTGGTCTTAGTTTTAACTAACACACGTTTCACCAGTCCCCCTTTGTTGGGGAACACTTTCGTGATTCTTCTCATGACCCATGAATTTCTTGGAGATGACTCATCAGTTATTAAAACTATGTCTCCAATCGAAAGGTTTTTTTTGTTTTGAAACCACTTTTGCCGCCCCTGGAGCAAGGGCAAGTATTCACGAACCCATCGCTTCCAGAGCAGGTCTGATCGATGCTGGATCTGCTTCTCCCTGCGACGTGCATAGATGACAAATCCAGGTGGCAGGTTTGGCTGTTTTTTCATCAGCAGCAGGTGGTTTGGTGTCAGAGGTTCCATTTTTGGCGAGCAGCTGTTTCTTTTCACAGATGCCTTTCGTTTTTGCTGTGTGCGAATTCCCTGTTTGAATTCTGCTGCTGCTTTACCCTTTTGCAACGTGAGAAGTTCTTCCTTAAAATTTTGTCTTTGAGTGAACTTAATGATGTCGTTTTCTGCTCTTGTTAGGTCTTGCGCTTTTAGAGACTTGTGATTTTCTGTCTTTGGGTCATCTACTTGTGTTTTAACCCTTTCTGTTTTTTGTTTGAGCATGTCTCTGGTGCGAAGGATCCAGGCAACGGATCTTTTTAACTTGTGCCAGTCAGAGTGATGATTAATCAGTTTACTCACTGCGTCTGTGTCTGTGCATTTTGTAATGCTCACAATATTCACTAAAGCTGAGAGCTTAACTTCATCTGCATTTTCATCAAAATTTTCTTTTATTGATGTGTCATGAATATTTTTAGGCCATTTGCACTCTGCTTCTTTGAGGAGGGAGGGACCTTGGATCCAGTTGACATTTTTCATGAACTTTTCACAGGATACCCCCCTGGAGGCAGAATCAGCTGGATTTTGTGAGGTATTAACGTACCTCCATTGCTGTGACTTGGTTGACTCTCTTATAATGGCGATTCTGTTGGCCACGAAGGTTTTAAAACGAAGTGTTTCGTTATCAATGTATCTCAAAACAGTTGTACTGTCAGTCCAGAACATAGAGTCCAGCAATTTCAATTCTAGCTGTTCTTTCAACATTTTGTCATTTTTTACAGCGACCACTGCCGCAGTCAGTTCCATTCGTGGAATGGTGGTTTGTTTCAGGGGTGCTACATGGGAATTCCCCATCATGAATGCACAATGTGTAAGTCCATCAGCGTTTACTAACCTGAGGTATGAGACAGCTCCGTATCCCATTTCACTTGCATCCGAGAAGTGATGGAGTTGTGCTGTAGCTGTAACTCCGAAGTCGGCTGGTTTTATGGACCTTGCTATGCTGAACTCGGACAGTCTGTGCAGCTCTTGCAGCCAGGTTTTCCACGCCGTTGCAAACTGCTCGGGAATGTCATCATCCCAGGCAAGTTTTTCTTTACATAACTGTTGCATTAGGATTGTAGCTGGCAGTATGGCAGGTGGGAGAAAGCATAACGGGTCGTATGTTGAGCTAGTGATTGACAGAATTCCTCTTCTTGTCACAGGTCGTTCCTTTAAGCTAATCTTAAACTTGAACATGTCTGAGTTAATGCACCACAGCACCCCCAGAGCTCTCTCTATGGGCAGTGCATCTTTACTCAAGTCTAAGTCTCTCATGTCTTTGATCCTTTCACTCTCGGGAATGACAGTCAGTAGGGCACGGCTGTTGCTTGCCCATTTAGTGAGGTTAGACCCTCCACTTGTACAGAGACTTGTGAGATCATTGTATAGGGCGACTGCTTGGTCATGACTCGAAACAGATTTCAGGCAGTCGTCTACATGAAAGTTTTTAAGCACTGTGTTAACTGCCACAGCAGATGCATTGCTGCGGTTTTCTTCTGCTGTCTTTCTGAGGGCGAAGTTAGCACCACTAGGCAACAATTTTACACCGAACAGATGAACTACCATTTTATTTTCAACTAAGTCTTGGTTCACATCTCCATTCGGCCACCATAGGAAGCGCAGCAGATCAGTGTCCTTCTCGGGGACTTTCACGTGATAGTACATGGCTTCTACTGTGTCCTTTTTCTTGGACTTTATTTTAACGGGCACAATGGGGAGGATGCAATTACCTCCAGCCCCAGTGAGCGCATTTGATTCGTGACTCTCAGCAGGTGGTGTATTTGTTGTGCCACTTTCAGTTTCGTTTCCACGGGAGCTCGTAGCTGACTGCACCGTGTCTGGCACTGCGCTGTGTAGCATGCTTGGATGTGGCTTTGAACACAATGAACATGTAATTTTTTTGGTGCAGTCTTTCCACAAATGACCCTTTGTTAAACATCCGAAACAGAATCCGTTTCTTTTTAAGAATTCTACTTTGTCTTTGTGTGTCTTATCATTAAATTGGAAGCAATCGTCTAAGATATGCTCCCCTTTGCAGTGTGCGCACGGTTTAGTAAAGGCGCTGACAGGTGATGTACCGGCATTCTTCATTGTAATCAATTCTTTGTGAATTTTACCAACCTGTCCGTCCTCAGTTGCGACGCTGACCCTGGGTTTTCCTTGGCCCGTTTGTTTGGGTCCTTGAAGGGATGTGTGACAGGGTTTTCCGTCGCTGATTGCGGCGTCCAAGTCCGTAGAGTGTGCGCTGCTCAGGTGCGCGTTGCTCAATTCAGTGACCGCGCTCTCGTTCGCAGGCTGCGCTCGGCTGTTGCATGTTGAGTTGGAGAGGTGAAAGTGCGCGCTGCTCGGGCGCGCGCTGCTCGATTCAATGAGTGCACTCTTGCTCTTGGGCGATCGGCTGTCGTATTTGCGATCTTGACGTTGAAGCACTCTTAATTTGGCATCATGCATAGCAAGCACCGTTTTGGTTTCCAGTCTGGGAGCGCATGCGCTACTTGGTTCGTTGACTGTGCTCTCTTTTACCGGCTTTCGGCAGCTGTCGTATTCAGGTTTGTGGCCCGTCCAAGGCGGGCTGCTCGAGCGTGTGCAGCTCGGGTCGATGACTCCGCTCTTTGATGCAGGCTGTCGTTTTTTACAACACTGATAAATCTGTAATTCAGCGTCGACAATTGCAAGCGCAGTTTCTAATTCCAACTTTTCTTTATCAGCTTTTAGTTGCTCTGCCTCAGCCTTGAATTCTGCTTCTTTTGCCTTTAATTGTGCTTCCTTCTGTTCTAACGCCCGCCGTTCTGCTAAGGCTGCTGCTTTAATCAACAAGGCTGCTCTGTTGGCTTCCGCTTTCTTTATTAGGGCTGAGGATGATGTAGAAGTTACAGACCTTTTGGATGCTGCCGTTGTCTGTGACACGCTGACGCCCGGCGAGACACCTTCGCGTAGTCGCGACGTCACAGAGTGGCTCTTAGTGTCCTTGGTGTCCGCTTTCCAGCGACCCACCGTAGATATGAATTCTGTGCGGCCTTGAGCCTCAGGTGCGCCACAAGCGACCTGATCGCGTCTGTGTTCGTCTTTACGAGTGTACACAAGCACATCAACGTTACTTCTCATGAAGTTCTCTCTTCTGCACTCAGTTTCAACGATGTCTAACTTACGTGCATAGTTCATAGGTGTCTTTAATGCATTAGACGTTGCATTCAGTCGAATTCGCTTGCCTTTTCTTGCATCCAGCGCCTCGTTGAGGTTCTTTCTGTTCGTCTCGTGGAGCGCCGTTAGGCTCCCCAGCCAAGTGCCGGGAGCGTTGTCCTCATTGTTCGGCATGGTGAAGTTCGACGGCTATTCTCTTTCACTTTCCATTTCAGTGTTCACTTGTTTTCGTTCAAACAGCGGAAAAGCTTTAGACTTTTGTAGATGCGGTTGGCTTATTTCACTAGTTTTGACGCGTAGCTAATGTCTTAAAGTTTCACTCACATGACAGAAGTCCGATCTCTTTGTCTTTTGTCGTTTATTTGTCGGCATCAAAGAATCAACACTTCATACAGTCGTCTTGAGTAAATCCACTGTTATTACAGACACCAGTTGCTGCATCTTGCAAATCTCTGAGTTTTACAACAACCTGTTTGCTGTATCTTGTAGATTACAATCTTGGCTTGGGTATCTAACAACACTCTTGTTGTTTCTTACATTCCCAGCTTACGTTAGCTTACGGTTACAACAACCTCGTTGCTGTATTTTACATTTCTAGCTTACCGGGAGCTCTCACTAGCTGACGGTCTAAAGCTTGTGTTTCCGTAGCCTTCCAAATCTATACTGAGCTTTCTAGCATATCACAGTCACACAAATGCATGTAATAGTAGAATGACATCACAGACCAACCTACGATTATCAACTTATGATGCATAACTAAGAAATTTAAAGCTTATGGCTTATGTAACAAACTTAATGCTTAATGCTTTACTAATGAATAGAACAAGGTAGAATAAATGAAATAACAGCAAGTAAAATAAAATAAAATAAACACAACAACAAATTCATAAAAAGTGCGATATGGCACTTACACGCCCCATTAAACGTCTCTGCACGGCCCTGCACACACACACACACACACACACAGACACACACACACACACACACACATATATATATATATATAAGAGGAAAAGTGTGTCCAGAGAGTGTTAAAGAGACAGCAGGAGAGACAAGTCCTCCCCAGTGAAAAAAAAATGCACTTTAGTGTATTACAAATATATTGAAATCCTCGATAATACACTGCTAATATACTAACAAAAAGTTGTACCATCAGTTAATATATAAAAAGTATACTAACATCATGCTTTTACCAAATTTTGGAATTAAACTTTAAATATACTTACAAATTATTGTATTATAGTACACGTTCCAAAGATATATTATTGGAAAATATACTTTAAGTGAAAGGCTGGTCTAATTTCCAAAGTATACTTATTTAAACTTGTTTTTCAATATATTTTTGGTATATTTTTTTTTAAATATGCTCGAAATAATCATTGTACAAATGTACAGAAAGTATATATTAGAATACAAATTTTAATATACGGTAGTCTCAGTATATTATCAGTTAAATGTAAATGTACTTATATGTAGTGCACTACTCTCTCGTGCGCGCGCTTTTAGACTCGTTTTTGCACGCTGAATCTCTCCCTCGCGCGCGCGATCTCAAACTCATTCCTGCGTGCTCAAAATCACTTTTGCCGTTCAAGGTAATTTATGTTTTTACTCCTCACTCTTCTGTCCGCTCACTGTCATAAAGCGACACACAAACTGCAGCAGCGTTGTAAAGCTTTGCGACTATTCCAGCCAACCGGAGACTAGACAGCGCCCCACCAGCCAATCAGAGCTAGAGGGGGGCAGATTCGGACTGTCCGTTCTCTGATTGGCCCCCCAGTTCTCCACTTCTAGTTTGAATTAACGGCTGAAGCTGCATCATCGCGTGCGTTCGTTCGTATCGTTATTATTTTATTTTCATCGGCATAAGGTAAATTTAACGGTTTTAAATTAAGTACATACTTTAATCTATGGTTTGTATTGTCTAATGTGTTGTTGTTAATGTGTTATGTACTTTGCTTGTGGTATAATGGCTCTGTAGCTCTCGGCCTGTTTTCAGTCTTTGTGTAACAGAATCAACACACCAGGTTTAAACTAATACTGTACCTGTAGATTCTAATACTAATGTCTGTCTGTGTTCACACACCAGGTTTAAACTAATACTGTACCTGTAGATTCTAATACTAATGTCTGTCTGTGTTCACACACCAGGTTATATTTTAGTTTGTGTGTGTGTGAGACAACCTGACTTTTGTTGAGCACAAATAAACTATAGTAGTGATTTTTGTAACCTTGTGCAAATTAAATCTGTTGAACTCATGAATAAAGTCTGCCTCATAATTACTGACGTAATGCTTTTCAAAAACATGTTATTGTGTAGAAAATGCATTTAGCATATCCTAAACACTTAATGTACTGGTAACACATTTGCAATACAGTATTGTGGCATGGGCGGGGCTGCGGTTTGCGACCGTCGTGCCTTGCGGGAGGTGTTCTTTTTGTGTTCACCCTGTTTGGGACGTGTGTTTAGGTTAGTGGCTTCGGCCAAGTGTGAGTATGTGTACATGTGTGCTATCTCTACGTGTGTATGTGCTGCATTCTGCTACCGTTCTCCAGTTCTAGCTAATAGCTGAATAGGTGTGTCATTACGTCGTGTAGCCACCAAACTCACTCGTCCTCCAAGTTCCCTGCTGGCGTCGAAAAACGCTACAGTATTATAGAAGGTTGTGTGTACTGTATGATACAATAAAGTATATTTGTATTAACCACAAAGTGTACTTTATGAGTATTTGTAATTGGCCAGAAGTATAACAGCATGCTACTGCTGCAATAAGAATATACTCATAGTATATTAATCATGTATTTGTAATACAGTAAAAATAGCTGTAATGTACTTATAATACATTAAATATATACTTAAATTGTATTAATAATACTGTCAGGTATGTACGTTAGTACACACACAGCCATATACTTTAAGTGTACTAAAGTATACTTAAAGTTGTTCCACTTTAGCACACACAAGTATACTTAATACACTTAAAATTGTGCTTTTCTACAATTTAATTACAACTTAAATACACTTAGTACAAAATTAGTTGTTCCAAAATAGCAAACTTCAAGTATACTAGTCATTAGTCTGGCTGCAAGTACATTTAAGTATGCTTTGGCATGCTAGGATTTAATATACTTAGCATACTTTTTTTTTTACTTGGGCTAGCTCTGTTTAAGAAAGAAGGAGAGGAGTTGGTACAGAAGAAAGAGCAAGGATAGGAAAATGGATAGAGAGGAAAGCACACAGCTAAATTGTTATGAGGAAATAAGGGCAGATCTACAGAGAGAAAAAAGGTATATGGGAAGCAAGTGGAGAGAGGTTACACAGGAGCACTGTAACACCCAGACAAGAAAGAAGTAAAATACAGTGGGAGCCACATCAAACAGCCACCAGGAGCATGACAGATCCATGACAGGACCATGACAGGTTAATGCACGCTCCGTGCACGGAATGTTATCCCCCACGATGATGCAGTTAACAATGCCCCGCCCCATGAACGCCCCCATGCGCTTTCTAAAAAGAAGGTTGCAATGCTGTATAATCCCGCCAGATGAAGCATTGACTGCAGTGTCCAGGAAACCCAACACCGTATCTTTAATATACAGACAGTTCTTGTATTGTCAACATAGTTTCATAAATAGATGACGTGGTAAAAAAACAACAACAACAAACCGATTAATACACAACCCATGATGATTATGCTATTTATTATTTCATAATGAATTATGTGTGTGCCCTGCGATGGATTGGCACCCTGTCCAGGGTGTACCCCGCCTAGTGCCCGAAGTCTCCTGGGATAGGCTCCAGGTCCCCCGTGACCCTGAATACAGGATTAAGCGGTATAGAAAATGAATGAATGAATGAATTAATTAATTAATAAAACTAGTTAGTGAAATATTTTTTAAGACATCCTGAAACAATCCTTAAAGAAACGGTAACGTCTGTAATTTATCTATACCAATATTGTAGGTATGGAATACAAACGCGGGCTATGTACAATATTTTACATTACGGTGTATTTTACCTAGTTCCATTTAATATACTGATAGATAATATTTTGCTGCAAAGTAAAGCTCAAAATGTAACGTCTGCCCATATGGATCAGTATTTCTTTTGTCATTTAAACATGCATAATGCTCCCCCATCAAAAAATCTGATGGGGCATTAATCACTTACAGTATCACAACTGTGAATGGATGCGGCAGCAGAGACAGATTAAATCCCCATAAACATTTGCAAACAAGACAAAAGAAAGAGGTTTAGCGCCTGTTATACTTTTGTATTTTTACAGATTTTTACTGCATATATTTTTGATCTTGTTATCGTTTGGTTTTACGCAATTTCATGTGTTATTTGTGTGTGTGTGTGTGTGTGTTTGTGCACACGTGTGTGTGTGCACGAGAAAGAGGATGCTCGAGAGAGAGCTTACAGTACAGTATATTGTGATTTGTCCAAGGTCGCTAGAGCATGGCTTACTCCTACCAATATAAATTATTTCTCAATCACAAATTAAGCCAACGCTGCAAACAAATGACACAATAAATGATTAATATGACACAATAAATGATTCTGAAAATCAAGTTTTATTAGAACACTTTAAAAATATATACACAAAAAAATGAAAACAATCATAAATTACTGTTAAAGACAGCCCGTGGCTTTTCAGGGTCAAGTTTACGAGGGCTTCTCAGTCTTTCGTTGATTTTACTTCTGACTCGGGACCAGTGGTCCGCTGTCAGATCCGGAAATCTCTCCATGACAGTCTCGTGCACCTTGTCTTTTAAATTCCTAGGCAATTTGACTTTGCCGTTTGTCCCACTCCAGTTTACCTGCTTTGCCCAGTTCTGGTAGGCCTCAAATGGACAGAGCACCATGAAGACACTGGCTGCACTCCCACATGAAAGCGCAGAATCCTAACCACTAGACCATCGCACTACAGCAACAAGCTGCACACCACACTCATGTAGGCGCCATTTTGCTCCAGTGTAGAAAAACAATGGCCGATGGCTCTTTTTTCACTCGGGGCGGGTCTTTGCTAAAACACCAGTGTCAATCAACTATAGTAGGAGCGGCCTCTGTCGGTGTGACTTCACACCGAGAGGCTTTTGAAAACGGCCTGATTTCAGAAGGGGCATCTTATATTATTAAATTAAAAGAAAATCGCTGGGCGGCTCTTTATCATTGTAGAGTGGTTGTGTACACACTCTCCTAACACATAATGCAGTCCAAACAGCTTGAAAAAGTCCATGTAGCACCGTATGTCCCCTTTAACATATCTGAACTCATACACACAAAAAAAGGAACAATTTGCTTACCGTAGCTGAAACACGTTGTGGTCTCTGTGCCTTGTAAAAAGTGACTGCTTCCATTCTTAGCAGAATTATGGAGTCGATTTAATTATTTCGAAAAAATTGCGCGCTATTTATTTGTAACCTGGATTGCGATACTGACCAAATATAATCTGATTGTTTAGCAACCTGTGAATATTTTAGCCAACCAGAATGAGTTAGTTGGAACACGCCCTTTTGTGCGCTACTAAATTTTGCACGGATCAACCACTGCAATTATTCACCTTTTTAATGACTGTATTGTGCTGTGAAGATGCCGCACATCAACTGTGCTCACAACAAATTCGTCAAATGTGGGCCTGTGGAAAATCAGCACAGCAGATACAGCAGCATTTTGCAGGATTGGGGATTAAAGTTTCGCTTTGTGTTGTGCGATATCACTACAAGGAGAGACATCCTCGACGTTCTAATCCAAAGAAATTACACCAGTAAGTAATAAAAAGAATTAGCAAATACTGAACAAGTGTGTGATGCTGTTATTCATAGAACAAGTTATATTTGCTTTTGTCTACTGGTTATCTCTGATTTCTGTAGCAATATCCTGAAGACTATTGATGATATGACCGTGGCTAATGATGAGATGACCGCCCGGCACATGCAGCAGAAAGTTGTCAAAGACTTCGGCGTTCATTTGAGTCTCACCAGTGTTCGCCGAGCTCGCAGAAAACTTTTGATTTGAACCCTATCGAGCTTGTCTGGCACTCCATGAAAGACTTCATCCGAAAGGAGGCAAAGCTGGGCACAAAAGAAGAGCTCATTCGTGCCGTTGAGGTATTTTGGGAGACAAAAGTTACCCAAGACTTCTGCAGTACATTAATCACTGGACTTCATAATGTTCTGAGAATGATAATGAATTATAAAAAAATTACAATTGTGGGTCACATAAGCAAAACTAGCACAGATATATATGATCAAGTGTTTAACTGCTGTTTTTTCGTTTGTTTCTATGACCAACAACTTTAGTTTAAATAGTCAAATTGGGATAATAATCATAATAATAAAATAAATATAATTTAAAACAGCGGCGCGGTGGTGTAGTGGTTAGCACGGTCGCCTTGCACCTCCAGGGTCTGGGTTCGATTCCCCGGCCAGGCTCGATTCCCGTCTCTGTGTGCATGGAGTTTGCATGTTCTCCCCGTGCTTGGTGGGTTTCCTCCGGGTACTCCGGTTTCCTCCCACAGTCCAAAGATATGCAGGTTAGGCTAATTGGCGTTCCTAAATTGCCCGTAGTGTGTGATTGGGTGTGTAAGTGTGTGTATGTGTGTGTGCCCTGCGATGGATTGGCACCCTGTCCAGGGTGTACCCCGCCTAGTGCCCGAAGTCTCCTGGGATAGGCTCCAGGTCCCCCTCGACCCTGAACACAGGATTAAGCGGTATAGAAAATGAATGAATGAATGAATGAATAACTTAAAACTAAGTTATCTCCCATTTTCTGCCCATTGACTTAAAAATGTATTCTTCCAAAACTAATCAGAGTTAAAACAGTAATATGTATAAAACATACAATACAGTACATGTTGTATTTTGATTAAAGGTCATTAAAATACCCGGATAACACCAGCTGCTTATCAGTCTCTATCTGGTTCTTTTATAGTAAAATATCTAGTTTTTAAAAAAAAAAATGGAACAGTTTAAGTATTTGTTTCCGCTAAAGTGTCAGACGTTTTGCAAATCTATGTTCAGAATATAGACCTAACCAAATATCATTCTAAAGCTGTTGCGCTGTGATGTCATTCCAGCTCGCAGGACAGGAATCACCTACAGTGTATTACAGTATTTTCACTGCTTATACATTTTTTTTCTACCCTAGTTTCATTTGGTTTTACGCGATTGCATGTGCTATTTGTGTGTGCGTGTGTGTGTGTGTGTGTGTGTGTGTGTGTGTGCGCGAGAGAGGGCTTATATTGTGATTTGTCCAAGGTTACTAAAACCTGGCTTACTACTAATAAAAATGATTTCAATGTAACTCATGGGTCTCAATCACAAAATCAGCCAACGCTGTAAACAGATGACATGACAAATTATGATTTGAAATTGAAAAGTTCATTGGAACAATTAAAAATATATACAAAAAACATAAATATTAAAACAATCAACTATTATTGTTAAGGTCAGCCTGTGGTTGTTCAGGATCAAGTTTACGGGGCTTCGCAGTCTTTCGTTAATTTTACTTCTGACTTGAAACCAATATGGCTTATTAAAGATGCACTGTTTTATTAAACATGGCTCTTTTTTAATGCTCAGCAAAATAAACACTGTCTATGGTTCGAATATACTGTGGACATCTCAAAGTCATGATGTAATAGAGACAAGTCTCTTCAGATCCTTCTGCACTAATGTTATTGTGGTGTAAATTATTAACGTATTGTATAATGTATAATGTATTTCACTTGTGGACAAAATAGACCATGTGACTGTTTAGTATTTCTTTTGAACAGCTGTGTTCATAGGTCTAATCAGCTATTTACAAGACAACGTTGATGCACTAAAGGTTAAAGTGCCACAAGGTGTGTGTGTGTGTGCTCCTGCATTCGTCAGGTTTGCAGTGGGCGGAGTCAGTACATTCTCCATTGAAGTTTCTCACATTCCACTTCTCCTACGCTTGTCTTTTAATGAAGTTCTTTAAACCCAAATAATTTTTTAAACTAAGAAAAAATAAATATGGGTCACTTAAGCACAAAATAACACAGACGCAAATGATCAAGTGTTTAATTGTTGTTGTCGTTTTCTCAAACATGATTTTGCCAACTTGGCGTTTAAGAATTTAAGAATTCACCCCTAGGAACCTAGAACACACACACACACACCGAAGAGCAAAGCGGAGATGCGCATTCACACCTCTGACAGTCTTTTGTCTTGTAAATGAGGTCCTCATTCACCTTCCAATCCCCACTCTTTATTTGTACTGTAAACTGTAGCTGTGTTTGCTATAGAGCACTTGGTTATACACAGTACTTTAATGTATGGAACACTTACTTAACTTACTGGTTTGGTTTATTTTATTTGGTATCACTTATTACATGATTCAGCAAAATAAATTAATTATTAACGTATTGAAGTATTTTTGTTAAGGACAAAAACAGACCCTGTGCTTGTGTTTAGGACTGATGCTGAACAGCCGTGTTCATAGGTTTAATCAACGATTTGTGTGTGTGCGGTCCTGCATTTCTATGTTTAACACGCACACCCCTCCTCCCGCCAAACAAACACACACACACACACACAGAGCAATTAACACCATGTCATACTCCTTCTAAGTTTGTCTTTGCTTAAACGGCTGAATGAAGTTAAATATACACAATAAATTATGTGTACAATGTATACAATTGTGTTTGCTTTACATTTGAGCACTCAAGTGTAAATAGCTTTTTCATTGCATATATACTACCATATCATATATTTGTGTCTAATACTGTTTTATTCATATAGGATAAATGTTCTTTTTGTGATACGTTCAATGAATCTCTGATTCATTTGTTTGTTGAGTGTGAGAAAACCAAAAATTTCTTAACTCTTTCCACCTCTTGAACCACCTTAATGTATCTCACTGTCACGTTTCTTACTGCTATGTCTGTGTCGGGCGTGTTTGCGAGGCATGATCGCGGAGGCGAGCTGACGGTTCAATAAAGTCCTTTATTTTGATTAATTATAAACATAAACAAAACAAGATCACTCCAACACAAACTAAACTATAACGACAAATGCTAGACGCCTGACTGGAGGTCAGCCAGGCTATTTATATCAAACTAAACATAATCATCAAATTAACTTCCCTCGGTTCAGATGAGCTTCTACGTCACCTGACCAAATTGCAAACTGGGAAATGAAGTCTTAACAAAACTACAACTCAAAACAAACCAAAACATAAATGGGCGTTAGGCGCCCTCTAGGGGTTAACCGTTACATTATCCCCCCCAAAAAAATGCTCCTCCGGAGCATCACCGGAGGCCCCGGACACCCACCCCAATGTTCTACCTTTTGCCTCCCGACCAGGAGGCTGGGTGACGGGGCTGGAGACGTGCTCGGCGGCTGCCGACGCGCTGGAGACGTGCTTGGCGGCTGCTGATGCGCTGGAGCTGGCACTGAGCTCGACAGCGGCGTTGGAGTGTGCACGGCGCTCGACGACGGCGTTGGAGCGTGCACTGCGCTCGATGACGGCGTTGGAGCGTGCACTGCGCTCGACGACGGCATTGGAGCTGGCACTGCGCTCGACAGCGGCGTTGGAGCTGGCACTGAGGTCGACAGCGGCGTTGGAGCGTGCACTGCGCTCGACGGCGTCGTTGGCTCAACGTCGTCCTCAAAGCCGGGAGGCGGCGGCAGAACGGGTGCTTGGCTCAGTGGCTGCTGACATGCTAGGGCGCTGTCCTCAAAGCCGGGAGGCGGCGGAAGGATGACACTCCCTAGTTCGCACGGAGACTGAATGCTGGAAACGCCGTTCTCCTCTTCGTGCAGACACGGCGCGAAGTATTCCTCCGCGACAGGTTCAGGCAGTGGCCGGGGGAGGAGTGCATCGTCCAGATCCGGGAGGGGGATTGCTTCCGGGACTACAGGCTGGTTCTCCTGAACCTGGCCGAACTGCAGTTGGAGCTGCAGCACCTGCTCGCGCAGGTCACGAATGCACTCCTCGTTGCGCTCTGCCCACTGCCTGTAGAACTCTTCCATCTCTCCCTCGGCCGCTACACCTCTCAGCGGTGTGCGCCGGATGGCGAGCCCGAAGCCTTCCCAGCTCTGCTGCGCCATCCTCTCCCTCTGTGTCGCTTTCTCCTCCTGCCTCCGTCTCCTCGGCGTACCTGCAGTTCTCCCAGCTTTGCCAGAACTCTGTCTTGCCGTGCTCCTCGCTGTCCTCCAGCAAACCCTCCTGCTCCATCAGCAAGCTGTACTCCCAGCTGCGATACATCAGCTCTTCGTCGTCCTCCAGTCCGCTGTAACTCCAGCCGCAATGCCTCTCTTCCTCGCTGTCCTCCAGCCAGTTCGTCAGCTCGGGCGAGATCGTACCAGTGCCCCCCCAAAAATTGTTTAGGGGGAAATCCTCCGCCATGCCTCTTGGTAGGTCTAGCATTCTGTCACGTCTCTTTCTTCTTTGTCTGTGTCGGGTGTGTTTGCGTGGCATGATCGCAGAGGCGAGCGGACGGTTCAATAAAGTCCTTTATTTTGATTAATTATAAACATAAACAAAACAAGATTACTCCAACACAAACTAAACTATAACGACAAATGCTAGACGCCTGACTGGAGTTCAGCCAGGCTATTTATATCAACCTAAACATAATCATCAAATTAACTTACCTCGGTTCAGGTGAGCTTCTACGTCACCTGACCGAGGTGCAAACTGGGAAATTAAGTCTTAACAAAACTACAACTCAAAACAAACCAAAACATAAACGGGCGTTAGGCGCCCTCTAGGGGTTAACCGTTACACTCACTCCTTTATTATTAAAGATTTTTATTATGACAATGCGGAAAATAAACCGCTTGAATTTGTTGTTAATTATTTTATTTTACATGCAAAATACTTTATACATAAACAGAGAATTAAAAAGGAACAATTGTACTTCCATCTTTTCCTTCTAGAAATGACCTCAATTTTAAACTCTCTTAAATTAATTCAATTTAATAATCTTTTATTATCTTTTATCTTTTCACTTGTAAGGATTTCTTGTATTTTGCTAGATCCCCTTTGGTCTAGCCAGTGCTCAGCTTTGTATTTTGCTTCCCGCCTGGCCAGGGAACCTCTCAATAATACACAAGTCCGTGCTTAGTGAGACGTTCAAAGTTTATTGTGGAAGACAGGAGTACTGTATATATACGCACACACACAAAGAACCAAAGAAAAGGTGGGTGCAGGAGTGTTTACATCTGGTCAGAAATGTTTAGAAAAGATAAGGTAAAGAAGAACATAAAATTGTACTTCCATCTTTTCCTTCTAGAAATGACCTCAATTTTAAACTCTCTTAAATTAATTCAATTTAATAATCTTTTATTATCTTTTAGCAGGCGGCACGGTGGTGTAGTGGTTAGCACTGTCACCTTGCACCTCCAGGGTCTGGGTTCGATTCCCCGGCCAGGCTCGATTCCCGTCTCTGTGTGCATGGAGTTTGCATGTTCTCCCCGTGCTTGGTGGGTTTCCTCCGGGTACTCCGGTTTCCTCCCACAGTCCAAAGATATGCAGGTTAGGCTAATTGGCGTTCCTAAATTGCCCGCAGTGTGTGATTGGGTGTGTGAGTGTGTGTGTGCCCTGCGATGGATTGGCACCCTGTCCAGGGTGTACCCCGCCTAGTGCCCGAAGTCTCCTGGGATAGGCTCCAGGTCCCCCGCGACCCTGAACACAGGATTAAGCGGTATAGAAAATGAATGAATGAATGAATGAATTATTATCTTTTATCTTTTCACGGTTTATACTTAATTTCAATTCTCTCGTGTATTTTAACCTTTCTTTGGACTCTCAAATCTATTGTTCTTTGTCCCTTATTTTTATTTGTTCTAATTAATGTTTTTTGTTTTTATTATTGCTGCAGTTATTATTCTTAAACATGTTTAACATGTTCTGTATTTTTTTGTATTGTCTCAATAAATAAAATAAAAAAAAAAACTCTGGCCTCCAAACTCAGCATGTACAAGCCAATCCCTTCCCCCCACGACCGGCCAGTCGTGAATAGCTGACACTATTTTAAGCATTTTTGCGACTTTCCACGTGGTGTGGTGTTGCTTAAATAACAGTATAAAATCGTGTAGACCCTGGTTCGAATCCCGCTCTGGGTGAAAATTTTATAAATGTGAATCCGTTGTTTTACACTTTTTGCTTATGATTATCATTCAATTATAGCAACTGTGAGGTGAGTGCTAATGTGTTTTAGAGCTTAAGAAAAAAAAAAGTCAATTGCAAAGATGCATTTCGTACAAACCAGCACTTCGGGCACTGGCTGGGAATCGAACACGGGTCTTACGCATGGCGGGCGAACCACCTAACCACTGAACCACACCAGTGCCCGTGTATATTTAGAGCATAATACATCTTTGTAGTCTTTTTGCACACAAGCCTGGGTGCGATACAATAAGAATAAGAATAGTAAAGTAGTACTGTACTACTATTATTACTACTACTACTACTAATAATAATAATAATAATTCTGAATGGAGAAAGCGCAGTCAAAGAAGTACCATCATTGAAGGAGAGAAGAAAATTAAGAATACATACATATCAGTTTGAGCTTGACACGTTTATGAGCTCTCTCGCTTCCTGTCAATGGGCGCCTAAGAGACACAACACATTTTCGGCTTCAGTAGACACACAATACTTCAGACTGAAACACGACTGTCCCCTACAGGTAATGAAGGGCATTTTCACAGCTTCCCGTGGCCAGCTGCGGCAAGTCGTGGGATCCCTTTTCTGAAAACGTGCGTTTTGAAAGGCCAGGGGCCTCATGTATCAACGCTGGGTACGCACAAAAACTTTGCTTACGCAAGTTTTCACGCTCACGGTCGGATTTACTAACAGTGAAATTAACGTGAAAATGTGCGTTATTCCACGCCAACTTCATGTCTGGCGTACGTGTATTTCTTGTGTGTGTTTGTTTTATTTCCATTGGCGACTCCTAGAGGCAATCATGTTAAATTGCACACTACAAAGTATTGCACCAACACATGTGAAAAACATTGCTATTAATTTATAATTGATAAAATGGGTTAATTGATACAATATTTTTTGTCACCAATTATTTGATTTAGAACATATAAAAGCATTTGCAAATGTATGCAACCCTTAGTCTATGGCAATGGCAGTGCTGGCCTTATTAGAGGACATCCGAATCCGAAGGGAACGCATTTTTAGGGATCACAGTGATTTCTGGCCCATTATGATGACTGGCTTATTAGCCGTTTCAGATTTCCAAGAGCTATCCTCTTGGAGCTCTGTGCTGAGTTGGGTCCAAATTTGGAAAGAGAGACAGCGAGGAGCCACGCATTACCCGTTCCCTTACAGGTGCTGACAACACTTGGTTTCCTGGCAACTGGTTCTTTCCAAAGGGAACTGGCAGACCGCTCGGGGTTAAGCCAATCGTCTTTGAGCCGAGCAATGCCAGCTGTATGGGACGGGATCACCGGCATGTCTAGCAGGTACAGTATATAAGGTTTCCATACCATGCAGTTGACCAGCCAAACAGGTGCAGCGATCGCCGGTTTTCCTAATGTAATCGGAGCCATCGACTGCACGCACATTGCTATAAAGGTGCCATCTGAAGACGAATTTGCATACGTGAATCGGAAACATTTCCATTCAATAAATGTGCAAATAATATGTGATGCTCAAACAGGGCCGGTTCTACGGTGGCGCGCCCGTCAAATAAATGTCTTGCCCCCTCAAATAAAAAAAATTAAATGTTGAGAAAGCACATGTTAATATACTCACAAAATTTATTTAGAACAAGTTAATAAAATGATCTGCGTTAGCGGAAAAATCCGCCTAAAACGGGACACTACATAATACGGTATTAGATTTCACAGGCTGCACCCGCCCCTCCCCCTTTGCATGATCTGACCGTGCCCCCCCCCCCAGGATGCCCCCTCCAAATTTCTGACTGCCCCCCCATATGGTCTGGTCTAGAACCGGCCCTGCTCAAATGCTCTTAACAAATATTGTGGCAAGGTGGCCTGGGTCAACCCATGATTCATTCATCCTCACAAACAGCATGGTTGGGATGAGGCTCCAAGGTGGCAGGGTGCGCGATGGGTGGCTTCTTGGTGAGTGATGTATTTAAAGATATTATTCCAGTTTTTTTTATTTTGTTATTAATTCCGGTGGACATACAGATGTCGCCATTAAGACTGCGCTTGTTTTCCCGCGAGAGGCTGTAATTTAGCGCGCGGTGCGCCACGACTTGCTGGAGGCAACATTCGGGAATTTAAAATAAATATGTTGTGCTTCACTGAATATCCGCCAGATGGCGCATGGAAGGACTTTATCTAATTGCCGGAAATTCAGTTTCCCTATGTGTCCCCGGTCGCGCGCAGTGCGTGCGCAGATTCAAATCATGATGTCACTCGCTACCTAACGCTGAGAAGGCGAACGAGTTTTTTAACAGTTTTTCTCTCGTTTTAAAGTGTTTTTACGAACTTTTTGAATTAAACAAATACCCTATGCAAAATAATCGAGTGTCTTTTCGCTTTTTTTGTATATTTGAAGATAATTCAGACGTTTTGTGCCGCTGTAAAAAGGTTGGTTTGCTGGACAAGTACTGACATCGCGACTACTTTTATTTCACATACATTTGCTGTGTGATGATGGATGTGATCCTGATTTATTCTAAATATATTTAAGGTTATACTTTGTAATTTATTATAGTATGTAACTCAAGGGTAGAGTGTATACTCGTGATATCCAGTTCTATTAAACCACCTGGTTACATATCAAACACACAGGTACAGCAATTATAGGACACCACACTGATGGTTAGTCATATTATTCACATCTATCTATCAATCAATCAATCAATCAATCTATCTCTCAGCACCCGCATATGGTGGGGAAACATGATATCCTGAAGTCCATGATATACCGTATGGATATCCATGATAAAACAGATATACATAATTGGCACAGCACATATTATAATAGCACTTTTACATTAAATAATGTATGTGAATTGGTTCTTTTACTTAAATTTCACAAAGTATGGAAACTTGAAGTTTACACACAAAGTATAAAATCCACCTATGAAGTCTGATTTAATTGTTACAATTAAACATTTTATATTTACTTATGTTAATTTTTCTATTTGTTTTGCTGGCGAAACCTCTCAATTCTGTGAATTCCCCCATCAGCGAAACCGGTTTGATAACTTCACACCAATGAAAGGTGAGAAGGGGGATTACAGTAACGGTGTAACAGTAGCGATTGTACTTTTAAAATGTAACATATACGTATCTACAGTATAAGGATATTTAACTACTTCAGCAGTGAATTAGAAACTTGGTCAGTCTGGCTTTTAGATAAAGTCCTTCAGAGCAAGCATTGTATAAATATAATATATAAAAAATAATGTAATATAAAATAAAATAATATAAAATAAATAAATATATAACATAAATGGTTAATGATAGCAATTAAATCAGACTTGTAGTTGGATTTGATACTGTTCTTTTTATTTACTGAATAGACATCGTATTATGCTTTCTCTGTTATTAATCTCTCTATATTCTCTAATTATGACTTGAATAAATCTACTCACATCAGAGCGCGCTAGCGTGTTGGAAAAGCGAGTACTGTAGTATATATATTTGTGTTTGTTGTTTTCCTGGGGGGATGGGGTGTTTATGTCTGCATTTTATCTATAAATCGTGTGTGTATGCACGGAGAGTTTGTGTGTGTGCACACGGAGAGTTTATGAGTGTGTTTGTGACACTACTTTAAAATAAAATCCTCGTAACAATTTGCACACATAGATTTTAAGTAAATTTTATTGCTCCAATATTAAGGCTGAATCCCAATTCTACCCTTACCCCTACACTTAGCCATACCCCTCCGTTTGGCACGTTCACGTGAAGGGATAGTGGTGTCTCATTTCTCTTTTGGTTGGAGGGGTAGGGGGAAGAGGAAGGGCCAGATAGCCCTCCAAACGAAGATTTTTCGGGACCTCACTTCAAACGAAGGGCTAAGCAAAATTTTCAACATGGCTGTTCACTCGAGCAAGCAGATCCATAAATTTTAATTTTTGGCATTAATAAAGATTTTTATGACAAGATTCCATAGAAGCTGGCAGCGACGAGAGAACGCTAGCCTGAAAAACAAAGTTATTATTTAATTATGCTATACAAAAATATATAATATTTTCTATATTTTATACATTATGAAACCAAAGCATAATACTGTACACAATATTAGAGCTTAACATATCTGAACTCACACCCATGATATATTTCATAATGTATTTAATGTAATTTGCAGTACATCAATTCAACTTACCGCTTTCTTTTTCACCATTCTCACTTTGCCCCTAGCGGTGGATGCTGCAGGTGTCCTCTGCTTTCCCTTTTTGGTGGCTGAGGAGGGCATCTGTGTCCAGAGAAACATGAATCAGTCACACATTACGAAACCAAAGCATAATACTGTACACAATATTAGGGCTTAACATATCTGAACTCATACACAAAAAAAGGAACAATTTGCTTACCGTAGCTGAAACACGCTGTGGTCTCTGTGCCTTGTAAAAAGTGACTGCTTCCTTTCTTAGCAGAATTATGGAGTCGATATAATTCTTTCGGAAAAATTGTGCGCTTTATATTTGTAACCTGGATTGCGATACTGACCAAATATAATCTGATTGGTTAGCAACCTGTGAATATTTTAGCCAACCAGAATGAGTTAGTTGGAACACGCCCTTTTGTGCGCGATTAAATTTTGCACGGATCAACCACTGCAATTATTCACCTTTTTAACGACTGTATTGTGCTGTGAAGATGCCGCACATCAATCAACTGTGCTCACAACAAATTCGTCATTTTGCAGGATTTGAACCCTATAGAGCTTGTCTGGCACTCCATGAAAGACTTCATCCGAAAGGAGGCAAAGCAGGGCACAAAAGAAGAGCTCATTCGTGCCGTTGAGGTATTTTGGGAGACAAAAGTTACCCAAGACTTCTGCAGTACATTAATCACCGGACTTCATAATGTACTGAGAATGATAGTGAATTATAAAAAATATTATAATTGTGGGTCACATAAGCAAAGCTAGCACAGATACATATGATCAAGTGTTTCACTGCTGTTTTTTCATTTGTTTCTATGACCAACAACTTTGGTTTAAATAGTCAAATTGGGATAATAATCATAATAATAAATTCAATAAATATAATTTAAAACAAAGTTGTCTCCCATTTTCTGCCCATTGACTTAAAAATGTATTCTTCCAAAACTAATCAGAGTTAAAACAGTAATTTGTATAAAACATACAATACATGTTGTATTTTGCTTAAAGGTCATTAAAATACCCGGATAAGACCAGCTGCTTATCAGTCTCTATCTGATGCTTTTATAGTAAAATATCTAGTTTTTAAAAAAAAATATCAAAGATGGAACAGTCTTTGTTTCCGCTAAAGTGTCAGACGTTTTGCAAATCTATGTTCAGAATATAGACCTGACCAAATATCATTCTAAAGCTGTTGCGCTGTGATGTCATTCCAGCTCGCAGGACAGGAATCACCTACAGTGTATTACAGTATTTTCACTGCTTATACATTTTTTTTCTACCCTAGTTTCATTTGGTTTTTCGCGATTGCATGTGCTATTTGTGTGTGCGTGTGTGTGTGTGTGTGTGTGTGTGTGTGTGCGAGAGAGGGCTTATATTGTGATTTGTCCAAGGTTACTAAAACCTGGCTTACTACTAATAAAAATGATTTCAATGTAACTCATGGGTCTCAATCACAAAATCAGCCAACGCTGTAAACAGATGACATGACAAATTATGATTTGAAATTGAAAAAGTTCATTGGAACAATTAAAAATATATACAAAAAACATAAATATTAAAACAATCAACTATTATTGTTAAGGTCAGCCTGTGGCTGTTCAGGATCAAGTTTACGGGGCTTCGCAGTCTTTCGTTAATTTTACTTCTGACTCGAAACCAATGTGGCTTATTAAAGATGCACTGTTTTATTAAACATGGCTGTTTTTTAATGCTCAGCAAAATAAACACTGTCTATGGTTCGAATATACTGTGGACATCTCAAAGTCATGATGTAATAGAGACAAGGCTCTTCAGATCCTTCTGCACTAATGTTATTGTGGTGTAAATTATTAACGTATTGATGTATTTCACTTGTGGACAAAATAGACCATGTGACTGTTTAGTATTTCTTTTGAACAGCTGTGTTCATAGGTCTAATCAGCTATTTACAAGACAACGTTGATGCACTAAAGGTTAAAGTGCCACAAGGTGTGTGTGTGTGTGCTCCTGCATTCGTCAGGTTTGCAGTGGGCGGAGTCAGTACATTCTCCATTGAAGTTTCTCACATTCCACTTCTCCTACGCTTGACTTTTAATGAAGTTCTTTAAACCCAAATAATTTTTTAAACTAAGAAAAAATAAATATGGGTCACTTAAGCACAAAATAACACCGACGCATTCACCTTCCAATCCCCACTCTTTATTTGTACTGTAAACTGTAGCTGTGTTTGCTATAGGGCACTTGGTTATACACAGTACTTTAATGTATGGAACACTTACTTAACTTACTGGTTTGGTTTATTTTATTTGGTATCACTTATTACCTTATTCAGCAAAATAAATTAATTATTAACGTATTGAGGTATTTTAGTTAAGGACAAAAACAGACCCTGTGCTTGTGTTTAGGACTGATGCTGAACAGCCGTGTTCATAGGTTTAATCAACGATTTACAAGACAACTGTTAAAGCATTTGTGGATGGAGAGGTGTGTGTGTGCGGTCCTGCATTTCTCCGTTTAACACACACACCCCTCCCCCCGCCAAACACAGACACACACACACACACACACACACACACACAGAGCAATTAACCCCATGTCATACTCCTTCTAAGTTTGTCTTTGCTTAAACGGCTGAATGAAGTTAAATATACACAATAAATTATGTTTACAATGTATACAATTGTGTTTGCTTCACATTTGAGCACTCATGTGTAAATAGATTTTTCATTGCATATATACTACCATATATTTGTGTCTAATACTGTTTTATTCATATAGGATAAATGTTCTTTTTGTGATACGTTAAATGAATCTCTGATTCATTTGTTTGTTGAGTGTGAGAAAACCAAAAAATTCTTAACTCTTTTAAAAGACCACCTTTTGAACCACCTTAATGTATCTCACTCCTTTACTATTAAAGATTTTTATTATGAGAATGCGGAAAATAAACCGCTTGAATTTGTTGTTAATTATTTTATTTTACATGCAAAATACTTTATACATTAACAGAGAATTAAAAAGGAAAAATTGTACTTCCATCTTTTCCTTCTAGAAATGACCTCAATTTTAAACTCTCTTAAATTAATTCAATTTAATAATCTTTTATTATCTTTTCACGGTTTATACTTGTAAGGATTTCTTTTATTTTGCTAGACCCCGTCTAGTCAGTGCTCAGCCTGTATTTTGCTTCCCACCTGGTACCAGGGAACCCCTCAATAATACACAAGTCCGTGCTTAGTGAGACGTTCAAAGTTTATTGTGGAAGACAGGAGTATATATACGCACACACACAAAGAACCAAAGAAAAGGTGGGTGCAGGAGTGTTTACATCTGGTCAGGAATGTTTAGAAAAGATAAGGTAAAGAAGAACATAAAATTGGGAGTAGCTCTGCATTTACGAGCGTTTAACAGTTTTACGACCTTTAACATAAACTACTATAGGATGTGTTTATTGAAAGTGCAGCTTGTGTCGATGTAAGAGAAAGAAGTAACATTTTCTGTTCTCACGCACACAGAAAATCATGAAACACACTAAAAATCTAATATTCCCTACAGTTCCCCCCTTTTATTCATAAGAAATATCGTTGAATAAAACTCAGAGCTTTCAAGAAGTCGCCGGCGGATAATAGGTCATCGGACACGGCGCAGGAACATAACCTGAAACATACTTATACAAAAGATTTTGCACACAGCGAAGAATGCATGGACCTAAAAGACACAACAGGTCTGAATCATTGGTATATCGCTTAGCGGTCCAATTAGCGAATCGCCAAAAAACATTATCATGTGGATGAGGTTGCACTATGTACAACAATCTCTCATTCAAGATTAAGAGGACAAAAAGAAACTTCATTCTAAGGCAGGAGAGGTTACCATCATACTCCAAGTGCTGTTCTATAAACTCTACAGAATGAAGTGTGACCAAAAGAATACACAGAAATATAACAGGTTGAGTGCAAACTCGTGTGTGTGAAAAATCTTGTTCACAATGTCAAACATATAAATAACTACTAGTGGTGAACTATTGCCTTTCTTGACGCTACAGTGCTCAGAGTGCGGGCACGCCCAATCTGTGTGTGGGTTTTGTTGAGGGTACTGGAGTCACATTAGCAATTTGTTCATAATGTTTGTTTAGAGTATCTATTAGAGCAGCAGAATATTCAGCAATATGCAGAATATACATATTGCAGAAAATTCAGCAATATGTACATCAAGATCAGTTGTTCCTATCGCGGGTTTACCGGGAAAAGGTCTGCCAAATATAATTTCATGTGGTGACGTGCACATCTTTTCTTGGTGTCATTCTCATTTCATTTCTCATTTTCATTTACTGGTGGATTATTCAGTGAAACGAGGCTCAGCTGAAAGATGTGCATCAGTCACTTAACCCCAAATAAAAGGTATTTCTGAGTGTTCTTATATAGTTGTAAAATAACAAATGTACAAACGGTGCGCACTGAATATTAAACCTATACAAGGCACGATGATTTTTTTGTTTGTTTGTTTGCTGTTTTTTCTATAGCAGGCTGAGCAAAATTAAAAAAACATTGATTAGTTTTCCACTGCTGCGTCCTGTGTGTGCTTTACAATGCCAGACAACATTCAAATGCAAATTTTTCACCCTCCCCCTATACATTCAGGACCTCTCCCCACTTCCCCAATCTGAGGCTCTTATGCCTCAGACTTTCAGTCAGTAGCGGACTGGGACCAAAAAGTGGCCCTGGACTTTCTGGCCCACAGCAGCCCACATCATAATACACTGGCTCATTAATGTAGAGATATATTTTAACACCAGTTTCTAGTATAAAAAAAATAACACAATACGGAAAGCAATGCTATTTAAACATATTATTTGAAGCATCACTGAACATACATTGGGTCATATTAGTGAAACAAAGAAACAAAGGAAAGAACAAGACAAACTACATATAAATCTATAAAGACAATATTTTAAAAAGAATGGCAATAAAACTGAACAGGTAAGCTGAAATAAAATCAGTAGCAGCATTACTTTTTAATTAATATTGTCTACCATAATAATTACTGCTACTAATTTTATTCCAGCTTACCTGTTCAGTTTGATTGTGATTCTTTTCACTTGGCTCTGGTAGATCAGGGGAGACGTGTTGGTCATCATCAGCAGGCACTGGTTCATCATCACTGACCTGCTGCACCTGCAGTTTACACTGATGAGTGGTAGATCTTACACTGCATCACGATGATACCCCCTGCCAAATGTTCAGGATATCTCACGCAAATTTGTCTTTTCCTCATAAAGTGTTTAGGTCAAATTCCACCCATACAAGTGTGACAAATATGCAAAGAAAAAAATCAGGAAGGGGCAAATACTTTTCCATGGCACTGCACATGTAGTCAGATTGTTCCACTAGGATGAAACTGTGCCAGGTGGAGTTAAAGCACTTTTAAAATCACACTAACTTTACACTGATCTGAATATCTTTGAATAATGAAGTTATTGTTCTTTCCTTTTTTTTTTTTTTTTTTTTTTTTACAAATATGACCCAATATATGTTCAGTGATACTTTTTATTTACATTTTTGTTTATTATATTTCTATACTAGTATGTGGTTTTAAAAAAATAATCTCCACTTTAATGAGCCAGTGTATTCTTCTTCCTCTTTTTAAAAGGCAGAATCTGTTCATTTGAAGCATTTCACTGCATTTACCTCTAAAGCGTTTTCTTATTTTCGTGTACTTTTCAGCTCCACCGTTTCTTCTTCCTCCATTTCATTCATTGAAATTATTAATTTGCTCAAACAACTTCGCTGCATGGAGGGATATATAGAGGGAGCGAAACATGCGCATGCGCAGTAACAAACACAGTTAGCTTCTCAGCTTTGTTTTTAATGTTGCTCGCGGCAGTGTAACAGCCCGTTAATTCATGTAATGATGAGATGGACAAACTTGTCGATGTCCGTTCTTTATTTTGCTGCATATTGTCAGGTTATAGTACAAACTTTCGGGTAGATCCTGCTATTAAATCAAACTAAAAACGAGTGAAAAGAATACAAAACTCAGACTCTATATCCCAGATACTCATCTCGCGTCCAACTTCACACACACCGGACCACATTACCCACAATGCATTTCATTTCCCGCACTGGACTACACCCGTAAACAGCTGTCGTAAAATCAACCTCTCTCTCCTGCAACAACACGCTCTTTGTCGGCGGCGCCCGCGCACTCCTCCATATGATTAGGAAAGAGATGTAATATTATGGTTTCATAATAGAAAAGAAATACCTATTATTTGGGGTTAAGTGACTGATGTGCCTAACATCTTTCAGCTGAGCCTCGTTTCACTGAATAATCCACCACACACAATCAGTATAATGACACACAGACACACACACACACAGAGTCGTCACTCCCCTAAATTTAAAGAATACAAACTGGTTGCGTGCGAGTTTGCTGTTTTTCCTATAGTATGCTGAAGCAAAATCAAAATAAAACATTTTATTTTGTTTTATTTTTATTTTGCTATAATTAAAAAAAATTTGAAACAGTATCACGCATGGATCGAACCCGGGTCACCCGCGTGAAACGCAGCGGACTTACGCTCACTCCGTAGGCTCCCTGAATAGGCGGGAAAGGGATGGAGCCACGTATTCGTGCCGGCAGGAAAAAAAAAAAAAAAACTAAACAGATCTAACACATGAGGACTCAGATTTTGTTGTTGGTCTTTCGGCTGCTCCCGGCAAGGGGTCGCTACAGTGGAATATCCAGTCCGCACTACAACTTGGCACAGGTTTTACGCCGGATGCCCTTCCTGACGCAACCCTCCCATTTTATCCGGGCTTGGGACCGGCACTGTATCCAGTGGCTGGGGTGTGGGCACTGGCTGGAATCGAACCCGGGCCGTCCGCATGGCAGGCGAAACACCTACCACTGAGCCACCAGTGCCCTATACACTGTCAGTACATTTCCATCTCTATCTTTAATCACTCTAACCTGCTGCACATACTTCCTATATCTATCTCTCTGCCTCACCAACCTGTACAGATCCGCCTCTCCCTCCTTACTGTCCAGCCTAGCATACAAGTCCTCATATGTTCTTTGTTTGGCCTTTGCCACCTCTTCCTTCACCTTACGCTGCATCTTCCTGTACACCTGTCTACTATCTTCAGTCCTTCCAGTGTCCCTCTTCTTCTTAGCTAGCTTCTTTATCTGTATACACTCCTGGACTTCCTTGTTCCACCACCAAGTCTCCTTGTGCACTTTTCAGATTAATGTGCAAAAAATATATAATAAAACTATATAAGTCTACATAGCCTTTATAAGACTCTAACTTAAGCGCACTTAAAACATTTTATTTAGTTTTAAAATAAAACTATTTTAAAACATCATCACTGTGGAGGTCTTGAATGAACTTAATTCAGTTGCTTCTGCTTGTGCCCTGCTTCTGGGTTTGATATATGAACTCAATCTGGCTTATCCAAAATTTCTCCATTTCACTTTTGAAGTGCTTCAGAAAATTAGCACAGAGCTTGACAAGCACAAGATGTCCCCCAAAGTTCAGAACCTCTTTTCCAGGCTTAAAAGCTCCGAGTGATGACACATTTTTTCCCCCAATTCAAAATTTCTTTTGGGGCACTAAAGGAAAACAATGTTAATAAAAGAAGAGTATTTAAATGTAAAATGGAGTCTGTTGTTGGTCTGTTGGACGTTTTTTGTTGTTTGTTGAGCTGGCCTCAAACCACAATTTGAAATACATCTCTGGTTTTACACAAGGTTTTCTCAAGACATATTTTATAGTATTTGTATGGAACTTTTTTTATTTCAGTTTTATATCAATGTTCAAAAAGTTAAGCGTACGCAGCTTCTTTAGATCAGTTGTTAAAGCTCAAACTAAGGAGCCACTGTGGTTTATGTGGAATGTGGAAAAACTTCAGGTAGGGAAGGACATAGTTTTACAGTATATAAATGGTCATTTTCAGTTTTCTCCTAATCATCTTTTGTACAGTATCTAGGTGGTGGCAAACACTTTTTGTTGACAATAACCCTTGTTTATTGTCTCAAGCAGTGAGATTAATAAAGTTCTAAAGTGGTTGCTAACGCTAGCAAACTAACTAAATGCCTACGTCATGCTAGCACTACAGTTAACAGTTTAGCGTTCATTCATCACTTCACCATCTTCGTAACCCTGCAAACATTCTACAGAGAAAGCTAAAAAGCTCAGACATCTTAGCCGTTTCTTTCATACACAGGTCGGGTATTTTGGCTAACTAGCAGCTATTCTCAGCTAAATTATCATCCAGTACCTCAGACCAGCCGGAAAGTTTGTGTGTAACCTTAACACGGTAACAGTAATAAATGTTACATATAGTAATAATTTTTCAGTCATATGTGCATTAGGTGAGTGAACATGTGTATACAGACCTTGTATTTAACGTCATTTTCCCTTAAATGCCCGAGGAGGGTGAACCGTCATCAACGGTGTGGGAGCTCAAGGGACACGAAGCTGAGTGACAGCCGCTGAATCCACCGGTGAACTTTGGGGGGGAGGGGCCGAGCAAACTTCAACCCAGCAGCTGGGTTACACAAAAACTACCCAACTCTCTGAAAATAACCCTGAAAAATGACCCAACAGCGGCAACCCAGTGTTTGGGTAGAAAAAACAACCCAGCGGTTTTTAGAGTGTAGGAAAATTAAAACTTAACTAGAATAAAAATAGAAATAAAAATAGAAGTATACTGTACATAAAATAGAAATAAAAATAGAAATATACTGTACAATAGAAATTTTCTTTTTTAAATTGAAATTTGGTGGAGGAAGTATGGTGTGCAAGTATGCATGGTCCCCGTTCCATGGGGACCCGCTTAAGTTCTCGTCCTTTATGAAGGCCTTCAAACGTTTGGTTGAAGCCAAAACCGACAGTGACACTGATAAGCTGTACTATCTCAAACTGTACACCACAGGAGAACCCAAAGACCTTGTAACGAGCTGCACGCATGTGCAAGATGGTTATGCAAGGGCAAAGAAACTGCTATGCGACAGGTTTGGAAATAAGCTAAGAAATGCAGCGGCGTATAAGCAAAAGGCGCTTAATTGGCCACAAATAAAGTCAAACGACGGAAAGTCGCTAAACGCACTCCCCTCGTTCTTCACAACCTGCCTAAATGCCATGACAAACCTTGAATCCATGGACGAGTTAAATGGCAGCGCGTGCATGACCAACATCCTTCTGAAACTGAAACTGAGCACAACAAGGAAAGTGCCAAGTTCGCCCAGCTGGTGGACTTCATCGATCAACAAGTTAGACTGCACTCTGACCCGCTCTTCGCTGAACTGGACGCCATGACCAGTGATAAAAAACACGGTCACACATCCCTTCATGGACCCAAACAAAAAAGAGAAGGATCAGCTTTGCAACCGAGGTCAGATAGGTTAGTAAAAATTACAAAGACTTGATTACTAAGAAGAAGGCTGGTGCATTAACCATCAGCGCTTTCACTAAACCGTGCGCATTTTGTACAAGGAAACACACCTTAGATGAGTGCGTTCAATTTGATAACAAGACACACAAAGACAAAGTAGAATTCTTAAAAAATAATGGATTTTGTTTTGGATGTTTAAGGAAGGGTCATTTATGGAAAGACTGTACCAGAAAAATTAAATGTTCATCGTGCTCAAAGCCACATCCTCGCATGCTACACATCACAATACAAGACACGGCCCAGGCAGCCGCAAGCGCCAATGAAACTGAAACGAAAAATACACCACCTGCTTCAGTCACGAATCAAATGCTCTCACTGGGGCTGGAGATAATTGCGTTCTCCCCATAGTACCTGTCAGAATAAAGTCCAAGAAAAGTGACAAAATAGAAGTGTATGCATTTATAGACAAAGGTAGCTCCGCCACATTCTGTACAGAGTCATTAGCAAGGCAATTAAATGTACAAGGCAGAAGAGTTAAGATACTGCTGAACACCATGAACTCCATAAAACTAGTAGAAAGCCATGTGCTCACTGATTTGGAGATTAGCAGCCTGGAATAGAACACCTTCATCGAACTTCCCAAAGTGCTTACACATAAGAATATCCCAGCTACAGTGGAAAGCATTCCACAACAGCATGACATTGACAAGGTGAGAGTCCCGGAAAGGGACACAGACTTGCTGCGCTTCCTATGGTGGCCGAATGGAGATGTAAACCAAGAATTAGTCGAGTATAAAATGGTAGTTCACTTGTTCGGTGCTAAATCGTCTCCAAGCGTTGCCAACTTCGCCCTTAGAAAGACATTTTTTATATTTTCGTTCAAGGTTATGGGTTGCTCTCTTTAGGGCGCGAGTATGACTGTTGAACCACGGTGCAAGTGTTTTATCTCTGACTTTTTTTAATCTGATGGGAGCAAAAGTGTCTAATGTACTGGTAAAAATAGTGCCCATGCTGCTAGTCACTTCATCTAGATCGTCTGCATTTAGGGGTTTAATAAGAAATTGGGACAGATCCGGCAGATTACTTGTGAATCTGTCTTTAGTAGTCGGATTCATATTTCTAACAAATTGATAATGTGCTAATCAGCTAATCTGTTCTACGGGTAGAGTATATATCAGGAGGTGATGATCTGTGATATCACTTTGAGGTAAGATCTCTATATTAGAGACATCTATACCATGGGATATAATTAAATCTAGTGTATGATTAAAGCGGTGAGTTGCTCCAATTATATTTTGTTTAACCCCAACAGAATTTAGTAAATCCATAAATGCGAGTGCTAGTGTGTCGTTAGCATCATCTACATGAATGTTAAAGTCTCCTACTATCAACACTTTGTCAGAATTAACCAATAGGCAGATGTCCAAATTCTTTAAGAAAATCGGCATATGGCCCTGGGGGTCTGTACACGGTGGCCAGGGTAAAATAGAGCAAGGGTTTATTACGTATTTCATTGAGTGCAACATTAATGATGAGCACTTCAAATGAGTTAAACCTGGGCCTTATTTTCTGAGTAACCGTGAGTACATCATTGTAGATAGTGGCGACACCGCCACCGTGACCAGTTAGACAGTACTTAAAAACTTTTACGTAGACGACTGCCTGAAATCTTTTTCGAGTCATGATCAAGTAGTCACCCTATACAACGACCTCACAAGCCTTTGCTCAAGCGGAGGGTTCAGTCTCACCAAGTGGGCAAGCAACAGTCGTGCCCTACTAACTTTCATTCCTGAGAGTGAAAAAATCAAAGACATGAGAGACTTAGACTTGAGTAAAGATGCACTGCCCATTGAGAGAGCTCTGGGGGTGCTGTGGTGCATTGATTCAGAAATGTTCAGGTTTAAGATCAGTTTAAAAGAACGACCTGTGACAAGACGAGGAATCCTGTCAATCACTAGTTCAATCTATGACCCCTTAGGTTTTCTCGCACCTGTCATACTGCCAGCTAAAATTCTAATGCAGCAGTTATGTAAAGAAAAACTCGCATGGGATGACGACATTCCCGAGCAGTTTGCAAAAACATGGAAAACATTGCTGCAAGAGTTGCCCCAACTGTCCGAGTTCAGCATAGCAAGGTGCGTGAAACCAGCCGACTTCGGAGCTACAGCTACAGCGCAACTCCACCACTTCTCGGATGCGAGTGAAATGGGATATGGAGTTGTCTCATACCTCAGGTTAGTAAATGCTGATGGACTCACACATTGTGCATTCATGATGGGGAACTCCCGTGTAGCGCCCCTGAAACAAACCACCATCCCACGAATGGAATTGGCTGCGGCAGTGGTCGCTGTGAAAAATGACAAAATGTTGAAAGAAAAGTTGGAACTGAAATTACTGGACTCTATGTTTTGGACTGACAGTACAACTGTTTTGAGATACATTGACAATGAAACACTTCATTTTAAAACCTTTGTGGCCAACAGAATTGCCACTATAAAAGAGTCAACCACGACAAAACAATGGAGCTACGTCAATACCTCAAAAAACCCAGCTGATTCTGCGTCCAGGGGGGCATCCTGTGAAAAGTTTATGAAAAACGTCACCTGGATCCACGGCCCCTCCTTTCTCAAGAGTGCAACTGGCCTGAAAATATTCATGACACATCTTCTTTTTTGTCTTTCGGCTGTTCCCTTTCAGGGGTCGCCACAGCGAATCATCTGCCTCCATCTAACCCTATCCTCTGCATCCTCTTCTCTCAAACCAACTAACTTCATGTCCTCTCTCACTGCATCCATAAATCATAACACATCGATGAAAGATAATGACCATGAAATTAGGCTCTCAGCTTCAGTGAACATCGTGAGCACTACAGAAAGCACAGACGCAGTGAGTAAACTGATTAATTACCACTCCGACTGGCACAAGTTAAAAAGATCAGTTGCCTGAATCCTTCGTTTCAGAGACATGCTCAAACAAAAAATAGAATAACCCTAAGACAGAAAATCACAAGTCTCTAACAATTCAAGACAGAACAAGCAGAAAACGAAATCATTAAGTTCACTCAAAGGAAAATAAACAATCAGAATAATCCTACACTGGGTGTAGAAACTCCAGTACTCAGGCCTGACACAAGATGCAGCATGCAGATAGCAGTGCCTGAAAGGCACCAAAATAACAAAGCAGTAAAAAAAAATTATAAGTGCTTTACAATGGCCCTGCTTAAAAGTAATGTGTTACTGTAATACATTATGTTAAGCAGCTGCTTAATTGCTTGTCCTGCGCACTCGCACCGCGGCCGGCATTAGGACCCGGAAGTAACTCGGCCGCGATTCAGAAAGCATAAAAGGAAACAAAATGGATTATCACAAGGCTCAGTCATTGAGTTGCCCATGCTTGTTCCGACGCTTCACATCCGATTCGTGAGTACTCACCTATTTTGGGGCTTTCTTCCTGACGAGTGTGTGTTTACAACGCGGGTTTATTTGTGTAGATCCTTGCTCTCACTCCGAGTTCTAATAACAATACGCGTGGTTATCCTGCCTGCTCGCACTACTTCCGCGTTTGGGTTCACCATCCACGCTACACGGGCTAACTGCTAAGTCTTCTGTGTCATCTTGGTTAGTTCGTGACCGTGCTGGATTATTGTGTGTTTTCTTTGCCTCAATTCTTTCATTTTGTTTTTGTTTTGTTTCATGGTTTTCACATTGCTGATTTCACTTGTTTTCTTATTTCACGCCTCTCGAATTGGATTCTTGTTTCTTTATTTCCCGACTTTGATCTCGCACTCCCTTGTTTTTGACCACTTGCTCCGCTCATCTCTGGTTGTGTTGTGTAACATCTCTGTGATGTGTAAACAGGAGAGACGTGTTAGTAACACTGAGTGACACAGAAAAGATAAATTTAGACAAAAATGAATAAATCTTTTTGTAACAGATCATGTCTACAGCTGAAAAATTTATGGACATATTGTATGGTGTCTCCACAGGTGACTGCTACTTTAAAGTTTTTAGTAACAGCGAAGATGCAGCTTTGAAACAGTAATGATTTGGTTTTGTCACAGCCAAGAAGTTCGGAAATAATAAATCAAACATTGCTCTTACAGCACCACAGGTCATGCCTATGTGGCAATGTGGGTCATGGGGTCGTTTCATTGGCTCACAAGTAAGTGATTTGTCACCCACAATAGCCTATCAGAATGGTTCTTGATGGTATTTAAGGCTGGATTTAGCTTACCTGGTCGACGTCACGACTAGGACCGCCTTCATGGCGTGCGTGCGGACAGAAGGTGTGTGGTTGTTTTGTAGCTATGTGGCTAATGGAGAGGTGGGCATGCACATTGAACTGTTTTATTTTTGTCCCTTAGTGCGCGCAATGGCTAACCGATATTTGGTTGAGTCAGACTGTCCACTCATAGCCGGGTAGGTATACGCTCATTACATGCTGTGCGTTTTGGCGTCGGGTAATGCTAACTGGTGTTTGTTTACCACTTAGCCATGGGGCCTTCTCTGCGCATGCGTTATCCTGCATGGGTCTTTGCTGCGATCTGTGAGTAATGGTACAGCTCGCGTAGCACAACGATTCATCCTGGTGAATAAGTTTAATTTTCTTTGCTTTATGAAACAGATATGTTTTAGTCATAGCTCTTTTTCTTAGTGAGCTACGGGTGTATGACATGGTGCTGGTGAATCGCTTGAAGGCGGAAGTATTTGCCCTCCGCATCGACTGAGGACGGCGCTGCTGTTTCTCCTGATTTCTTCTCCTGCTGTTCTCTCCTACAGTGTTTCTTTTCTTTGCTTTTAATTAATTTCTTCTGCTAACTGTGCAAACGAGTCAGAGTTGCCTTGCTACTGTCCGAAGGCCTGTTTGGGCTTTTGGTTACCTGCAGCTGTCATTGAACTGTGGAGAGTGTTGTAATGTAGCTTTCGGAGAACTCTGAATGTGATATGACTGATTCAGTGAAGTTGGCCTAACCATTTTTTTAGTATTGTTTCTTTTTGGTTTAATTACTTTCTCATCTCTTATTCTTAGTTTTTGTGATTAATGGTCTTTTTCTGTTTCTTTATATTGTTAATTTGGAAATGTTTTTGTTTTGTCCACCTCAGGCACCATTGAGCCGGGAGGCTAACTAGCTACCTAGATCCGAGTACAGGTGATAGTGTAAAGGTGTGGAGTGCAGTGCTGATTGTATTCCTGTTTCACGTTGTGTGAGTGTGGATGCGTGTGACGTGCACCTTAGGGTTTGTACCTCGTTTAGCCTGCCTCTGCCACTGGGAAGCTGGTGCCTGAAGTACTTTGTTGTTCTTTTTTGTATGTATTGTTTTATTGAGTTTATTTTATGTTACAGCCTTGGTGTGAGTGGACAGAGTACCCTGTGTCGACCCCTAATGTGTATGAGGGTGATTTTACTGCATAGCATGGCATGCATTTGAGTTTTTATAACTTTTATTGTGAACTAAAATAAAGTTTTGTACATTTGTACACCCGTCTCTCTGTTCCTTCTAGCCTAACGAACTTGTGCTCCTTATTTGGGTTATTTCCCCGGTTAACCTCGGGGTGGCGTAATCGGATCTAACAAACTTTGTATTCATTTGCCCTACCACGGCGCTGCCACACGTAGATTCTTACAATTTTCCATGCAGTGTAAATTAAATGAAAAAACAAGGTCATTTATGGACGTTGCTTGTTTCGCTTGAGTTGTGGGCATCATCCATAGCATGCTCATTAAAATCATGCTGAGCACAAGTGAGGAGGCTAATGTGAACCAAAAACATTATTACAGCATCACCAGTCAATAACACCAAATGTCCTCAGAATCTTCAAGGTGCATTTTTGCAAAACTCAGGTGCTCAGTTTTTTTTTTTTTTTTTTTTTTTTTGCAACCTTCCCATATAAGCCACAATTGGGGAAATTTTGTGATGTCACATGCACACAATGAATACTCTTCAATGAACTTTGAGTTCCTACAACTGTTTCAAAGTATGCTGAATGCATCTTAGCAGCCTCTCTGACCAATTTCCTCCTGGCTCTTTCATGCAGTTTGGAGAAATGTCATCCAGAGAGGGTCTGTGTTGTATCAAATGCCTTCCACTTTTAATAACTTCACTGTGCTTCTAGTCAGTGATACTCTTTGAATTATTTTTTTTTATCCATTACTGCTGCCATTTTGGACTGTAGCACTGCTGCCACTTTGGACTGTAAATGCCAAGAGGAACAGCACACATCTTACCTAATTCCATTGAAAAACAGCTGGTGACTGTTAGTATGACATTTATTGTATAATTTTTTTTTTTTTGTTATGCCAGATGTAATGGGATACAACTTCACTACTATTTTATGTTCTCTCCATTTGTGGATAATGGCTCTTACCATGGTTTGCTGGAGTCCCAAAGCCTTAGAAATGGTTTTGTAACACTTTCCAGTATGACACATGTCAAGTTCATTTTGTCTCATCAGGCCTTTAATTTCTTTCGATTGTGTTGCCTTTTTTCATAGCTATTTAGCATTTATTTTAGTTTTCTTTGCAGCAAATGCATGGTGATGGGCAACAAACAGTAACACGGGAGAGACGATTATGCCACCCTAGGACTTGCACCCAGGGAAATGTTAGTATGCACTCGCAGATGCTACTCAAGGAAACACAGGTTCAATTCTACTTAAATGACCAAGAGACATAGGTACCAAAATATACTGTGTCCTTCATTATTCCAATTAAAAATAATTTTATTAAAAATAAACAACTTAAATGAAACTACTTGCTGCTGAACCTCCAAATACACACAGGCCACACAAAAAAGGTTTACAGGGCAGTATTCAACTGATATCAACCCCCCCCCCCCCCTTTAGAAGCATATATTTCAGTTGCCACCAGTGTTCGGTGTAATGCATTACAAAGTAACACGTTAGAGTACTTGGATTACTTTTTTGTTGTAACAAGTAATTTAACGCATTAGGTCCGCCATTTAAGTACTAGTTATCCAGTTATTTAGTTATTTTTGTCAAAAATGTAATCTGTTCATTCATTCATCTTCTATACCGCTTTATCCTGTATTTAGGGTCGCGGGGACCTGGAGCCCATCCCAGGAGACTCGAGGCAGGGTACACCCTGGACAGCATGCCAATCCATCGCAGAGCATGTAATCTGTTACTCAGACAATTTATTTAATCCATGCGCCAGACAGCAGTCATTCCCAATCCATTAGTGTGTGTGTGTGTGTGTGTGTGTGTGAAAGTCGTCTTACGAGCCCCACCCACCGATAACCCGCCCCCCTCTGTTATTCCTGCTGTTATACCCTTATATCACCTATGTGGTTTGACTATCCGAGGACCAATGCGTGGAAGGATCAAAACTTAATCACAGGGCCAAACTCGTGTTGAATCATGATGAACCGTACTTACGGGCACCGTGCCGAAACCGCATAGCTGAGATAGGGGTATTAGTAGTTTACAGATGATAGGCCAAACTTCGCTGAGGGATGATGGTAGAAAAATTATAAAGGTCTTGACTAAAACAACATGCATGAGGAATCACAAAGGAGTTTTCATTTTCTGCAATGGAAAAGTACTCTAACTAGTTACTTTTATCAGAAAGTAATGATGTAATGTAACTGATTACTTTTTAATGACAGTAATTTTAACTAATGTTATTAGTTACTTTAAAGTGTAACGTCCCCCAACACTGCTGAGTAGGCAGTCTGACCAAACACAAGTTTCAAATCAGTCGACATCATATGTGGCTATAAATACAAAATGATAACAGTAATGTAAGCCTGTAGCACGGCCACATAAAAGGGTTATTTTAAATAGCGAGATAATAATCAGTAGCTGATAAAGTTCACCTGTGCAGGGAAATGAACCCTACATGGTTCTTGGCTACGTTTACACTGCCAGGTCTCGATGCTTAATTCCGATTTGCTGCCTATATCAGATTTTTTTGACCGTCTGTTTACCCGTTCTTTTAACTATGACTCATATCCGATTCACGTGTTTACACTCGCCATACCATCTGAAACATCGCGCATACTTAAAGGGAGGTTCTTGCGCTACACACTAGCCAAGAAAGATGAAGGTGAAATATGCTTAACGCTATTTCTGCTATATATGCAAAGTTCACGCACCATGGTTTTAAAACGGAGGAGGAGGAAAAAACGCCATAATTGCAGCCTGCACATATGCTTTATTCATCAAATACTGATTTAATGTTATTTAGCCCAAATAAGCATTAACACAAGGCGTGTGTGTTGGAGGGGGGGGGGCGTTGTTCTTTTCCTCTTACATGTCACGTGCGATGTTGTAATTCAACATGTGCTTCCACCGGAGAATAACATTACGTCATTAAACCGCGAAGAAGTCGCAGTTTTAATGACGTACAGAACACAATGCCTCAGGAAATTCGATCTGTCTGTTTACACGGCAATCACATTAGCACATATCTGATTTATATCCGATTTATTTCCACATATGAAGGAGGCCTGAAACCGATCTCAAAATATCGGAATGCATGCGTTTTTTTCCTGTTTACACGGACACAGAACATATCCGATATGTGTCACATATGAGCAAAAAATCGGAATTGGGTCGCATTTACCTGGCAGTGTAAATGTAGCCTTAGTTGTCCCAGTAGACAGTGTTTGGCCACCAGGTTAAGCTCTCGCAAGCATGCGCGATCGCAGCGCGAGGGAACCCGGAAGCAGAGTCGGGTCATGTGATCCAACATAAAAGCTGAACTGGCAAACCTGTCAGGGTGGAGAGATGATGATACACAGTGCTGTTTGTAAAAGAGTGAGAGATTGTTTAACGCATTAGAAGAATTACGCTTCCGAGCTGGATTAATCTTTCTGGACATCAACAATTCACCTCTCGTTCCGTTTCTCGTGCTTCCGGACTTAACATCTTTTACCGGTGAGGGCGAGCCATCTCTCCCATTCACCATTACACACACAACAATAACACGGTCTCTGGACTTTCATACATACACACACACACACACACACACATACATACATAAATTACATTTATTGTTTATATTTATATTTTGTATACAGTATATTGGTTTCAGTGCACCATGTTTGTTGGTTTGTTTCACTCAATACACTTGTGTATTGACTGAAGTGAAATTAGCCACACCAGTGTTGAACACCAAGGCCAGGAAGGGGAAGGGGCAGCTGAGAGGTACATTTTGTAATTGCTTTTTTGTCATAATAAATTAAATATCCATTAAAAAACTGCTTTCTTTGCTTTCTTAGTATGACAAATATGCGACTATGCGATTATGGATTATAGTACTATTATTCTCCCCTGATATTACAGAGGCTTGCAAAAGTATTCGGCCCCCTTGAACTTTTCCACATTTTGTCACATTAAAGCCACAAACATGAATCAATTTTATTGGAATTCCACGTGAAAGACCAATACAAAGTGGTGTACACGTGAGAAGTGGAACGAAAATCAGACATGATTCCAAACATTTTTTTTACAAATAAATAACTGAAAAGTGGGGTCTGCGTAATTATTCCGCCCCCTGAGTCAATACTTTGTAGAACCACCTTTTGCTGCAATTACAGCTGCCAGTCTTTTAGGGTATGTCTCTACCAGCTTTGCACATCTAGAGACTAAAATTCTTGCCCATTCTTCTTTGCAAAACAGCTCCAGCTCAGTCAGATTAGATGGACAGCAGTTTTCAGATCTTGCCACAGATTTTTGATTGGATTTCGATCTGGACTTTGACTGGGACATTCTAACACATGGATATGTTTTGTTTTAAACCATTCCATTGTTGCCCTGGCTTTGTGTTTAGTGTCGTTGTCCTGCTGGAAGGTGAACCTCTGCCCCAGTCTCAAGTCTTTTGCAGACTCCAAGAGGTTTTCTTCCAAGATTGCCCTGTATTTGGGTCCATCCGTCTTCCCATCAATCTATCCCTGCTGAAGAGAAGCACACCCAGAACATGATGCTGCCACCACCATATTTGACAGTGGGGATGGTGTGTTCAGAGTGATGTGCAGTGTTAGTTTTCCGCCACACATAGCGTTTTGAATTTTGGTCATAAAGTTCCATTTTGGTCTCATCTGACCAGAGCACCTTCTTCCACATGTTTGCTGTGCAAACGGGACTTCTTATGGTTTTCTGTTAACAATGGCTTTCTTTTTGCCACTCTTCCATAAAGGCCAACTTTGTGCAGTGCATGACTAATAGTTGTCCTATGGACAGATTCCCCCACCGGAGCTGTAGATATCTGCAGCTCGTCCAGAGTCACCATGGGCCTCTTGGCTGCATTTCTGAACAGCGCTCTCCTTGTTCAGCCTGTGAGTTTAGGTGGACGGCCTTGTCTTGGTAGGTTTACAGTTGTGCCATACTCCTTCCACTTCTGAATTATCGCTTGAACAGCGCTCCATGGGACGTTCAAGGCTTTGGAAATCTTTTTGTAGCTTAAGCCTGCTTTAAATTTCTCAATAATTTTATCCCTGTCTGGTGTCTTCTTTGGACTTCATGGAGTTGTTGCTCCCAATATTCTCTTAGACAACCTCTGAGGCCGTCACAGAGCAGCTGTATTTGTACTGACATTAGATTACACAGGTGCACTCTATTTAGTCATTAGCACTCATCAGGCAATGTCTATGGGCAACTGACTGCACTCAGACCAAAGGGGGCTGAATAATTATGCACACCCCACTTTGCAGTTATTTATTTGTAAAAAATGTTTGGAATCATGTATGATTTTTGTTCCACTTCTCACGTGTACACCACTTTGTATTGGTCTTTCATGTGGACTTCCAATAAAATTGATTCATGTTTGTGACTGTAGTGTGACAAAATGTGGAAAATTTCAAGGGCCGAATACTTTGGCAAGCCACTGTACATTCCCCCTATTTCCTATTCTACATTTTAAAACTACACTGAATACTTAATACTTATTATTTATTGAAACTGAGATGTATATGTATATTGCCTTGTGTGCCTAAAGGGTAAAATATCCAGAATTGATTGAACAATTATTATTGTATTTTGCAGTTTCCTTTCTTTGTTGGATGTGTGTATCCAGTCTCTCAAAATCTTTGTAAAGTATATAATTTTGAGTAAATTACTATTCACACAGTAAAAATATATCTCTCTGTCTAGTTCAGCACTCGCATGGGAAAGATGATTTTGACAGCTGTTTAAAGGGCTATCATTGACATCATTTAAAAGGAGGGCAATTCACAGAAAAAGTGTTGTATTGAAGCATATTCATGAAATTTGACTGGAAAGGAAAAGTGTGGTAAGAAAAGATGCACAAGCAACAGGGATGACACCGGGCTTAAGTACTGTAAATTGTCAAGCAAAGCCGATTCTGAGACACAAAATCCAAGGTGCTTCAGTTCAGTTTGAAGTTTCCACAGTTGCAGATGATTTGGTGTGCCATGTCATCTGCTGATGTTGGACCACTCTGTTTTATCAAGTCCAAAGTCAACCCAGCTGTCTATCAGATTCAGTTTTGGAGCAATATTTTAAAGCAAATTTACTTTTTCAGCAGGTCTTAGCACCTTCCTCCAGTGCCAAAACGTCCACTAACTGGTTTCCTGGCCATGGTATTATTTGCTTGATTGGCCAGACCTGAACTTCATAAATAATCTATGGTGTATTGACAAGAGGAAGATGAGAAACAACTGAAACAACAGACAAGCTGAAATCTGTTATCAAAGTAACCTGGTCTTCAATAACACCTCAGAAGGCACAGGCTGATCATGCCATGCCACATACCTGTAGATGAGAATTCTGTATTTATATTTTTAATTTTTTGATTGATCTCATGGAAAAAAAATACATTGAATCTAGAATATATGAGTTTTTAAATTCACCTTCATCAGCATCTTATATACTGCTTATCATGTGTACATTGTCACTGCGGCCTGTGGTCTATTCCAGGGGCCTATCTCGGGGCACGAGGTGGGGTACACCCTGGACAGAGTGCAAATCCATTACAGGACACACACACACACACACACACACACACACACACACACTACAGGCAAATTGAGAATTAATCTAATCCGCATATCTTTAGACTGTGGGAGAAAACCCACCAAGTATGGGATGAACATGAAAGCTCACACAAACGCAAGACAGAAATTTAACCCTCATCTCTGGAGGTGCAGCCACAGTGCTAACCACTATGCCACCGTGCACTTTAAAAAATATGAAAGAAATTTTCACCATATCTTAATTTTCGAGATACACTGTATTTTTTATAGTCTCTTAAGTAAAGTGAAATTCCTTTTCTGTATGCATCATAGCTGACAAAACAATTTTCATACTGTTTCACCTAGATCATATGTTTGAGGACATTACCGGTCCTGATGGAGTAGTCACCCAGGATTCTGGAATTCTTATATTTACTTAAGGTAGATAGCAATCTGCCTGACCTCTCTGATTCGCAAACTGTGTGGTTGACCACAGATCAGTCCATCAGATCTTTTTGAAGGTTAATAAAACATATTACTGTAAAAAGAACTAAAGCTCACTCACCATGAGCTCCACATGCACACACACCCACACACACCCACAATCTGGTTCCTCTCAAGGTTTCCTCCTACTGCAGTCTCAGGGAGTTTTTCCTTGCCACCATTGCCCTCGACTTGCTGATCAAGGACAATGTGATCATTTTGATTCATACAATACACATTTCATACACATTTCCATATTTTCTTTTGATTCTGTAACGCTGCCTTGTGACAATGACCATTGTAAAAAAAAAACTATACAAATAAAAAATTTATTAAACTAAACATACAGACCATGTTAAATACAGTTCAGTACATTAGGCATTCTCAAGGCAGTCTTGATTAGACAGGTTTTAGACATGGTGATGTTTACAGAGATCACACCAGCTCATTTTCAGTCACACAATATTGTACTGGCAAGCTTCTATACCTAGGATCTTTTCAGTAATACGACAAAAACCTATGAGCTTCAGGTAAAAAGGGGAAACATCAACTAGTGGGAATCCTACATTGGAGTGGATGAATTTGACAATACCATCAAACTGAGTGGCTCAGGAGTAGTAAACTAGACTTTAATGTAGGCAAATGGGGAAAATACACATGCTTCTTAGTAAAACAGTAACACAATGTCATATTTTTTGTCATATGTATACAGATCCTCCAAAATGGACCAGATGATGTGATTACCACCGAGTGTGAACCGATGGTCATGCCAGTTGTCGAATATATTCTTGATCAGATGTGGTGGATCCCAAAGATAAAACATATTGACAGCATCTACTTCAAAATATGGCTTGTCCATTTTTACACCAAGATGACCAAGTGTTGAATATTTACAAGCCTTCTGGTTCCAGAAGAAGACTAAGCACTCCAATACCAGGCTTACTTCACAAATTGTCTCTAACAGCAATAACTGAGGCCTTGTATGTGGTATGGGCCCACTTCGGAAAGCAATATTCAAAGAGATGCTTTGCAATAGCAAATGGTTCAGAGACACCTTTACTAAAATCCTTTAAACCATCAATTCTGTCTGCAGACTTATTATACACCATATACCATTAGCTCAATAATGAGCTTCCTGTGACATAGCTTCCTGTTTTCGTATCGTTACCACGAACGTTCCTCATTGTATCAGTGTTTAAATTATACTGCTTTATGCAAAAAAAAAATATATATATTTTTTTTTTTATGTTTTAATATTATTGGATTCTGTCACGTCAGCACTGTCGCCTTGCACCTCCAGGGTCTGGGTTCGATTCCCCGGCCAGGCTCGATTCCCGTCTCTGTGTGCATGGAGTTTGCATGTTCTCCCCGTGCTTGGTGGGTTTCCTCCGGGTACTCCGGTTTCCTCCCACAGTCCAAAGATATGCAGGTTAGGCTAATTGGCGTTCCTAAATTGCCCGTAGTGTGTGATTGGGTGTGTGATTGGGTGTATGTGTGTGTGCCCTGCGATGGATTGGCACCTTGTCCAGGGTGTACCCCGCCTAGTGCCCGAAGTCTCCTGGGATAGGCTCCAGGTCCCCCGCGACCCTGAACACAGGATTAAGCGGTATAGAAAATGAATGAATGAAAAAAAGGATTCTGTCACGCTCTCAGCTCAGATCACAGGACCCCTGCGAGAGCCATGCCTGCCAGCCCCTTTCCAGGGGAACCAGGGACATGTAAGTCTTTTTTCTCTCAATGCTCACTGACTTTATGCTACAAGCTTCCACCTTCTCATTAGAATGGTCCTGGGTGGCCTACGTAACCACTCTACTTTCCGGTAGTGCCAGGGAGTGGAGCACGGCTCTCTGGAATGCCTACAACGCATGCTGCGAGTTCTTTGAGGTCTTCTCCAATGAGATGATAAGGGTTTTTGACAGCTCTCACGTTGGCAGAGAGGTCGGGACTAGGTTATTGTGACTTTTTCTGGGATCCTGCTCTGCCTACAACTATGCAATTGAGTTTTGTACCATATCTGCCTCAAGTGGGTGGAATGACAGAACCCATCTGTCATTGTGAATGTGGATGTCTTTCTGGAGGCTCTCGAGGAAGAGCTCATCTCACATGAGCTTCCCACCAACCTCCACGAATTCATGGATCTCACCAGGCAGAACCGTCCAGGAGGTCGCCCCCACCAGGAGACCACCCCAATCCAGAAACTGCCTACAGAGGGCTTGGTTCTACTGTGGAGCTTTGGAACACATGCTCAAGGATTGTCCAGTAAAAGGAGGTGCCCTCCGGTCAGACTGGGAGCACTAGACGGCGATCCTCCTGGCAGACTCCAAGAACCATGCCCCCTACTTCTCGCAACTGTAATCATCGGCAGCCAGGTCTACCCGATTCAGGCACTGATTCACTCTGGCTTTGATCGGAACCTGATCAGTGTCTCTACTGTAAAGGTATTAAAGGTTCCTTGTGTGCTGTGGAATCCTCCGCTTGCTGTCCAGGCCTTGGATGGGAGCCAGCTCCTACAGTAGCCTTTCTCATAGGACCCCTCCATCAACTCTAAGAATGTCAGCAAATCATTCCGAGGAGATCTGCATCTTCCTCATCATCAAGTCACATGCTCTCTCCTCTGGCTCCGCTGGCTAGCGCTTCATGGCTCCAAGATTGACTGGACCAATCACATCATCACACGTCACACTAAGCACTTCCTACAGCTCCTATTATAGCCACGCCCGCTGAATAACACAAGCTCAGACAGGCCTTTAACAAGGCCTGAGCCATGTCACTCCCGACCATACCGACCATATGACCAGTGGCGGTTCTACACTGAATTGCTCCCTGGGCGAGACTCAAAAAAAAAAAAAAAACTTCACATTGTGTACACACCACACGTTTTATTAAACTACTCATAACTTAAACATACTGTGTACAAACAAATATTATAATATAGAATTAATATAGAACAAATCACACTAAAGAAAAATAACTTATTTACTTCACTGCAGAACAGAAACCACAAACTGAAACTAAAATCTGACTTCTCTGGCCTTTCTAGATGAAAAGTCATCAATAATGGCATAATATTAGCTATGCTCCCCTATTGCATGATTTATGCTTATGACAGCAAGGCCAGTGAGCCGTTCCTGAGACATGGTTGACCTCAGGTATGTCTTGATTAACCTGAGTTTGGAAAAGCTCCTCTCTGCTTGAGCTACAGTCACTGGCAATGTAAGTGCAATCCTGAGAGCAGTCCAAAAGTTGGGGTAGATCTCAGATAGATCCTTATCGTGCAGAAAAGTGATAAGTTCAAAGAGGCTCATGGTTTTTGATGGCAATCATTGGACACTTTATTAATCTAATCTAATCTAATCTAAGGGAGGAACAATTAGCTCCTTGGTTAATTTACTGCCTCAAATTATATGCTTTGTCACGTAACAGAGTTATAGCAAATGGAAAATGTCTTTTAAACTATCTACACATATGTAAATTAAACTGGCTATTTACAGTATACTGTAAATATATCGTAAATATATTGGCTATAGCCAACATTAACATAATAAACAATGGAAATAAATAAGTGTACTTGCAACAGTCTTGCTGCAAAGCATAATTTTGTGGTTACATTTTGGTTTGGTTTAATTTTGTGGTGTTTAATAGAAACCATTAGAATTTCTTTGATGGTTTGTAAATTAGGCTTTTACTTTTTCTGTGTTTTTTTTAGGAAGGTAAGCATAGCAAGCATCATAAGCAAGACACAAACCTAAGAGTTAACGTTATACCACTAATTAACATGATGACATGAATAACTTAATCATACAGAGAGAACATTGGTGAATATCTTTATCTTTTCCCCATTTCTCCTCATCTTCTTTTCTTTTTTTTCTAAATTGGGCTCCTGACAGTTTTGGCCTTTTTTTTTCTCCATCGCTGTGTTTACTTTACAGTATAATCGATGATTCGACAATCAACAGATTTCCCCCAACGATGTCACTCACGACCAGAAGTCAAGACTAAATCAATTCACCTCCACAGCATAATCGTTTTTATTATCTATTTTTATTAGCCATTTCACAATTAAATAAATGAAAAAAAGTGCAAATTATTGGTGTGTGTTTATAATATTTTGAATGAAATGTGCGTTAATTTAGCCCCCCTCCTTGTCCGCTTCATTTGGGAGAGGTGAACTGTACTCTGCGCCCCCCCCCCCCCCCGCACCCCTGTCATCCCCTCTCCTCTACGCTCAATCCCCCCCCCCCCGCCCCCTCCCGGTCTTCTCCGCTCGCTCAGCTTCTGTGCCGCTCATTCAGGCGCGGCGCGGGCGCAGGTATCACAGATTATAGAAAACCGCTTAGCGGCACAGATTATTATTTTTTACTCTAGGTTCGTGTGCCGCCCCCCACGTGACATAAAAAAATTCCGCCCTGAGCGGCTGCCCACTTCGCCCTACCCTAAAACCGCCACTGCATATGACTGCCCTATTGATCTCTCGGGCACCTCCCCTCCAAGAGGCAGACTTTTGTCTCTGGCATGCCAAGAAAAGGAGGCCATGAATAAGTACATCACTGACTGATTGTTTTTTTGTTGTGAAAATATTACAGGTTGTAGGCAGGCGGGGTCCATGACTGACAAATTGTCAGAGCAAAATGTTCATAATCATGATATGATAAGCCTTTACTTGAAATTAACAGGCCTTTTTGTCTATTTTACCCTAATCACACATATACAGGGGGTAGGGAAATAGTTTCTCTCTTTTCAATTTCTGTGATTGCTGGCATGTCCATGTGCCGGGTTTGGTTTGTCTTTAGTAAGAATGAAAATGTAGCTTTGCAACAGTAATGGGTTTTGTCAGCACTATATATAATAGGCAGATTCATACATTTCCCCACCACTCAACATAAAATCAATAAAAAAAAAATCTATATTCATTCAAATTGCTGGTTTTCCTTGAGCAGTTGGCATTATCCATGACACACACATAAAAAAAAAATCATCCTGAGCAACAATGAAGAGGATTATGTGAACCAAAAACAGCAAGATCAAAATTTACATTAAATTTTTTTTTTACAATTTTTTTACAAATTAAAAAAGTTCATTTAGAGTATGACTTTTTTGGTCGGCAATCAAATATGGCCTGACATTGCACTACAGATTCTTAGCAGGTCACATAATTCTTTTAAGAAAAAGCCTTTTTTTTTTTTTTTTGTTCCTTTAAATCCATTGTTGTTGCTAGACAATATAGAGTTAAACAGAGTTAAACATGAAGCATGACTCAATGTCAAGATTTATACTGTATATTGTGAATATTTTATGAAATATAATTCACAGTTGATATAATAAATTAAAGTGGACATAATTCTAGTACATGCCCCTGTTAAAAACTGCAGATTTGTTTTAATGTAAATAATCAAAGAGAAATTATGTTTTTTTTCCACCTTTAATGTGCTACCCTAAATGCTACAACAACCTATACAATTAAAGTAAAAAAAAAAAATATATATATATATATATATATATATTAACATTGTTGTTTTAAAAAAGTATATAAAAACACAACAACCTAAACTTACATAAACAAAAAAGGAAACTTTATTTAAAACTGTTATTGCTCATCAATTATTTTATATGAAACAAAAGGTAATTAAAATAGGACAGATGAATTTAGCATGTTGATAAACATTGTTTTGTTTTGCTTGGACCCAATATACACATTTCAATCAATAAATTCAATCAAGTTAAAAAAAAACTAAACTTGATATTTGTTACATTCTATTCAGATAATTCTATTAAAACTGCAATCATTGTCCTACCAAATGTCCATATGAGGCACCTGCATGACATTAAACTGCTAAAAAGAAAAATATTTATTATGCTGTTCTAAATACAAATTATTTCCATTACTCCAACTCTTAAAAGCAAGATAGGAAACACTTTAAATTACAAAAATAAAATTTACTTCTGAAGAAAAGTTAAATGTGCCACTACAAAGTGTTAAGTGTAAAATCTCCCTCTACATTAATCTTAAATTAATCATTTATTCTTAGTTTCTTATAATGGAATTTGTTGTGACAACAGGTAACATTGTGTACTTGAAAAATTAAAAGACATACTAAATAAACTATTAGATTTATGTTGAGCCAGCAATTTACCTATGCTAAGATGCAATCATGTGATTATTATTATTATTTTTTATATATATAAAAAGCATATGGTGTTTTCCAGATGTTTTACTGACCTTGAAACAAAATAGAACCTGTATTCTTCTGTCTTTTGCAAATCACTGTTTTAACTTTGACTAGTTTTGGAGGAATTAGGTTTTTAACTAATTTGTATGTATTTTTGCACTATTTTTAGACCAATTAGTTTTTGTAGAAATACAATCACTTGAACCAACTACATCAATGGGCTGGAATGGAAGACAACTTACTATTTTTAATTATCAGAAAGTTGGGCTGAGTTAACCCTAAAGAAATATAATTAATTGAGCCCACAACCAATACTACTTAAGCTGACCAAAATACTGAATTAGAAGCAGTTTCTTTAAAAATTAAGTAAACTTAAAGCAGGTAGCAACGTTTTATACGTTGAGACATCTTATTTCTTTTTACAGTACGCCTCCAACCAGGATCCAAATCTTCCACTAGGCCTGGCATTATCTTTTTAAGGATTTTGAAGACTTCTTCTTTCACAGCTGTTCCTCCTGATTCGAGAAATGTATACAAAAGTCTCATTTGGGCTTGCGATGGTAATGTTAAATTCAAGGTACCATACATTTCATCAGTAATCATGTTTTTGCTTTTCAGACGGTCAGCTATCTCCATTACTGATGAAACCTTTTGAATCAGCGTTTGTCTGTGTTGATCCATAAAGTCAGCACCTGAATTAAAAATGTAAGCATCGCAATTTTTTAACAATGTACACTGTAAGACATTTCCATTGCAGATTTGAGTTGAGGTCATTTTAAAAATAAATTTAGGTCTCTATATAAATAGTTTCACAAAAAAGGGTCAGTAGACACAGACATTGTAATGAATTATAAACTGTTTAAAAAATTAAAGGAACACTTGAATCACATATAATATCCAATTCAGGAATTATTTAAACTCAAAATATTTAATGTATGATATATTGAATAATTTGTTCTGATATACAGTGGTCACCTAATCGGAGCGTTCGTTTTACCGTCGCGGCGCTCGGCGACAGCATTTGGGTTTGTGTGTTTGCTGGCTTTTACCACTGAGTGGCGCTATATAACTACAGACTGACGCCTCATGCTTTAGTTCATTCTCTGCCGGATTAATGAGACACACTCCTTTAGAACTGCACGTATTGTAGTAGCCGATAAAATCAAGTGAAACACTGTAGTTAAATGAATTCATAATCACAGTACTAGAATTACAGTACAAATGTAGAATTCAAATTAAATCAAATCTTATTAGGATCAAATTTAAGTACAATAAATGTTAACACAGTGAGCCTTTAGATTTTATCACATATTAGAAAAGAAGAGTGTAGGGTTTTGTGTCATCTTATTTCTTGTGTTCTTTAAATTTATAGTAGATTTATTAACTGAAATAAATTACCATATTTCTGTCATTTCTGTCATTCCCCACTTAACGGGGTGGGAGAATTTTCAAGCCCCACTTGTCAACAAAATTATAACGAAATCGGCCAAGTTTACTATTTATTGAAATATAAATTTCTAAACCAATAAGATCAAATAACACCAAGTTAAAAGATAAAATACACGTGCAATTATTATAACAGGCTTACTTCGTCACTTATCTAGAGCTTTCTTTCAAAGAAGTCGAGTGGCTTATTAACGTGACTTAGAGTTAGAGTGCCCGCCCTGAGATCCGGAGACCGCCGGTTCGAATCCCGGGTGATGCTTTTTTAAAATCGTTTTAATTTAATTTTAGCAAAATTAAAATAAAACAAAATAAAATGTTTTAAGTGGGCTTAAGGTAGAGTCTTATAAAGGCTATGTAGTCTTATATAGTTTTATTATATATTTTTTGCACATTAATCTGAGTCCTCATCTGTTACATTTTTGAGTACAATAGTTTTTTTTCAGCCTGTCACGGCGTGCGCCCAAATCAATATTGCTCCTCGCTCACTAGTTAGGCGTCCTCCCCTTCAGATATGCGAAGTAGCGGGGCCGCCGAATTGGGCACGGCTGGTGAGCTACAGTATCTTGGCTTTTTTTTATTCTTGGCTGGCAAGCTATCCGGGCTTGCACCCCGCGCTATAAAATACTCGGGGTTTGTTGGATTACAGGGGATTTTTACTACGCGGTGTGATTGCGACACGCGCGCAACAACGCGGAAGTGCGGCATGCAAGCGGGGCAAATGGAACGCACCCCAGGGGAAAAAAAGAAGCGAGAGATGGGAGGGGTCGGTCCAGTCATAGCGGAGAGTAGAGTCAACAAACCAAACCCAACAAACCACAAGTATTTTATAGCGTGTGGTGCAAGCCCGGGATCATTAGCAAGGATAGCTCACCAGCCGTGCATTTCTGCACACCAGTTACTAGTATAAAATATAACACAATACAAGAAACAAAGGAAAGGACATCAAGATGAACAACATATAAAACTGAAGAGGTAAGCTGAAATAAAATCAGTAGCAGCATTAGCTCACTTTAATTAATGCTGCTACTGATTTTATTCCAGCTTACCTGTTCAGGTTGATTGTGCTTCTTTTCACTTGGATCTGGTAGATCAATGCCAGACAACGCTCAAATGCAAATTATTCACCCTCCCCAGGTGTGACTCAGCTGTTCTCACCTATACTGTACATTCAGAGAAACTGAATGAGCTGAAAGCTGAGCCTTTGTTTCACGACCGCGACACCCTCTCTCTTTGCATTTGAGTGTTGTCTGGCATTGATCTACCAGAGCCAAGTGAAAAGAAGCACACACAATCAACCTGAACAGGTAAGCTGGAATAAAATCAGTAGCAGCATTAACTAAAGTAATTAGCATTAAAATAAGTAACTAGTTTACTAGCGTGAGCTAATGCTGCTACTGATTTTATTTCAGCTTACCTGTTCAGTTTTATTGTCATTCTTTATAAAATATTGTCTTTCAGTTTTATATGTTGTTCGTCTTGATGTCCTTTCCTTTGTTTCTTGTATTGTGTTATATTTTATAATAGTAACTGGTATGCAGAAATGTATCTCTGCTTTAATGAGTCAATGTATTATGATGTGGGCTGCTGTGGGCCAGGAAGTCCAGGGCCACTTTTTGGTCCCAGTCCGCCCCTGGCCCACATGACATGACGGAATTAGGCACGGCTGGTGAGCTATCCTTGCTAATGATCCCGGGCTTGCACCACGTGCTATAAAATACTTGTGCTTTGTTGGGTTACAGTGAATTTTGCTACGCGGTGTGAGTGCGATGGCCATCCACGCACAGCAGCTCCTGCCTACGTCCGCACGCGCTGGCTCTGCTCTCCGCTATGACTGGACCGGCCCCTCCCATCTCTCGCTTCTTTTTTTCCCCCTGGAGCGCGTTCCATTTGCCCAGCTTGCAAATGACCATTTTAAAAGGCGTTTAAAAATGACCATGTTCAATAAGCTTCATTCTCTAGACAACAGGACAATGAGGTCTGCTGGAAGTGCAAGTGCAAATCTTGCCTGTGAACAGAGTGCTAAGCGTGGGGTCAGGGGGTGGGGGTTCCCTTCTAAAGCCCTACTGTATCTAGGGAAAGACGACAGTAGGGCGGCTGGTCAGCGGTTATCAGACACTGTTGCATACACATATATGAAACAGTCACACATACATAAATACTACTTACTGCTCAAACAACTACATATGAAATGCGCGCACATACAGTGGTTACTCAAGGGGAATGTCTATGACTGCCGCGCATTCTGTCACGGCCAAATGGCAACTGCCAAAATAAATCAGTCGAAATTCAAAGTAATTTGTGAAATGACCGCCAGGTGGCGCAAAGGGACATTTTGCAAAACGGCTGCAATTAATTTTGTTCAGACAGACTCTTTTTCTATCTGTCTATTGTTATTATTAAAGAAAACAGCACAAACAACAGCTCAGGGGCTTGTAAAAACATTTTTTATTTTTAACGGTAAAAATGTCAATTTTGGAATCTGCAGAAGCTCAATGTAATAATCTTTGTATGAAAAAATTACTCGTGGCAGGAATCACGAAGCACTTCAGTTCCAAATAATCATTCACACTGAGCCCAAACAGCAAAAGAACACGAAATTAATAATAAAAAAAATAATACTTATGGTGCTCTTTGCTGTTTATGTCCAACATTGAATAATTATTTAATTATTAATAATTAAAGCTGCTCACATTGCGCGCTTTCACTTATCGCATTCACTTTTAAAATTGCAGTGTTTAATCAGCAAGTATATGTCGCCTCTCTTTATGATATATGAAGATAGACTAAAATAAAGCTGCTCGTGTCGGCTCATATCGGGAGCATTTTGATCGAAGGGGAGATGAAAAGTGAAAGTGTGTAAAATAAATAAATAAACCAAATAAAATGATTCCATTTATATTTTCCCTTTGTAAAATAGCATTAAAAATGATGGGTTGGGTCTCGAGCGATTAAAAACAATACAAGGCGTGTTATGATAATTAAACTTTCTATCTTATCCGAGCACGACGTGAGGAGAGCCTTCAAGAGAGTGAACACCAGGAAAGCAGCAGGACCAGACGGCATCTCAGGTCGTATTCTCAGAGCCTGCGCAGACCAGCTAGCACCTGTGTTCACTGAGATATTCAACATCTCTTTATCTCAGTCGGTGATCCCCACATGCTTCAAAGAGTCCATCATTGTTCCTGTTCCAAAGAAACCACATCCTGCTTCTCTCAATGACTATCGCCCTGTAGCTCTCACCTCAGTAGTGATGAAGTGCTTTGAACGCCTCATCAGAGACTTCATCATTTCTTCACTACCCGACACACTGGACCCACTACAGTTTGCATACCGTCAGAACCGCTCCACAGACGATGCAATCTCTCATCTCCTCCACACATCACTCACTCACCTGGACATTAGGAAAGGGAATTATGTTAAAATGCTCTTCATCGACTACAGCTCTGCTTTTAACACAATAATTCCTTCCACACTCACCACCAAGCTGGAGCACCTGGGACTGAGCTCATCTATATGTCAGTGGATCTCCAATTTTCTGACTGGCAGACCACAGGCAGTAAGGATGGGCGGACATGTCTCAGCTACACTCACTCTCAGCACTGGAGCCCCCCAGGGTTGTGTTCTGAGCCCCCTGCTGTACTCTTTGTACACCCACGACTGCGTGGCCACTACCAACTCCACCTCCATCATCAAGTTTGCTGACGACACCGTTGTGGTCGGACTGATCACCAACAATGATGAGTCGGACTACCTAGAGGAGATTGGAAATCTGGAGAACTGGTGCCAGAGGAACAATCTCCTCCTGAACGTCAGTAAGACAAAGGAGCTGATAGTGGACTTTAGTACAAAGCAGGAGAGGAACTACCAGACCCCCGTCATCAACAGGAGCCCAGTGGAGAGAGTGGACAGCTTCAGATACCTCGGTGTTCACATCACGCAGGACCTATCATGGTCCTGTCACATCAACACCGTGGTGGAAAAAGCCCGGCAGCGTCTCTACCACCTCAGACGCTTGAGAGACTTTAGACTGCCCTCCAAGGTGCTCAGGAACTTCTACTCCTGCACCATAGAGAGCATCCTGACGGGAAACATCACGACCTGGTTCAGGAACAGCACCATGCAGGACAGACGAGCTCTACAGAGGGTGGTGCGATCAGCCGAACGCATCATCCGCACTGAGCTCCCTGACCTGCACTCCATCTACAGCAAGCGGTGCTGGACTAAGGCCAGGAAGATCATGAAGGACCTCAGTCACCCCAGTAATGGACTGTTCTCTTTGTTGCGGTCTGGGAAGAGATTCCGCTCCCTAAAGGCCAACACAGAGAGACTGAGGAGGAGCTTCTTCCCGCAGGCGATAAGGTCTCTCAATCACACCTCCACACAGGACTAATAACATCTTTTAAGCTCACAACACTGACTGGACAATCATGGACACATTCATACACACTTGCACTAAATACTCATACATCTGGACAATTGCACATGTCACCTTTCATGCATATTTGCACAACCACTGACACTTTAATACCATATTTCTATATTTTTGCAATATTTTATTATGCCCTTATGCACAGTTAATTTTACAAATTTTACTAGTTAAAATTATTTCTTTAGTATTTCCTTTTTATTGATTATTTATTTTACGTACAAGATTTTATTTTCTTATTTTCTTTTTTTTAAGGTCACTGGCGGTCGTATAAAAGCATTTCACTGCATATTATACTGTGTATGATTGTGTATGTGACTAATAAAATTTGAATTTGAATTTATCTCTTTCATTCCAGGGATTAAAAAACTGTAAAATTATCAATTTTGGAATCCACAGACGCTTAGTGGTCCTAGCCAGTAGACTATGAGTTTTGTGAAGAACTTCATCCTTGCTAGATTGGAGGTCACTCACTATTATTGATTCATCTTATTTGTGTTTGTGAACAGTACATTTTATTAAACACTTGTCTAAAGACATCTAAAGCAGTGTTTTGTTTGATGATAAATTTTGCTACAAGGTGGGAATTTTGTCACTGTTGCCTTCTGTTCCAAGTCTGAGTATTGTAATGAGAGTAATAAAAGACTGTAAATAACAATAATAATAATTAAGAATATGTTTTTACCAAGGTTATTCGCTTCCATGCAGGTTACTGTGGTTTAATGTTTGAAACAAAACAGTGAGCGCATATATCCTTTGATGTGTCATATGCCTCAGCATATTGTTTAAATAATCATGGTGGGCCACTATGGCCAAAAATGGCAGGGCCGTTTTTTGGTCCCAGTCCAGCCAAGGTCCGAGCACAACATAATAATCTTTGTATGATAAAATGACTCGTGGCATGAATCAACACGGAGCGCTTTAGTTTCAAATAATAATTCAAGAACATGATATTAATAATCAAAATGCAACCATGGGGGGGGGGGTGTGCAATCCAGTGTGTTCTTGTGCCACTCCCAAGTCTGGATAAATGCAGAGGGTTGTGTCAGGAAGGGCATCCGACGTAAAACATTTGCCAAATCAATGATGCGAATCAGAAATATCATTTCCATACCGGATCGGTCGTGGCCCGGGTTAACAACGACCGCCACTGGTGCTGTTGACCTACAGGGTGCCGGTGGAAATTGGGCTACTGTTGGTCGAAGAAGGAGAGGAGGAAGGCGTGTTTGAAAGCAGAGAGAGTGAAAGTAGGGACCTTGAATGTTGGGACCATGACAGGGAAGGGAAGAGAGTTGGTTGATATGATGCAGAGAAGGAAGGTGGATATACTGTGTGTCCAGGAGACCAGGTGGAAAGTTAGCAAAGCTAGAAGCTTAGGATCAGGGTTCATGTTGTTTTACCATGGTGTGGATAGGAAAAGAAATGGAGTAGGAGTTATCCTGAAAGAGGAGTTTGTTAGGAATGCTCTAGAGGTGAAGAGAGTATCAGATAGGGTGATGAGTTTGAAGCTGGAAATTGATGGTGTGATGTTCAATGTTGTTAGTGGTTATGCTCCACAGGTAGGATGTGTGTTAGAAGAGAAGGAGAAATTCTGGAGTGAGTTAGATGAAGTGATGCAGAGCATCCCCAGAGGTGAGAGAGTTGTGATTGGTGCAGACTTCAATGGACATGTTGGGGAAGGGAACAGAGGGGATGAAAATGTGATGGGCAGGTTTGGTCTTCAGGACAATGTAGAATGTAGAAGGACAGATGGTGGTGGACTTTGCAAAGAGGATGGAAATGGCAGTAGTAAATACTTTCTTCCAGAAGAGGCAGGAACATAGTGTGACATATAAGAGCGGAGGCAGAAGCACTCAGGTGGACTACATCTTGTGTCGATGTTGTAATCTGAAAGAGATCAGTGACTGCAAGGTGTTGGTAGGGGAGAGTGTAGCCAGACAACACAGAATGGTGGTGTGTAAAATAACCCTGGTGGTGAGGAAGGTGAAGAGGACAAAGGCAGAGCAGAGGACAAAGTGGTGGAAGCTGAGAAAGGAAGAATGTTGTGTAGTCTTTAGGGAGGAGTTGAGACAAGCTATGGGTGGTCAGGAGATGCTTTCAGTTGACTGGACAACTACAGCCAATGTGATCAGGGAGACAGGTAAGAGGGTACTTGGTGTGTCATCAGGCAAGGGAAAAGGGGACAAGGAGAATTGGTGGTGGAATGAGGAAGGCCAGGATTGTATACAGGGAAAGAGGCTAGCCAAGAAGAAGTGGGACACTGAGAGGACTGAAGAGAGTAGACAGGAGTACAGAGAGATGCACCGTAAGTTGAAGGTAGAAGTGGTAAAGGCCAAACACAGAGCATATGAGGACTTGTATGCTAGGCTGGACAGTAAGGAGGGAGAGGTGGATCTGTACAGGTTGGCGAGGCGAAGAGATAGAGATGGGAAGTACGTGCAGCAGGTTAGAGTGATTAAATATATGGATGGAAATGTACTGACAGATGCCAGGAGGGTGATGGGAAGATGGAAGGAGTACTTTGAGGAGTTGATGAATGAGGAAAACGAAAAAGAACAAAGAGTAGAAGAGGTGACTGTTGTGGAGCAGGAAGTAGCAAATATTAGTAAAAGTGAGGTGAGAAGGGCGTTGAAGAGGATGAAGAGTGGAAAGACTGTTGGTCCTGATGACATACCTGTGGAGGTATGGAAGTGCTTAGAAGAGGTGGCAGTAGAGTTTCTGACTAGTTTGTTTAACGAGATCTTGGAGAATGAGAGGATTCCAGAGGAATGGAGGAGAAGTGTATTGGTGCCGATTTTTAAGAAAATGTGTAATGGGAGATGTGCAGAGCTGTGGCAATTACAGAGGTATAAAGCTAATGAGCCATACAATGAAGCTGTCGGAAAGAGTAGTGGAAGCTAGGTTAAGGGCAGAGGTGAGAATTTGTGAGCAGCAATATGGTTTTATGCCTAGAAAGAGTACATCAGATGCAGTATTTGGTTTGAGGATGCTGGTGGAGAAGTACAGAGAAGGTAATAAAGAGTTGCATTGTGTCTTTGTAGATTTAGAGAAAGCGTACGACAGGGTGCCAAGAGAGGAGCTGTGGTGTTGTATGAGGAAGTCTGGAGTGGCAGAGAAGTATGTTAGAGTGGTGCAGGACATGTATGAGAGCTGTAAGACAGTGGTAAGATGTGCTGTAGGTGTGACAGAAGAGTTCAAGGTGGATGTGGGTCTGCATCAAGGATCAGCTCTAAGCCCCTTTTTGTTTGCTCTAGTGATGGACAGGATGACAGATGAAGTTAGACAGGAGTCTCCATGGACTATGTTGTTTGCAGATGACATTGTGCTTTGTAGCGAGAGCAGGGAACAGGTGGAGGAAAATTTGGAGAGGTGGAGGTATGCTCTGGAAAGCAGAGGAATGAAGGTTAGCCGCAGCAAGATGGAATACATGTGTGTGAATGAGAGGGACCCAAGAGGAACAGTGAGGCTACAGGGAGCAGAGGTAAAGAAGGTGCAGGATTTTAAGTACTTAGGGTCAACGGTCGAGAGCAACGGAGAGTGTTCAAAGGAGGTGAAGAGACGAGTACAGGCAGGTTGGAATGGGTGTAGAAAAGTGTCAGGTGTGTTGTGCGATAAAAGAGTATCAGCGAGAATGAAACAGGACAGCGGTGATACCAGTAATGCTCTACGGCTTAGAGACAGTGGCACTGAAGAAAAGACAGGAGGCAGAGCTGGAGGTAGCAGAGCTGAAGATGTTGAGGTTCTCTTTGGGAGTGACAAGGATGGATAGGATCAAGAATGAGTTCACCAGAGGGACAACCCATGTTAGATGTTTTGGAGATCAAGCCAGAGAGGCCAGATTGAGGTGGTTTGGACATGTTCAGAGGAGAGAGTGTGAATATATCGGTAAGGATGCTGAGTTTGGAACTGCCAGGCAGGAGGTCTAGAGGAAGACCAAAGAGGAGATTTATGGATGCAGTGAGAGAGGACATGAAGTTAGTTGGTGTGAGAGAAGAGGATGCAGAGGATAGGGTTAGATGGAGGCAGATGATTCGCTGTGGCGACCCCTGAAAGGGAACAGCCGAAAGACAAAGAAGAAGAAGATATTAATAATCAAAAGTACAACAATATTGTTCTTTTTGCTGTTTATGTCCACCATATCAATAATTAAAGCTGCTCACATCGCGCGCACTTTCACTTTAGTGTGAACCAACCACATAGCACAATGCATGAAAACAAAGCTATGATGAAACAAAGCTTTGTGTGAATGGCTGAAATGTGGTTGTGAATAAATATTTTAGTGAATGTAAAATGTTCGCGTGAACCCGCGGAGCGCGCATGCTCTTTCACTTTGCCGAGTTTTGGCAGTCATATGAACGCGCGCGCCGATATGAGGGATTTATAAGAATTTCTTATGAGATGCAGTATATTTCTTATATTTTTTATGAGATGCAGTATAATCAGGGCAGTTTTTCAATGTTACTGCGTGTGCTTTGCAATGTCAGACACATTCAAATGCAAATTACATTTAAAGACATCATTTTAATACAGAAATAACTGGGAAAATAGACATCAGAATAGAATGAAGAGTGGTCTGAGCACAACGTAATGTTGTATGATAAAATTACTTGTGGCATGAATCTACCCGAAGCGCAGAAAATGAACATGATAATTCAAGAACATGATAATAATAATCAAAAGTAAAATAACATTGTTAATTTTTCTGTTTATGGCCACCATTTAATAATTATTTAATTATCAATAATTAAAGCTGCTCACATCGCGCGCGCTTTCACTTTAAAAAAATACAGTGTTTAATCAGCAATTATATGTCGCCTCTCTTTATGATGAAACAAAGCTGTGTGTGAATGGCTGCAATGTGGTTGTGAATAAATCTTTTAGTGAATGTAAAATGTTCGTGTGAACCCGCGGCGCGCGCGTGCGCTCTTTCACTTTGAGAGATTTGATACGAGATTTCTCTTTCCCAGAAATACAACAAACACAAATTTATATGTGTTAAATAAGCGCTGTCTTTGCGGCGCTGTGCGAAACGCACGCCGATGTGTGCCGCTTTATTTAATATACTAACATATTTTTGCTGTGTAGTGGACCGCGCGCGCACCCTCTCGCGGGCGAGCCCCTGAATACGCCGTTTTAACAGGGGTGGGGATAAGAAACCGATAAAGAATAGCGCTGTATCCCTGTTTGCTTTCATTATTTTACAACATAACATTTTCTCGTCATTGTGCGTGCACTTAAATAAAAGTAAAGTCTTATAAAGGCTATGTAGCTTATATAGGTTTATTATATCGTTTTTGCCCATTAATCTGACAACACCTGTGGCTCACCCACGTTTTCTGATACACACAGCCATAGTTTTTTTTTTTAGTTCTAAATTTGTACTGTAATTTTAGTACTGTGATGGTAAATTCATTTAATGTTTCACTTGTATTTTATAAGGTTTTTGCCGGCGGTGGTACAGCGCAGCGGGGGTGCTACTGGGATGTAAAATTGTAGTTTGTTAAAATGGTTTCATTATTTATTAAAGAAAATTATGCATACCAGCCTATTGCATTTCATTCTTATAATAACACAAAAGCACATGCGCTGCTATATGACATCTGCTGACGCGAATTTTATGGTCATTTGGTTTCATTTATTTCAGTTAATAAATCTGTTACAAATTTAAAGAACACAAAGTATAAGATGACACAAAACCTTTTTTTTTTCTTCTAATTATTCGATACAGAATAGCGCACCCTGTTTGCTTTCATTAAAATAAAATAAATTACAGTGGTACAGCGCAAGGGGGGTGCTGGGATGTAAAAATGTAATTTGTTAAAATCTTTTCATTATTTATTAAAGAACATTATGATGATTATAACAGTCTACTGCATTTCATTCTTATAATAACACGAAAACACAAGCGCTGCTGTATGACATCTGCTGACGCGAATTTTATGGTCATTTTGTTTCATTTATTTCAGTTAATAAATCTGCTACAAATTTAAAGAACACAAAATATAAGATGACAAAAAACATACATGCATAAATTTTCTAATTACATGTGATAGAATGTAAAGGCTCACTGTGTTAACGTTTACTCTGTTTAAATTAGATCCTAATAATATTTAATTTAATTTCTACATTTGTACTGTAATTTTAATACTGTGATTATAAATTCATTTACAGTAACTACAATGTTTCACTTGATTTTATCGGCTACTATACGTGCAGCTCTTGTCACGCTCTCAGTGCCTTCGCGCTGATCAAAGACCCTTGACATTTCCTTTCCCACGCTGTCAGGTACCCATCACGTGACCATGTTTTCCCACGCTGTCATCACCCCTCCCGGACCGCGCCGCCGGTTTCTCATCCAGCGCTGATTTCTTTCGGCTTATAAGGAGGCGCAGCGCGCAAGCTTGCCGCTGGATTATTGTGTGTATTATTATTATTATTATTATTATTATTATTATTATTATTCACGTCTCGGCACAGACGCCACGCTGACGGATTTCACGGCTCTCAACCCAACTCTCCTCGACTTCGACTCAGCTCCACGCTCACGGCGCGTCTCCCGCCCCCGCGGATTTCCCGGCGCGACACGCCCACTCTCATTCATTCAAGAACAGTCAACGCCTCGTGCCTGCACCTGCATCTGGATTCACCTCCGCGAACTGACGAACATCGGAGCCCCCTGACAGAATAATCCAGCCATACCATGGAACCAGCAGGATTAGACAGGATGAGACAGGCGTTGGAGAATCAAGGCGCTCTCCCTGGTAAACACCAGGAGGAGTTGGTCACCACCAGACAGACGCTCGCTGACGTCACCGCCCAAATGCAGCGCCTCCAGATGCCCACGGCACGGCCCACTCTTATGGACCTCCCGCGGGAGCCACGCCTGCCAGCCCCTCCCACTTACGGCGGAGAACCAGGTACATGTAGATCCTTCCTGTCCCAATGTTCTCTGATTTTTGAGCTTCAGGCCTCCACCTTCTCTTCTGAAAGATCCAGGGTAGCCTATACATCATCACCCTTCTCACGGGTAGGGCCCGCGAGTGAGGCACGGCTCTCTGGGATGCACTTGAGCCATGTTGCGATAGTTTTTCGGAATTTTCTGGAGAGATGAAGAGGGTCTTTGACCGGTCTCACGTCGGCAGTCGTTTCAATACGTTATATATTTTATAATTGTAAGAGCCATACCGTACTTATGAATTTGTTGTTGTGTTTATTTCATGTTATTTTACCTTATTCTATTCATTAGTAAAGCATTAAGCATTAAGTTTATTACATAAGCCATAAGCTTTAAATTTGTTAGTTAAGCATCCATTTTGACAATCGTAAGTTGGTCTGTGTCATTCCACTATGACATGTATTTGTATGACTATTGCATGATAGAAAGTTTCAGTTTAGATATGGAAGGCTACGGAAACACAAACTTTTGACCGTAAGCTACCCGTAAGCAGATATATACAACAAAAGTGTTGTTATATGCGTAAGCTAATCGTAATCCAAGATCTTAGTAAGATACAGCAAATAGGTTGTTGTAAAAGTCAGAAATTTGCAAGATACAGCAACTGGTGTCTGTAACCACAGTGGATTTACTCAAGACGACTGTATGAAGTGTTGATTCTTTGATGCTGACAAAATAAACTACAAGAGACAAAGAGATCATCGGACTTCTGTTGTGTGAGTGAAACTTCAAATTAAAGATACGCGTCAAAACTAGTGAAATAATATGTCTGCATCTACAATAATGGTATTATTATTTGTTTAAAAAATATTCTATATTTAATATCCGTAGCATAATATTTCCACAGCACCAGCGACAGGTATCCGAGGTGCTTATGTTACCATAACGGAAAAGTGAAGTTGTTCAGCTGTGCTAGATCTATTTATTCAAGCACAAAAATAAAGCTTTATATCCTCATTACATTGTTTTAGCGATAATTTCACGGAAGCGAGTTCAAAACTAATCTAAAAAAAACTAATCTAGTCACACTAAAAAAACATCCGAGAAGTTCAGAAGCTTCAAATAGACAGAACGAACAATTGAATTTTCTTAAAATGTTATAAAGTTGAGTATATATATAAACTGCATATATGGAATGAAACCTGATAGTTACATATACACACGGAATGACGCATATAGTCATGACGCGCGATCCCTTGCTCCATCTGCTGAGAGAAATGAGAATCGCAGGTTGGAAAAGGCAGGAAACGTCACGCCGCTGCGCAGCTGTCAGCATTTTCACGTAAATAAGAGCAAAATAGCTTTATACTGGCTTTTACTGGTGCGGTTTTGAAAATTTAAGCATGCTGGGTGATTAAGCTCACAGATCTAGGAAATGTCATGAAAGGAGGTCCTGGATTTTGATCAAGTGTGACGTGTTTATTTTTTTCCCCCCATTGCGGTCAAAATGATAGCTGCTTGGCGCTTCTAGTGTTAAAAGATGATAAGAGGAACATCGCTCAAATCAATCTTTATTTAAGTGAAGGAAGATTTCTTCGTTCCAACAGGCGATCTTTATAATATTAAATGTAAAGAGATTTCTTCGTCTTTACAAGTTTACTTTAACCATTAACCATGAATAAATGGTAGACAAATAGCGTCTGTTAAGTACAGTACTAGAGATGGTTTTGAACCATCCAATCGTGAGAACTTATCATGGTTAATAAGTTCGCGTTGCATTTTATTAATTCATATTAATTCATACAGAGCTGTGCCGCAAAACAAGTACGTATACAGTATCGCAAAACTCTGTTCATCCGCCTTGAATCTATTTCCGGTCAATAGAAAACGGTCTTGGTTTTATGAATTTTTAAGCCAAACAATGCCGCATTCTCCACCATAATATGTAGGGTTTACATAATAAAGACAACGAATGACGGTCGCATTGTTCAACAATGAATGTAATGTCTAGCTCTGAGTCAGAGTTGTATCGAATCTTTAACGATTCGGGTTAATTTGACTAACTGAATCAAAATTTAGCAATTATGAGCAAGGTAACAAGATCTGGGCAAATGTTTAGGCTTCAAAATACATGACCAAGACAACAGTTCTTTATAAAGAAACAATAATTTATTTGACTAATCTACGATACATGAAACTACACTACTTAAACGCAAGTACACACACACACACACACACACAGACACACATACATACAAACAGACAGTTTGGAAAGTGAAAAATGAATGAAGTTATTCTAGTACGGTTTACTAGATCAACGAAAGTCACAAGAGCAGAGTCTTGGGTTTAATCTTACGGTTTTGTTATGAAACGAGCACCAACTTCAGCAAGGTATGCAGCTTTGTTTGTTTACTTGCGTTACGTTCTCATCCGTTGGTTTGCCTCCAGCAAAGGGAATAACGGCATTGCTGATTGATTAGTGCGCTGTTGTAGAGATGACGTCTGTCGGGAAAGCCCTTTGGTGAGGTGTTGGTTGCCTGGTTACCAATAGCTGCGCTCTGGAACTTCTGCGGGATTCTTCATTGCGGGACTTTGGAGTTCTGGCACGAAGTCTTGTTGAGAGTTCTTGAAGAGCGGATGATGCCAGCAGCAGCGGCGAGGCGCCGCAAGGGCGGAAGCCCGAGCTGCTTGGAAGATATTGTAGGTTCCAGTCGTGATGTTTTCCTCTTCTTTGAACTCTTACTCCTTAGGGTTTTTGTCCCTTCGGGGTCAGTCCGTCCCATGGGTGATTGGTTCAATCGGATGTGGTTGCGGGGCTTAGCCACGCCTCACGTGGTTCCTCCTGTTGTGCATAAATTAGCCCAGTGTTTCGACTGTCACGTGTGACCCGTCCGGTTGGAGTTTTTAATACTTTTTGTAAAGTAATTTTGCATGAGCTCTGTTCATGCTACCAATTTCCCATGTTCACCAACATTCTTGAAATAAAGCCAGCTTGACACCAAACATTACATATCTTACCCACTCATTCCTTCCTTTATCTAATAAAAGGGGTTTGTAAATGCTGATTACGCCTTTAAAGTTATGCAGAATAATCAAACATACACACAGGAATAAAAGGTACTGAGTAAATATATGTAAATATGTTTTGCCCTACTGGCAAACTTTATAGATGTTTAAAATAGTGTCCATGCCATAGGCCTTTGTTCCTTGAAAGGCATGTCTTCCGGAGGTCAAGAGAGTGTCTAGGTGTGACGTGGTCGTTTTCCTCCCCCAGCTCAAGGTGAAGCTGTGAAACTGTCTGCTTTGTTGACCGGATCGCCAATTAACACCCTTGATTTTGGGGGTTATTTCGAGGCATCTGGTCTTATTGTATGCCTTGTGAAATTTCTTGCAGCTTCGTCTCACAGACGCTCATATCTGATAAGATTATCGGGATGGCGCCATGCATATAGGTTCTCTTGCATGTAATCCATTGACTGCCGTCTCTCTCTTTGGTGGCGCCTTGTTATTTGCTACAACCTGTATGCCCTCCCCACAATGTCTGGGCATGCTTCTGATGGTGTCCTGGGAATCTTCTCCAAGACCTGGATCAGGGTCAGTGAGCTTATTGAGGTCTTGAACAGTTGGTGGTGGCATCAGATACACAATAGATAATTTTTTATAGGTGCTCAATTGGATTTAGGTCAGGGAAACATGATGGCCAGTCAAACATCACTGCCTTTGTCACTCATGAACTGCCTACACACTCTGGACATGATTTCAGGCATCGTCCTGCACCAGGAGTGACCCAAGGCCGACTGAACTAGCTTAAGGTCTGACAAGCACTCTGAGGATTTAATTCTGGTACTTTGCAGTAGGGTACCTTTGGCTATGACATAGAGGTCTGTACCATATCCAACGTTTTTGCCTCCCCAGACCAATCCTGATCTACCATAAAACCAGTGATGCTCTAACCGGTCATCTCATCACAACATTAATCATGTTGTTTCCAGATTATGTCACACCTATCACACGCTCAGTGTCAAACTGCCCTGACCTGAAAAGACCAGCGGAGCGGCCAATTCTAGTGTTGTCTGCTGAATGCCAATTGAGATTCTCATGTGAACACCTTTCTGCTATTTTGGAGTAATTACATTACTTGTGGAAAATCATTAACAAAAATTGGTCAGGAAGAATAAGAACGAAGCACTGGTCTGTGTCCACTACATGTAGACACATGTTTTGGGGGTTGTACTAGTTGTTTCTTTTATTTGCACCAAAGCATGTGAAACTGATTCACTAAAATTAATATTAAACTGTAATGATTAAGTGTTCCATTATTTATTTTATTGTATTGTATTTTATTATTTTTGTAGGAGTTTGGTTTCCATGTTATGATTATGTCTAAGTCTTTTGCATATTTTTTTCCAGTGGTTACCATGAAAGTATAATTTTGACAGCCTTACCTGTTGTACTTAGTTTGGGTGAGGCTGCCTTTGTATCTGATGTGACAAGACAAAATAAATTATTAATTCAGTACCCAATAATAGGGCTGTGGGTATGTCAACTTATACAATATATACAGTATCTTGAAATATATCATGAGACAATACTGTTCATATCGATGTTTTGATCTTGCATTACATGACCCATTTCATACTGTATGTGAAGCTGTGCCATGTGTTTAATGGACAGTGTTACATTTATATATAGTTACATATATAAAGTCAAGATGTGTCAAACATTATTCAGCACAGGATTATGAGCATCATAAATAACAGTACAAAGATTGTCTTGTGCTTTGTGCTGCAAAGTCCTCATAGCCCAAAAAGTCTTCTCCCCCCCCCCCAAAAAAAAAACATTCTACATGCAGTGTCAATATGTATTAATTTCTGCCTATTACATGAGCAGAAAACTTAACATCTTCAGTGCAAGTAAGCCTGCTGTTATTAAGGTTATGTGTACATTTAAGTACTGCATTTCGCACTATTTTTTGTAATATAAGCCTATTTAGGTCAGCATGTTTTAATCAGGGAGCAAAACCCTTTTTGCCTTTAATTTTGATGACAGACTGGTTTACTAAAACTGCCTTTGACATCTCACATGTGACTATACAGTATTACCTTACTATTGAATGTTTTAGTGCAAAAGTCCTCTATATACTGTATGGCTTCACCAATACAAGACAATGTTCAGTTGGCAGCATTTCAGCTTGATTTCATAAAAAATAAGGTGGATATCTTTCCTGCTGCCCAATCATGCATCCAATTATGCCACCAGTATTCACCAGCCACAACATACTTGGTTGATAATACAATCTTGTCACACACATTGGGCCTATAAACCACGTGTAGTCATTTAAGATTTAATAAGGACCTGTAAATGAATTTTTCCTTAAGCTAAGGTCTGAATTGTGTTTTCTTTGTGTTAGGATCCAGGTCTCTACATATGCAATCACTGTAAGGCTATCAGTTTAAATTTCCATAGCATTTCAATAATATTGTCTATTTTCAGTAACTATGTTAAACATACAATTTGTACTTTGATGACCTTGTATATTTTCTTGTATTTTTATGGAATATAAACAGCATTCTTTAAGCAATCTTTAGTGAATCTTCATTTGCACACTGCTGGGTTGTAAATGAATGTGAAAGTACTCTGGTTGCCCAGTCATATCAGGCTCTCAGTTTATCAGAAAAGCATCAGGGTCCGGATATAACTGTTACTCAGTCCTAACTACAGTCTGACATTTAGTGATAGATAGATAGATAGATAGATAGATAGATAGATAGATAGATAGATAGATAGATAGATAGATAGCTTACTTGTAAGGAAGACCCGGCGAGACCAGACCACTTTCTTATTTTCATCCCAAAGACCTAAAGTGAGTTTGTCAACATCAGGATCAAAGAAGACCTCAAATGTAGGGTGATAGTTGGGGCCATAGTTAGAATTAAACTTCTGACACTAAGGAAACAATTAATGAAGTATAATTTTAGAATGAATGTCTAAAGTCAACCAGGTCTGGACCAAAGTGATGATGAAATATTTGTATACAGGATGTTGTTACCCTTACCTCTGGTTGGATTTCAATCGTACGGTGAGTGTTTTTATAAAATGGTGAGTATTCTTTACCAGGGGTCAGTTCACATGTGGCACTTATCTCTATGTACGTTTTGGTTTCATCCCATTTTTGCACCTTCAGGGAAATTAAAATAAAATGATATTCAATATAAATGCCAAATTAAAGGTCCTACAAATAAACAATTTAGTAAAATTGTCATATTTATTAAAGTATCTTACAATAATGCAAATTAAACCTTTACTGTATATATACGCTTCACTCTGTACTGCACAATCCTGAGCCCTATATACTGTACGTTTATTAAAAAAAACACAGCAAAAAATAATAGTGGCTAAAATGCTCTGAGCTTTACGGGCTACATGCAATAATAAATATATTAATTAAAGAACATTACCTCCTCATGTTGTACATTCCCTGGCAGAAGATGCATGTGCAGTTTACTCATCCTGTGCTCTCCAATCTGTTTTATATAGAACAATAGAACCTGGGCTTCGATTGGAGGAGAAAGGAATAACCGAAGAGCTTTCAAGAGTCCAAAGCTGGAGAGACCTTGAATTTTTATGATGACATGTGTGTCTGTTACTTTTTGCGGCTGAACGATCTCCACATTACCACCACTCACATGTGCCACTGTCAGTTTCACCTCATCTGTACCTGAAACATATAAATAACCAGCATTTAAGATAATAACAATAAACATAAACTTGATATTTTCCCTCAGCATTTTAGAATGGAGGCTTTAGTAGATTTATTGTTGCATGCACTTAAGTATAATTAATTTATACACATGAGCAAATTGGTCTTCAGAAATTAACTACAGAAATTAATCACAGAAAAAAAATTGCACATACAGGATTAAAATATATATATATATATATATATATATATATATATATATATATATATATATATATATATATATATATATTAAGATAAATATAATGTTTAAGTGCTGTTAAATACATGACTGCAAACTGACACAAAGTATGACATACAGTAACACATAATCAATGTAAGGTTTCACTTAAGCTGCGTATAATTATGTATAGAATTTTTATCCATGAATTAAAAAAAAATTGCCACAAGTCAACTTACGGGTCTCACAATGTGGAAGATGCAGATACTGGATTGAACCCTTATGGCACTTGATACTGTACAAAGGTCCTGCAGGCTCCTCTTGGCCCAATCCATCCAGCGGACAGCTGTCCCAAGACACTGTGTTGTACAGCACTTCCCCTTCCATCTCAAACTTAAGGTTGGTCAATTTGCACATAAACTGACCAGCATGAGGGCACTGAAACCTGAACATAATATGAAAATAGTAGAAATATCATGTCCTGCTACAATATCTCCAGGAATCAAAAGTTTGTTTGTATGTAGAAGTAGAGAAATAATCTATAATAAACTATTTTGTGTTGCATTATTGACAATACCTTTTTTTTAATATACATTAAATCTACTTGCCTGCTGGACACTGTGAATAAAAACCTAAAAGCATAGACATGATATCTGCTTCTCCTGGATTCCTGGCACTGATTAGTCCATCCATACAATGTAAAATAAATAAAGCACATTACCTATATTCATTGGTCTTATCCTCAGCACCTTTTTCAATCAATTCTGGAATGAATTCTTCCACTTCTGATGAGGGCTGTTAAACAAAAATAAAAGACACATAATTTCGTTGCTTGAGTGCAAACAACTGAGCAGTCAAATCTTTAAACACACATTTCATATAAAGCAAAAAGTATTGCAATTTTTTTTCCTGAAAAAATAGCCATGTGTTTTTGAGTCCCAAGAATTCTAAAAAGACACATTGCAAAATATTATCTACAAAGTATTTTGGTTTGATACACTAAGTTTGAATTGTTCCTGATTTTTTGGAAAAGCTATAACTAACATACACATAAATGCCTTTTAGTATCAATAAAAGTGTTGGTTGAGTCTTCTTATAACATTACAAAGTCATGCTGTTGTTGTGTTTTTGTAATGAGTCACTGCCAGAAAATTGGAGCAAATTGGAAAAAAATAAAATAAAATATATATATATATATATTTTTTTTTTTTATTACCTTGTCATGCATCATGTCTCCCAATTGCTGCAAATTCTGTGCAAGTGGTACAGGAGTGAGAGGCAAATAAAATATACACAATCATTTTTCATGCATGAGCCACCACATTACACCCCATAATCAAAGTTCATTCATTCATCTTCTATACCGCTTTATCCTGTATTTATGGTCGCGGGGACCTGGAGCCTATCCCAGGAGACTCTGGGCACAAGGTGGGGTACACCCTGGACAGCGTGCCAATCCATCGCAGAGCACACACACACACTCATTCACACACTATGGTTAATTTGGGAACGCCAATTAGCCTAATCTGCATGTCTTTGGACTGTGGGAGGAAACCGGAGAACCCGGAGGAAACCCACCAAGCACGGGGAGAACATGCAAACTCCATGCACACAGAGACGGGAATCGAGCCTGGCCGGGAATCGAACCCGGACCCTGGAGGTGCAAGGCGACAGTGCTAACCACTACACCACCGCGCCACCTATAATCAAAGTTGAATTCAGCTAAACAAAAGAGTGTGTGACTTTTTTGGTCAGGTAGAGTGTGCGCGTGTACCCAAATGTGTGTGTGCGTGTGTGTACTGGTAAGTAAACTTGAGCACATCTATGCAAACTGTACCAAATATTCACATTGAGTACAACAAATGTAAACATAACATTATTTCATATACAGTAGTGGCCAAAAGTGTAGCATTGGCACTGTGAGGAGAGAGTCCTAACCACTAAAACACCATGCCACCTTAATCAGATAAAGTGAATGGAAAATCAATATGAAAAAGGTGCTTATAATATTGGTTTCATACAATTTTTTTCTAGAATAAGAATATTCTTTATAAAATATTCCTCCCATGTAGCAGATAAATAGAAATGTTTACTCACCTGAGAAACACAGGACCCTTTGTATAGATAATACAGGAAATGCAAAGTCAGCTTTTTTTTCTCACACAATATTTGTCTACTGATGCATTGTTATTGTCTGTTTTATTTACTATATTTTATAGTTTACTTTTAGCTATAAATCTTCTGTGGCTGTTGGGAAGTAGTTTATTTTATTTGTTATTAGCTTGTTAGCCCCTCCCTCTTTATTCAAAATAAAATACAAAAACTTCTCTCTCTGTAGCTATACACCTGTACACTACACTAATGTTAACCAATTAATGTGCCAGTGATTTAGATGTGCTGTGCAGTGCCACTTAGTGAATTTTGGGCTCAGTTTCAGTTTTTACTCCTTTTTACGGAATATAAAGAAAAATAAATTAGATATTATTTTTATTTAAATATTATGAATATGAAACAAAACTACAATTATATTCCTTTTGAGTAGATATAGGGCTTTACGTATTGGAAGTGACTAATGTAGAGTGATGTGGAAAAGTTTTTGCTTTTTTTTTTTTTCATTTTTGTCACCCTTAAATTTTATTATCAAATAAAATATAATATTATACAGTGGAACCTCGAATTTTTAATAAAAAAAAAGTCTTGTTTTACGAGTACCGAGTATCATGTATCACGCAAGCTGTGCCTGATAACCTGTGTAAATACAAAATGCTATTTTTAAATGATGACTTCATTTATTAAAAAAGCTGTCTAAATCTACCTAGCCTTATGTGAAAAAGTAAGTGTCACCTTCCTAAATCATGAGTGAATTGTGATTTTTGTAAAGCTAAGTTATATTTCACTTGCCACACGCAGGCCTGATTACTACCAGACCTGTAGATAGCTTAAATACTGTAAAACATGACTGACAAAATGAAGCATGCTAAAAGATCTAAAGATCAAAAAAGGAACATGATCTAAAGAAATTTAAGAACAGATAAGAAACAAAGTAATTGACATGTATCAGTCTGGAAAACGTTACCAAGCCATTTCTAAGGCTTTGTGACTCCAGTGAACCATAATAAAAACTTGGAACACACTCACACACACACTTTTACTTCCTGTTTGGTGTGTGTTAAGAAACAAATAGTTCCTTAAAGGACTATTGCTTCTCAACAGGATGAGAAAGTTTGCCCCTTTCGCAGGTTATTTACTGATTATATATATATAAAAAGTAATCACTATTAAAATCTATTTAGATTTCATGTTGAATGATAGAAAATTCATCAATTGTTTGAATTACCTCACACTATAAAGAATGAACACTACAAGATAGACCAGAGTCCTTTGTCCTAACTCAGAATTCTGATATAATAATACATAATGAATAATAATACCTGATAATAGTACACATAATAACACACTAAAATGGTAAATGTTCAGAGTTGCTGTATTTTTAATATCAGAGTTCAGTTGTACGGAATCTGTTATTTTTCAATGTCATGTGGTAAGAGGCTTGAAATTAAGTTCAATAAGCAGAATATACTGTTCATGTTTGCATGTTTTTATATTGGGAGTTATCTTAACAGTACTGAATACTTGACTACTACTATAGTGATACAGTGTATGCTGTCATTTATGAGTAAATCTAGATATAACAAACATTAACGTATCATGGTGAAGAAAAAAACTGCGATTTTCAGGTAACAAAATTGTGACTAGTAAAAAGGCTGAATGGCGAGTGACTCCGGAAATCCACTAGCCACATTTGCCAGTGAGCAAAAAAGTTAATGTCAAACCCTGGTATACAGACATGTATAGTTGCGTTGAGACTGATGACAGATGGACATATCAGTGGCAGCTGCTGTACTGGTAGCGTGCGAGTGGCAGCTGCAAGTGCAATGCGCAAGTTGCGGTGACATGTGGAGTGGGAGCTGCCAGTGCCATGCGCACATAGCGGTAACATATGGAATGGCATATGCCCATGGCATGGAAAGATTTTACTCGCATTCTGCGGATGGCCGGACTGGACCCTCCAATATCTCGCTTCTTTGAAGTCCCTGGGGCGTGTTCCATTTGCCCCGCTTGCATGCTGCACTTCCGCATTGTTGCGCGCGCGTCGCACTCACACCGCATAGTAAAATCCACTGTAACCCAACAAACCAAACACTAGACTTTCCCTGTGTACAGTAAGAAACAGTGTGTCCACTTGGTGTCAGGGTTCTATCTTAGATCTGTTTTACAACACCACGATGTATCCCTGTCATCAATTTAGCATTTTCTGTGCAAACACCATTACAGTATTTCCAATCAAGCCCTTTTTTAGTGAAGAAATCATCAACGTTGTCAGAGATGGACTAACCTGAGGTGACCAGAAGACGTAGCTTTAGCGGTTAGCCCAATGTAGCGTGGAGGATAAACCCAAACGCGGAAAAAAGCGAGTAGGCAGAATAACCACGCGATTTAGTCTAAGGACTCGCACAAAAGCGGAGCAAGGGAAAAACACAAATTTAACCCGTGTCCTATAGATACACACACAATAGCAAAAGACAGATAAACCAACTGGTGAGTACTCACGGTTTGCTGCAACGACAACGTTAACCGACATGGGCCGAACTCAATGACTGAGCGGTAAGCCATCGTTTGTTTACCTCTTTTATACTTCCTGGTTTTGCGCCCGTCTTACTTCCGGGTCCTAGTGCCGGGCGCAGATTGAGTGTGTATGACAGTACCCCCCTGTCCAGGACTGGCTCCTGACGGTCCTGGGGCGGAGGATACCCTGTGACAGTAGTCCCGAATTAGCTCTGGGTCGAGAATGAACCGGGCCGGGATCCAAGATCGCTCCTCGGGGCCATAGCCCTCCCAGTCCACCAGGTATTGCGTACCTTTGCCCCGAGGGCGCGATTCGAGGATTCGGCGGATGGTGTAGGCGGGACCACCGTCGATGATCCGGGGAGGAGGAGCTGGGGGGGTGGGTGTAATCATGGGTGAGGTGATGAAGGGCTTGAACTGGGATAGGTGGAATACTGGGTGGATCCGGAGCGCCGCAGGCAGCTGGAGCCGGTAGGTGACAGGGTTAATTCTGTGGGTGATGTGGTATGGTCCGATGAATCTGCGGGAAAGTTTCTTTGACTCGGTGTGTAGGTGGAGGTTTTTTGTGGAAAGCCATACCTTGTCACCTACGTAGTATAATCGTCCCGGAGGATGTCGGCGGCGATGTTGGTGGGTATAGCGGGCATTGGCACGTTGGATGGCCCGGTTGGTCGTAATCCAGAGCCGTCGACATCTGCGGACCAACTGTTGGGCCGACGGTACATCAACCTCCGGCTCTGGGTGGTTGAACACGGATGGTTGGAAACCGTGGCATACCTCAAATGGGCTGAGGTTGGTGGCAGAGGAGATGTGGAGGTTGTGTGACAATTCCGCCCAGTTGAGGTAGCGTGCCCAGGAGCGCTGACGGTCCGCCACGAAACATCTCAGATAGCGCTCCAGTTGTTGGTTGGTCCGCTCCGTCTGACCATTAGTCTGTGGGTGGTATCCGGAGGACAGACTGCAGGTGGAGTCGATCAGACGGCAGAAGGACTTCCAGAACCGGGCTGTGAACTGGGGTCCTCTGTCCGAGACGATATCCTTGTGGAACCCATGCAGACGGACTACGTGCTCTAATATCAGTTCTGCTGTCTCCTTTGCTGACGGGAGTCCGGCGAGAGCCACCAGATGCACGGTCTTAGAGAACCGATCCACGATCGTGAGGATGGTGTCCTTTCCTTCGGAGGACGGCAAGCCTGTGATGAAGTCGACGGCAATGTGCGTCCATGGCCGTCGAGGGACTGGGAGCGGTTGTAGTTCTCCTGGGGATGGTTGGTTGGTGCTTTTGGCCCTGGCGCACACTGGGCATGCCTGAACGAACTCTTGGACGTCCCTCGTCATGGACGGCCACCAGAAGTCCCGCTGGAGAAATTGGAGGGATCGTCGGGTGCCCGGATGGCCTGAAATTGGGGAGGAATGTCCCCATTGGAGGACCTCTGGTCTCATTACCTCGGGCACGAAGAGTCGTCCAGGTGGCACACCTGCCGGTTCGGTCTCTGTACCTCGTGCCTGGCGCACTCTCGTTTCCAGGTCCAATTGCAGGGGGGGCGATGATCCGGGAAGAGGGAAGGACAGACGCGGGGTCCGCCCGGGGAAGGTCCACCTCTAGTTGTCGGGAGAGGGCGTCCGCTTTGGTGTTCTTGGACCCCGGGCGGTATGAAAGGTGAAAGTTATAGTTCTCGAAAAAGAGAGCCCACCGCGCCTGTCATGGGTTTAGCTGTTTGATGATCTTAATGGTGATAAGATTTTGATGGTCTGTCCAGATTATGAATGGCTCGCTGACGCCCTGGAGCCAGTGACGCCATTCCTCCAGAGCCCACTTTATGGCCAGCAGTTCGCGGTCCCCCACCCCGTATCGCTGCTGAGTGGGATAAAATTTTCTGGAGAAAAAGCTACATGGGTGTACCTTTTGATCTGGACCTCGTTGCGAGAAGATAGCTCCAGCGCCCACATCTGAAGCATCCACCTCTACAACGAATGGTTTACTGGCATCTGGATGGTGGAGAATCAGTGCAGTGGTGAAACGGTGACAAAGTGACTGGAAGGCGGATATGGCGACTGGGTTGAGGTGAAAAGGAAGTGATGAAGGACGAGTCAGAATGGTTAGGGGGGCGGCAACTGTACTGTAGTCCTGGATAAAGCGACGATAGAAGTTCGCAAACCAGAGAAACCGTTGAAGCTGCTTGAGGGTCTTGGGTAGGGGCCAATGACGCACAACCTCTAGTTTCTGTGGGTCCATGGCCACACCCTGGGGCGAGATGACAAAACCCAGGAACGTGGTGGAGCGCTCGTGAAAAGCGCACTTTTCCAACTTACAGTACAGTTGGTGGGCGAGTAATCTCTTGAGAACCGCTCTGACGTGCTGGGTGTGTTCTTCCATAGTGCGTGAATATATTAAAATATCATCCAGGTAAGTGAATGCCCACCGGCCGAGCATGTCACGAAGGACATCGTTGATGAGGTGTTGAAAAGCGGCGGGGGCATTGCACTGTCCGAACGGAATGACGAGGGTTTCGTACGAGTTACGAGTTGGTGGATGAACTCATTGTATGAGTGGGCGGTGTCTGTGTCTGCTTGGAGAACTGCCGTGGCCCACTCAGCTACCTGCCCTTTGAGCAACGAGACGAGAAGAGCAATGCGGAGGCGATCGGTGGAGTATTTGGTGGCATTGAACTCAAACACCAGATCGAGAGCTGTCAGAAATACACTGCACTTCCCATCCGTGCCATTCCACTTCTCTGGTAGAGAAAGAAAAACATCAGAAGGGGGAGGGAGGGGTGATGATGCGGCGCCGCGGCCTCCGCGGCGTGCGATCGAGCAGTGACGCCATCAACAGCCGCGCGGAGATCCGCATTCTCCCGCCGGAGCTCAGCGACCTCGCGGCGGAGAGAAGCGAGATCCCCGGTTAGCTGATTGATTAGCGCGGCATGCTGATCCACAACGTCGCAAAGGCTCGCATAATCCGCTGGGTTCACCGCGGAGGGCTCAGTCATTCTGTCAGAGATGGACTAACCTGAGGTGACCAGAAGATGTAGCTTTAGCGGTTAGCCCAATGTAGCGTGGAGGATAAACCCAAACGCGGAAAAAAGCGAGTAGGCAGGATAACCACGCGATTTAGTCTAAGGACTCTCACAAAAGCGGAGCAAGGGAAAAACACAAATTTAACCCGCGTCCTATAGATACACACACAATAGCAAAAGACAGATAAACCAACTGGTGAGTACTCACGGTTTGCTGCAACGACAACGTTAACCGACATGGGCCGAACTCAATGACTGAGCGGTAAGCCATCGTTTGTTTACCTCTTTTATACTTCCTGGTTTTGCGCCCGTCTTACTTCCGGGTCCTAGTGCCGGGCGCAGATTGAGTGTGTATGACAAACGTAACTCATAACATTATCTGTAAGCCACTGTTCTTGTGTCAAGCTCTTTGCAAAAAAAAAACAAATCTTTATGCAAATTAACGCTAACGTTAATGAACTTGTCCCCCTGTATGGTAAATTATAGGTGTGTCTTTATTCTTTCCACAAGTTGACATTCAATGTCATCAGTCATGAGAACAATTCTTCTGCTCATGGTGTCAGTAGACAGTGGTATGGACTGAATTGTGTTTGCAGTCGGTTCCCCATTAACTCGTTACACAAATCTTAACCGTTATACAAAACAAGCTCCATCTATATGAGCAGAAACCAAATAACTATCTTTCAACAACGCTTCTGACTGCACTGTTAATATTGTGATGACCTTCTGTTGTACCAGAAACACGACCCTTTTCATTAGAAAATATTCTTCTGGCTTCCCAACACATCTTGGGTGCTTTGTGTTTACTGTAAGTGTCTCTGAGCTTTGATGGTTTTTTAGCTTCATTTGACATGATTTCAGAACATTCAACACACTGCCTGCCCCTATAAATTGAAAGTAGGATCGAGTCTTAAAAAAGAAGAACAAAGTAAACAACTGTTTGAAATATCAAGTGATAACATTAGTTATACTGATGCTGTTTTTCTTTTTTCTTTTTTAGATTTTTTATAAAAAAAATTTTCAAACTTCAAAACTATCTAACATTAGGAGATTGATGGAGAACTCACACAGGACTGTCTCTGTTAGGAACTGACATGTACTTAGTCTCCTGTCTCTCTCTCATCTTTTCTTTTCCCCAGCAGACTGTATTTATTGCTCTGTACACTGGGTGATGTGTTTCAGATGTGTTTCAGGATTCGGCATCAATCACTGAATCCCATTTAAGGTGTGTTTGGACTCAGCGCCTTGAGTTTAAAACGTGTGACTTAGATTAATTCATAGTTACAGATATTAAAAGTTAAGTGTGTATAGTGAATGTCACTAAGTTTTTACTCCTCCATAAACATTTTCTGTGTGCTTTCTCTATAATATTTAAATAATGTTTATAATAGAGAATATAATAATAGAATAATAGAATATAATATAGTGTGGAAATAAAGTTGTGAGTTTCAGATGTTTACTGGAGATCTCACTATTGAACACTTTACTGTACAACACATGATCAGGTGTGTTTACTTTTGTAGCTCCTTCCACACTCACCAGTCTGTAGAGCCGAGTTCTTCATTTTCATTCTCTCATCTTCTGTCCATTTTCTGTCTCTCTGTGAAAGAGAATAAATCAGTGTGAAGGTTTTATACCCGACTCCATACTGTATGTAAATAAAGTGTTAAATACACATGAAGTGTGTGTGTGTGTGTGTGTGTGTGTGTGTGTGACATTTTACTAACACTATACACTAACCTGGGCCCGGTTTCTCGAAAGCTTCTTATCGCTACTGTAAGTAGTTCTTAAGTTGTACCTTAAACTCTCTCTTAACGTTATGGTGCATTTCCAGAAACGTTCTTACGCTAAGTATCTCTTAGCTAAGTCACATGTTCGTTAACGTTCTGGACTAACCTTAACTCATTCTTAGCGAAGTTTCAGTTGAAGACGCTAGTCGCCGCTACTGAGCAGCAGTCTTTATAAATCAGCGGTGTATGAAAACACATTATGGCACGTTATCAAAGTCGTATTAATGATGGAATATACTGTAGATCTGTTTAAGAATTTTATTTTATTTTATATCAATAAAGTGACTTTTAATTAGCCTATTTCATAATGTGACTAATGCATTAAAATTGGCAATCACTATTAATATTAAACAGGTGGCGAACAATTTGGCAGCGAGCGTGGTGTTGTGTTAAACTGAAGACGGCGCGGTCCGTGGAGCCGTGTGGGTCATGTACATTTTTCCTTTAGACAAAACTTCAGCCCTTTTCATATTTTTCCCGTGGTCGTTATTAAGAAAAAAAAAAAAAGTTTTGCTTTCCAAACAGATTATGGAGCTTCTTGAGCTGCTCAGACCTGCGCGTGCCAGACCAACGTGTTGTACTTACACTCCCCGTCCCGATGTCCAGCTGCTCGATGCTTTTTGTTTAAAATATGTTTCATTGATCATTAGCCATTATCCATAACTTTATGGGCTTTTCTTATGACACGTTTTATTTTTTATGAAATTTTATTTAGTTAAATGAAAAAATAACCTTGGGAGTTTCAGACAGCGCATCCATTAACTTTTCTGAGTGATTGTAATGTTTAATAACCCTATTCACTTATGCGGTTTGACTCGCTGTGAGATGCGGTGTGTTATACCCCTATCTCACCTCCGCGAGCTCGCGCTGTGGCCGTGAGTAGGCTTGATCATGATTCACCTCGAGAGTTTTTCCGCGTGAAAAATTCAACGTTTAATTTTTTGCTGGTCCTCGCGGAAGCTTGCAGAACTTCGTGGAATGTTAAAGGAACGTCACGGGCAATTGTGGCAGCTCACGGAGATGAGTCAGGCCGCACAGGTGAGAGAGGGGTATTAGGCACCGCGAAGATCTGCAAGGTCCACGAGCTTCCGCATGTTAAACATGTTTATTTTTTTTTTTTGCGCCTTGAAATGGAAACGTAATAACGGCACCAAAACTCGCGCTGACTCATAATGAACCGCACTTACTGCCCCGCGTAGGTGAGATAGGGGTATTAAACCTCCACTCCGTCATCTCATCATATTCATTCAATAGTGCGCTATACAACCCCAACAACTGACATGTTTCACATTGTTTCTGAAGCTGGAGAAGAGCTCTTCACTAGTGTTATCAGCTGTTTGTCCATCAACTATGATTGTATACCCGGTTCGTTTCATGGCCACATGTTACATGAAAATATTACTGACAGTTTGGTGATTTAATGTATATATTTGTCTATTATGGCATGTTATTGTTAAGTTAACCCATGTCAAAATAAACGCTATTAAAATAATTTTGTGCACTGTTTCATTTGCATAGAAAGTGCCGTCTTTCTTAACGCTGTTATGCAAAAGGAGTCAAAAATCGATTCCTGAGCAACTGGTGTCCGCTAATTCAGGACCTTCACTGTAGACAGTGCCTTGTAACATTGGACGTAAGAGGCAGTGACTTACAGTAAGAAGACTCCTAAGAGACAGTTCGAGAAATATACATAGAAAAGTTATCACTTAACGTAAGATATATCTTAAGAGTCTTCTTAGCGAGTGAATAGTGTGCGTTATCAAGAAAACCGGGCCCTGATTGTTAAATGAGAGATAAACATCCTCCCCACTACAGGAGAATCAAGTATCTGGATGTGTTTATTATTATTATTATTATTATTATTTGGCTGGAATATATTGTGTTTTCACACAATAACACAATATATTAATATACTTATGCATGAACGTCAACAGTCCCAGACATTTATATATTTTTTAAAGACAATGTTTGTTATCTGACTTATACTTTCATGACCATCAGTCAGCCGTGATTAAAACACACAACACAATTCAGACACTGAGAGTTTCTCATGGATTTGTTCTCTGACGTGACGTTAAATTTGTCCTACAGATTTTAATAAAATGGTTTTAAGTAAATTAATGTTGTTCCTGGTGTTGGGTCTCTACACAGATCCTCATGTTCAATTAAATATGTATTAAACCTTTTTATGTCTCTATAAATTAAATTTTAGACAAAGTTTGCAGATCGACTTCAATGTGTGAAGGTAATAATTTATTTAGTTTATCTTCCTTTATGATTTATTTTGTTTATGTTTAAACAAATTGTTTACAATCATATCAATAATTATGACATCAGTAATCACAGTAAATTGTTAACTGTCATGTTTTCCCTGTGTGTTCCTGTTGTGTGTGTTCTGTAGGACTTTCATCTTCATGTTTGTTTCAGACTTCAGTTCCCAGTATGCATTGCACCTCACATGTCAGTCACATGATGTTAATTGTGATCACCTCCACCTTGTTTAGTTTAATTAATTTGTCTGTTTAAAGTCGTGTTTCAAAGTCTTCTGTTTAGAATCCTAATGTATTTTGTTTTGTTTGCTTGTATTAACTTTAGCATTAGCACGATCATTAGCATTAGCCTTTAGGATTCAAGGATTCAAGGATTCTTTATTGTCATACCAGCACACTTCCATGTTATGGTACGAAATTAGTACCCAGGTCCCGTTTAAGCCACATAGATAACAGGGTGGTAAATATGAGGATGTGTATGTGTATATACATTAATATAAATAATAGCAGTCGGATATATTATGCAAGAAATAAGATGTAAGCTATACATAGTGTATTGCACATTTACAGAAACTATATTTTACACTTTGTACATTGGGCTTATAGAGTTAAAAATGTATTGCACCATAGGATTATATATTGCACTAAAAAAATATTGAGATATATAGTAATTAAATACTATCTATTGTTAGCAGCTTGTGATTCTGTATGATTGTGTTTGATGGGAGACGACCTACAGAGCACGACTAGAGTTCAGCAGTCTAATAGCTTCAGGGAAGAAGCTGTTTTTGAGCCTGGTGGTCTTGCACTGAAGGCTCCTCAGTCTTCTGCCTGAGGGAAGAGGTTGAAATAGACTGTGTGCAGGGTGAGTGGAGTCCTTAATAATGCGGAGAGCTCTTCCTCTGCATCTTGCAGTGTTCAGTTCAGTGATAGAGGGGAGCCTGCTCCCCACTGTCCTCTGTGCAGCTTTAACTACTCTCTGCAGTGCTTTCCTCTCAGCTGCGGTGCTGTTGCCGTGCCACACAGTGATGTAGGAGCTGACGATGCTTTCTACCGCTCCTCGATAGAAACTCTTCAGAACCAGGCTCCCAAGCCCAGCTCGTTTTAGCTTCCTGAGGAAGTAGAGGGCCTTTTTAATCAGGCCCGAGGTGTTAACGCTCCAAGTTAAGTCCTTAGCTATGTGGACACCCAGATACTTGAAGCTGGGGACCACTTCCACTTTAGTTTGTAGGAGAGCCACAGCCAAAGTTCACATGTGTTTAATGTATAAAGGAAAAACTTTTTTATTTAACATATTAATCTGTATTTGCTGCCTGTTAAATGTCATTAACAAACAGCTCAATGTTCATGTTTCTATTCAATGTGTCAGTCGTGTGATAGTTTTTCTGACCATCACTGTGAGCTGTAACCATAGTAACCCATCACTGGGTAATAGACTTATTATAACAATTTAAGATGTTTTTAAGCTGCTAGTATCAGTAAGAGATTTATGAACATTAATAGTTTAGTACAGTTTACTCACCTGATAAACCCAGAAGACTTTTGCTTGATGATGTGATAAAAATACAAAGAAAGTTTGATTAGATTCCTAAAAATGTTTCGGTAATTGTTGTAAATGTCTCTGTATTATATGGAATAGTATTAGATATAAACATTCTGTGTCTGTTCTCAGTAAATACATTTTGTCCTGCATTAGTTTGTCTCTCTTCTGTTTCTCTGCTGATTTTGGAAAAGAAATGTCTTTAGCTTTATTATATTAACTCTGTAAGAAACAAATTTACTGAATCACTCACTCACATTCTGTTATAATCTCTTTCATGCACTATTATCTAGCGTGGACTCTCTAACTCACTTCTCTCACTAAAGTTATATACAGTACACTACCAGGACAAAAAAGAAAAAACTGTAAACTTCATGAAAAACATCATAAATGAAAGTGATCAGACATGAAACACGTGGAGAAATTGCATCGTTAAAAAAAAAAAAAGAAATCTTTACATAAATGACAGCAGAAATCACAGAGCTCACAGGATTGGGACTAAACAGCTGTGTGACTATCAGAAAACCACTTGTTAATGAGGCGAATCAGAACAAAAATAATCTAATTAAATGTACTGAATGTTCAGGTTATTACATCAATACATCATTATTCTTCCCAGATGTCCTGGACATACGCTGGACTCTGTGAGCATGAGGAAGCATTTATACACAGGAATTATCCACCACATTACACACCATCAACACAACTTGTGATCAAATGAAATATTAGTGTGTGTGACTTGTTGGGAGGCCGGACAGTGAACACTACAGTAATATTAGTCAGTCTCAGTAACTTTATAAAGGAGTTATTACTATAAAATTACAATCAAACAAAAACCTTCAGCTTTTTATCTCTCAGTATCAGTGTGTAGGTCAGATGTGTGTGTGTGTGTGTGTGTGTGTGTGTGTGTGTGTGTGTGTGTGTGTGTGTGTGTGTGTGTGTGTGTGTGTGTGTAGAACACTAATGATGAACTAGACAACAGCATGATGAATGTTCTGCCAGCGATCACAGTCTGTTGTGTTCACTACACTATGCTCATGATGCTCATATATCTATGTGCTATTGCAGTCTGAACACACAGCACAGTCCAATCTATTTCATCTGCACAATAAATATATTATTCATGCAGCATCAACACATCACTATCAGAGAAAAGACTTTATACTCACCAGACAGGCCCTGTGAATGTAAATAATAGAGAGTGAAGATTTAATACATGATTATAAATGTGAATTGTTTCATGTGAAAATGTGAAAGTAACTGTTACTCTGGTTAAAACACAGCTGATGTGTGTCTTAATAAAAAAGAGGAAAACTAGACAACAATCAGTCATCACACACAGTAAATCTGTATAATGTAGCATTGTGCTAATATACCGCTAGTTCCCCTTAAGGAACAGAAATATCTTGTGATTTATTGTAAAATACTATTTTCTGATATCTGCATGTATTTACCAATATACAGTATGTCAGTATATGTGCATTTCCCCCTGTGTATTTTATATCTATAGTTAAATATTCTGTAATATATCTATGTGTTATTGTAGTACATAAAGGAATATACAGAATATCAGATTCCCACTTCCGTTAATTATAAACACAGACATTTATCAATGTAATAAACTGAACAGATAACAGAATGATGTGCTTTGCTACGGCCTCGTCTATATATTGGTTACGACAGCATATGATATGTCGCAGTAGACTTGGGAAGATGTGTGATCTCGTTCTGTTTTTCTCTCTTTCACTCCTAAATCCCTCTCTCCTATTATAGAAGTTTTATAAATGAACTGAAGGACTTCTGTTCTCAGTTCAGTCAGGTTGTCTTTATGCTGTGTGCATTAACATGACTTACTACTGTTAGCTTAAAGAGGCTAAACGCTAGGCCGAGTCAACTCTTCAATGCTTTTTCACAATATGGTGTGATTGTTATGCAGAGCGAGTGATGGCAATTATTCTGTCTACAAGCACTGAACACTGTTAAAGCTCTGATTTATGTTTATTGTGAAGTGTCAGGAAATGTCATGTCACTCTGTGTTTCAGTAAGAACACAATTATGAGTCACAGCTTATTAAAATAATACAAAAATACTGATATGTTACTTGGACACTTGCAGAATAGACAACTGTTCCATCCAGAGGAATCCTGGGAAATGTTATATTTTTATTCTTATATGATTCTGTATGAGATTCTGATGGAGTCTGGCAGTGGTGTGTGTTACTGTATATGTTACATGTGTGTTGTGTCTTTTACTCGACATGGTAAACGTCTCTGTCTACATTATTGCAGTACAGTGGGGTTACACACAGGTGCATTGTGGGAAAGAAGCTGACTGATGGAAGTGGAATCTCACTTACTGATCAGAGTCCTTCACATAAACATCATCTGAAAATAGTTTTTATGTTTCTACAGTAGGTGGACAACCAGACTGCTCATTACCGTCACGCTCACCGCCGTGGCAAAGCAGCAGCGGCCAAAATAAACTAGTAGCATTTCAAAATAATTTGTGAAATGACCGCCAGGTGGCGCAAATTGACGTTTTCCGTCGTTTCGTTTTTTTAGAGCTTAAGCCATAATAAAGTCATAACAATATGTTGTAGCGAAGAAATACTACAATTATGATAATTTCCACATCCAAATACTGTGTCCAACAAACATGAAAAACTATAAATATAAAAAAAAATATGAGTTAGGAAACATTGGTTTTATTTTGTTTAGACAGACTCTCTGTTTTTATCTGTTTAGTGTTATTATTAAAGAAAACAGCACAAACAACAGCACTAGGGCTTTTTAAAAAAATATATTTTGACAATACTTACAGTTAGAGTTTAAGACATCAAGATTTAATTATAGAAATAACTCAAACAAATAGAGCAAACTTCCAGAATAGATAATAAAAAAATAAATCAATAAAAAAGATGTATGCAGTATAATCGGGGCCTCACATTTGATTATTCGCTCGCACTTCGTCTGGCACTGAACCAAAATATATTGTCTTACATTTGTGAATAAAATATCATTGTTTTTTTTTCAGAGATTTATTTGTGCAAAATAATATTTATGCAGTATAATTACAGGCCAGGCACGTGCACTCATAGGAGGCAGGTGAGGCAGTGCCTCACCTTGCCACCAGGGGCGGTAAATGGCTCAACATGGTTTCCTCAGCTGTCACCATAAGTTGTTAAAAAATGAATAATATAATAAAACATAATATAATATCTGTCCTGTGGTCTATGCTTTTAATTCAATTTTGGTGTGTTTCCTATACATTTGGATCATTTTCATAGTCAAAATAGCTGTATTTCTTGTTCAAATAACAACGGGAGACGAGAATCATGGAGGCTGAGGCAGTGACAGGTAGTGCCTCTCAGGGCGTGCGTGTGAGAGTGTGCACCACTCACACACTGTACTGAGCGCGTGCAAACGGCGTGTGCTTGCAGTCAGCGGGAAAATACAGGCCTTGAGGCAGCCAGTACCTTTGCCTCAAAGATGGGGGCGATAGTGAGCCTGCGGCTAATAGTTCACGACACGAGTAAATGCGAGAGTAAATTAAGAAGAAAAAAAAGAAAAGAAAAACAACCAACAACATTCGGTGCTAACCCGTTGCTATTTGGCTTTATTTTCCCTGAAAATGGAGGATATAATCTCAAAGATAAGACATTTTTCAAAACTTCATTTACAAGTAAAGGTAAGAATACTGCAGTGGTGTGTTTAAATGTACAGTGGTGTGTTTAAAATGTTATTAAATTTAATCAAGAATGGGATAACAACCATGTATGCTTGTAAATCTGACTTGTGAGTCAGTGCCTCACCAACCCCAACCCTCACCGCACGTCACTGTTACAGGCTCTGGATTCGTTTTTCATTTGCAGTATAAACCAAAATACATCTTATGATTTTTGAGAGATTTGTTGTAAAAAAAAAATCAGTTTTTTTCAGATATTTGTCTGTACAAAATAATATAAACCAAAATACATTAACCATATAATATAAACCAAAATATAAACCAAAATATTTAATTTTTAATTAAATATTTATGCCGTCTCATCAAGGATCCAGAGATTTCATTGTACTAAATAATATTTTTGCTGTATAACCATCTTAATTCGTTAACCGTAGATTTTTTCTGCGATTCAGTTGTACTGAATGATGTTTATGCAGTATAATCAAGCTCTCTTATTTCGTTATTTGTTCGCATTTGGCTTGCACTTGCTGCATTGCACACTACTGAGCATTCAAGCGTGGCAACGCATGCTTGGTTTAAGTTGGACATTGACGCACATACTGTAAATGAATGTGAATCATATGGCATTATATTCCTGACACAATTCTCACAGCTGTACAGTATGTATTGAAATAATAACAATAGTGTTTTTATTTACTGAATAGAAATATAATTGCGCAACTGTTAAGCATTAGCCCATACTTGATAATCTATTGTTCGTTCTATCAGGGTTTAATTGCCCTAATTTCAACACCAATCGAGCAAATTTATTTTTGTCTTTGATGTTAACTACACAAAGCAGTGTCTTCCCACCTGCATCTCCAGCATACTGTATATCAGATTGATGGACATGAGTCCGCATCTGTTACATTTTTGGTGACAACAGTTTTTTCAGCACACATTTAAGCTATAATATTTTAATAATAACTTAATAATAAGTTTGATCCGGCATCATAATTCTCCTCTATAACAGTCTAATCAGTGCTCAACCGTACGCACAAGTCTTCGAGGGCGCGGAGGAATTTATTTTTTTACTAAATTATATTTATGCAGTATAATCAGGGCCTCTTATTTCTATTTACTCTATGTATGTGTGTGCATGGCCGAAATGTGGTTGTGAATAAGCCTTTTAGTGAATATAAAATGTTTGCGTGACCCCGCGGCGCTCGTGTGCGCTCTTTCACTTTGCCGAATTCAGATGAACGCGCGCGCTGATATGAGAGATTTATAATAGATTTCTATTTCCCAGAAATATAACAAACACAAATTTATACGTGTTAAATAGGCGCTGTCTTTGCGAGCCGCTTTATTTCAGTCTTAATATACAAACCGGATTCCAAAAAAGTTGGGACACTAAACAAATTGTGAATAAAAACTGAATGCAATGATGTGGAGATGGCAAATGTCAATATTTTATTCAGAATAGAACATAGATGACAGACCAAAAGTTTAATCCGAGAAAATTTATCATTTTAAAGGAAAAATATGTTGATTCCAAGTTTCACGGTGTCAACAAACCCCAAAAAAGTTGGGACAAGTAGCAATAAGAGGCTGGATAAAGTAAATTTGAGCATAACGAAGAGCTGGAAGACCAATTAACAGTAATTAGGTTAATTGGCAACATGATTGGGTATAAAAAAGAGCTGCTCAGAGTGGCAGTGTCAAGATGGGTAGAGGATCACCAATTCCCAGAATGTTGCACAGAAAGATAGTGGAGCAATATCAGAAAGGTGTTACCCAGCGAAAAATTGCAAAGACTTTGCAGTTATCATCATCAACTGTGCATAATATCATCCGAAGATTCAGAGAATCTGGAACAATCTCTGTGCGTAAGGGTCAAAGGCGTAAAACCATACTGGATGCCCGTGATCTCCGGGCCCTTAAACGACACTGCACCACAAACAGGAATGCTACTGTAAAGGAAATCACAGAATGGGCTCAGGAATACTTCCAGAAACCATCGTCAGTGAACACAATCCACCGTGCCATCCGCCGTCGCCAGCTGAAACTCTACAGTGCAAAGAAGAAGCCATTTCTAAGCAAGATCCACAAGCACAGGCATTTTCATTGGGCCAGGGATCATTTAAAATGGAGTGTGGCAAAATGGAAGACTGTTCTGTGGTCAGACGAGTCACGATTCGAAGTTCTTGTTGGAAATGTGGGATGCCATGTCATCCGGACCAAAGAGGACAAGGACAACCCAAGTTGTTATCAACGCTCAGTTCAGAAGCCTGCATCTCTGATGGTATGGGGTTGCATGAGTGCGTGTGGCATGGGCAGCTTGCATGTCTGGAAAGGCACCATCAATGCAGAAAAATATATTCAGGTTCTAGAACAACATCTAGTCATCTCTTTCAGGGAAGACCCTGCATTTTTCAACAAGATAATGCCAGACCACATTCTGCATCAATCACAACATCATGGCTGCGTAGGAGAAGGATCCGGGTACTGAAATGGCCAGTCTGCAGTCCAGATCTTTCCCCTATAGAGAACATTTGGCGCATCATAAAGAGGAAGGTGTGACAAAGAAGGCCCAAGACGATTGAACAGTTAGAGGCCTGTATTAGACAAGAATGGGAGAGCATTCCTATTTCTAAACTTGAGAAACTGGTCTCCTCGGTCCCCAGACGTCTGTTGAGTGTTGTAAGAAGAAGGGGAGATGCCACACAGTGGTTAAAATGGCCTTGTCCCAACTTTTTTGGGATTTGTTGACACCATGACATTTTGATTCACCATATTTTCCCCTTAAAATGATACATTTTCTCAGTTTAAACTTTTGTTCCGTGATTTATGTTCTATTCTGAATAAAATATTGACATTTGCCATCTCCACATCATTGCATTCAGTTGTTATTCACAATTTGTTTAGTGTCCCAACTTTTTTGGAATCCGGTTTGTACTAACATGTTTTTACTGTATAGTCGACCGCGCAGCACAACCTCTCGCAGGCGCAGAGGCAGAGCTTCTGAATACAGTACGCCGTTTTAACGGGGGTGGGGATAAGAAAACAGCAGGGAAACTGACTGGCCATTTAATAATTCATTGATACGTTGATGTCTTTGGTTTCGGCTGTGAGTGGATGCGCTGTAGTAATCCACAAAAATAGTTTTATATAAATAAAAATGCTTTTATAAATGTGGGCAACTGTTATCTACTTCAAATATTTGTTAAAACAGCCAGGAAACTCACTCTGACCATTTTAATAATTCATTGATAAATTAGTGATTCCTTTGGTTTCGGCTGTGCTGATGGTGATCATGTCATCTTGTCGTCTCCGCAGCAGTGAGCGCGCCTATAATTCACTTTTCATACGAATTACATAATCTAATAATTTTTTTCATTAGTTTATATAAAAGCAGATATTTCGCTTTCCATAAGTATATATTTTTGACGGAGTATCGGTTCATTTTCTGACGTGCTCAAGTTCACCAAAAACAAAACAGAACCCTGTTTACTTTCTTTATTTAACAAAATCATAAAGTTTTTTCGTCATTGTGAGTGTGCCTAAATAAATGTAGAGTCTTATAAAAGCTACAAATTTAAAGAACACAAAATATAAGATGACAAGACCCTACACGTGTAGCTTTTCTAATTACACATAATACAAAGGCTCAGTGTGTTAACGTTTACGTTCCTTAAATTCGATCCTAAAAAAAAAAGAATTTAATTTTAATTATAAATTTGTACTGTAATGTTACTACTATGATTAGGAATTCGTTTAATTACAATGTTTCGCTTTATTTTATCTGCAACGACGTGCGGCTGTGGACGACCTGCGTGTCATTAAGCCTCAAGAGAATGAACTGATGCCTGAGGCGTCAGTCTATAGTTATATAGTGCCACTCAGCGGTAAAAGCCAGCAAACACACAAACCCAAATGCTGACGCCATACGCCGCGACGGTAGAAGTCACAAACTGCTTGTGCACCCACTGTATTTGATTCCTGAATTAAAATCTAATACATGTGATAATTTTATAAAATATCAGTGTTTATTATTAGTGTGAAGTCGAGTTATTTACTCACCCGTACTGAAGGTGTCGTGTGGAACAACAGAGAGAGAAATGTAATGTTAGATAAAATATAATGAGAAAAACTTATGATTTAAAGACAGAATATCTTCATTCTTTGCTTTTAGTTCAAAGATGTTCAGTTAAAAGTTTAATATTTATATTAATATAACAACATAGTGAATAATAAATAATTTATAATTAAACAATTAAATACTGGGTGCAGTAACACACATCTGTGATCAACTGGTGAATAAGACACGTCATATCTAATGAAAATGCTGAGCATCACCACGTTCATTCACATTTCTATCTGAATCAGGAAAAATGTATTTACAGCAGTAATAATTATTATTAGAGTTATTATTAAAGCATTAATTAGTTCCATTTCTGGTGATGTTTCCCCCTGAACTCTGAATAAGCAGCTCATTTAGTTGTACGCGGAGGTACGCGGAGGTACGCGACTTCTTTCTTTAAATTTTATGAAAAAAAAAGAAATTTTTTGAATTTTTTTCCCCGATTTTCTCCCTAATTTAGTTGTGGCCAATTCCTCCCCATCACTAGGGGCCTCCCACATTAAGGCTACTACTACCACTCAGCCAGGAGGGCCGAAGACTATCACATGTTTCCTCCGAACCGCATGATGTCAGTCGACCGCATCTTTTCAAACTGCTTGCTCATGCACCGTTAGGGGGGGAGTCACACACTCGGAGGAAAGCGCGACCATCTCCTTCCGCGTGCGCGAGATCACAGATGCCCCTGATTGGCTGTAGAGCCGTGATTAATGTGGGAGCACGAGTACCTCTCATCCCTCCCCCTGAGAGAGCTCGGCCAATCAGCTCTCTCTTAGTCCTCCGGCTGTGAGAGGTTACAGCATCACCTGGGGTTCGAACCGGCGATCTCCGGATGATAGGACGAGCACTTTACCACTGCGCCACTCGGCGCTCTGCTAATTCCACTGCCTATCATAATCGTACCCTTTCAGCCCCCTCAAAGAAGTACTCACAGACCAAGGTACGCCATTCATGTCAAAACTAAAGTGTGATGTTTGCCAAGGAAGCCTTTGAGGAGCAGCGCTCACCGTTCAGGTTTGTAAGTAAGTTTGTGCAGGAACTTCAAACAAATATCAACAAAGTTCTCCCTATCATGGGACGGCACACGCAAGAGGCACAAGAGAAGAAGAAGCACGCCTACGACCAGCCGGCTCAGTCACGCGTATTTAAGGTGGGCGATCGCGTACTGCTGCTTCGCCTCAGTGCTACATTCACATTCCAGGCCCGTTGGTAAGGACCCTTAACCGTTGTGGAACGAGTCGAGTCAGTGAACTATCGTCTGCAACAGCCGGGTAAGTGCAAAAGCACTGAACTGTATCATATTAGTCTTTTGAAATGGTGGATTGAACAAATTCCTCGCTCCTTAGCCCTTGTCTCTCTCTCTCTGCCACAGAGCAAAGCCAACACCTTATTCATCAGGGAGAGGATCTGATGCCAATGCAGAATCAGGAGCTGAGGGAACTTGTGGATCAGTTTGTGGACTGATTTGTGTAAAACACAAGTCCAACACTAAAAGCTGTAACTCCTGTTATTAGTCTCTGTTATTAATTTACAGCCGTATAGAAGTGGAGAAGTGTGTACACAGTGCATTAGTGTGTGCCAAGTCAGATACCTGACTAACTAATGTGTTTTCTGGACTGTTATACACCTGTTATTAACCACTAGTCAGATATTCTTATCTCAAACATTAGACATTTACATTTATGGCATTTGGCAGACACCCTTATCCAGACCAATTAACATTTTTACATTTTTAATAGTTACTCTTTATAGTTGAGGTTAGTTGAGGTTAGTCAGTAGTCCAGTGTATGTCTCACTTTAACCTCAATGTGTGTGTTTGGTTTCTCAGCACTATATTTATTATCTGTTCTATTAAATATCAAATAACTCTAACAATCTAAAGTCCACATTTAGTGTGTAATTAAATTTCCTCTCTGATGTAAAAATGTCTCTGATGTAAAGTTGTATTGAACGAATCCCTGATTAGCAGGAAAAGTAACATGTGATTCACTTATCAATCACTATTTAATTAGTATTTGTACAAGCTGCTGCTTTTAGGCCCTTGTGCAGGTGTGTATCAGAGTGAAAAACACACTCACTGTTTATTGGACTAAAATAAACTCCACTCCACATTAGCACCCTGTATACTGAACCTCATACTGAATACTGAGTGTGTGTTTCATCTACTGAGATGAGAAGCACAGATGATGATGTAGAGTTTATACAGTGTGGAGTTCAGGAACACTTACCACCAGACATCCCTACTGTAATCTCCTCTGTTTTGTCTCCATCAGTGACCTGACACAGGTAATGTCCTTCATCTGACTCTGTACAGTCTCTCAGCTGTAAGGAGACGTTTCCTCTCTCCAGCTCCTGAGTGAACAGACTCACTCTGTCCTTGTAACGTCTCCCCTCTGTCACCTGTCTGTTCTTATAGACACAAACACAGTCTGTCTCCTTAAACCACCGGATCTCCATGTTAACAGCACTGATTTCAGGAGACAGACGACATGAGAGAGTCACAGCAGAGTGATTATACTGCTCTGTACCACCGGGACCAATGAGTTTAAACTCATCTGTGTAGGAAACACACACACACACACACACACACACGCACACACACAGTTAGTTTAATCTGCAGTAAATAATACAGATAAATGTATCTCTGTAAATGTAACTTACTGTTTGCAGTCGCCATCTTTATCTCTTACTGTCGGTTCAAACTAATAAAATCCTAAACACACACAGAAAGAGAGTCATCCTTTTAAATAGTTTAAGCATATGTTTATTATATTAAGTGTTAACAGTTTGTTAGTAATCTCTGTGTTTAGGTTGATGGTAAAGTCCGCATCTGCAGCTCCATCATGTCTCTGCTAGTGCGGCTTACTAGTGATGGGAAGTTTGAATCATTTTAATAACTCGGTTCTTTAAATCTCGTTCATCAAAATGAACAAATCTTTTTTGAGTCATTTCGTTCCTTTGATCAGAAATAAATTCAAGTGTTGCGTTTTCATTAAAAATACCCACAATACGTCTACATGAACAAATTTTACCTAGAGTTCCAGTTACTAAAATATTACAATGCAACTAAGAACATTTTATAATAAGCAGAATGAGTCGCTCAGCATCATACCTTCTAGTCTGACTCATTTGTTCTTTTTGAATCTGCACTGCACAGCGTCTATGGGAGTTACGTGACAAAGGAACGAGACTTGAAGACTCATTGCTGAGAATCGTTCTGTTGAGGGGCGGCAAGATGGCAATCTAGGCGCACGTGTTTTTTTTTTTTTTAGCTCTGGCAAGATTGTTACTTAAATTTGTATCTTTGTACTCTCACAAGTTTATTACAGGGGGAAAAAACCCCACTTGCTAATTAAACGCATCGGTATCACTTTTATCTGTTTGACAAACTTATAATTAACATTTTTAACGAGTATAAGAGTATAACGGGAGCATGGCGCATTCAGCAAACAGATGCCAAAGTGCACTTATGGAAACGGATCGCAGTTATAGTTGAGAAAAACGACGAGATGCTTCTCATATCACCCCAACCAAGAACCCTCAAAAAAAGGTAAAACCAGACGATACTGACTGTAAGTGCCATATCGTACTTGTTATGAATTTGTTGTTGTGTTTATTTCATTTTATTTTATTTCTTGTTATTTCATTTATTCTACCTTGTTCTATTCATTAGTAATGCATTAAGCATTAAGTTTGTTACATAAGCCATAAGCTTTAAATTTCTAAGTTATGCATCCATTTTGACACTCGTAAGTTGGTCTGTGATGTCATTCTACTATTACATGCATTTGTGTGACTGTCATATGAAAGAGAGTTCAGTTTAGATGCGGAAGGCTACGGAAACACAAGCTTTTGACCGTAAGCTGGGAATGTAAGATACAACAACTAGGTTGTCGTAAGCGTAAGCTCGTCAGCTAACGAGAGCTCCCGGTAAGCTAAGAATGTCAGATACAACCGTAAGCTCCCGTAAGTAGATATATACAGCAAGAGTGTTGTTATATACCTAAGCTAAGACTGTAAGTTACAAGATACAGCAAACAGGTTGTTGTAAAAGTCAGAGATTTGCAAGATGCAGCAACTGGTGTCTGTAATCACAGTGGATTTACTCAAGACAACTGTTGATTCTTTGATGCTGACAAAATAAACTACAAGAGACAAAGAGATCGGACTTCTGTCGAGTGAGTGTGTAACGCTTGGATTTAGAAAACCGCTTGGTTACAAAAAAAAAAACGGATTCGGGAATCTAAACAGGGGCTTGATAACAACACTTCCGGTATTGCGCAACCGCAGCTGGACAAAACACGACGCGACACCAAACAATTATAATAAATTAAACCAAGTGTATTAAACAAGACAGACATATAAATAAACAAACACGGTGCACCACAAACCAATATATACAAAATATATATAAATAGAAAAAGTGTGTGCGCGATGTATGCGGGTGTATGTGTGTGTGTATGATAGTCCAGTGTCTGAAATATGGCAAAAGTTATGAATGGGGTGAGTTGGAGAGATGGATCGATCTCACCAGATGAAGATGGAAGTTCTGGGAGATGAGAAACGGAATGAGCTGGGTACTGAATGAAATTAACAAAAGGTAATCCTCAAACAGGCTCTCAGTCTCTCTCAATAAGCAGCGCGCTGTCTTCATCTCTCCGTCCCGGCCTCAATGCCGGTTCTGGCTTTATGCCAGACCATGTGACCCACGTCACTTCCGGGTTCCCATGTGTTGCGATCGCGCATGCGCGGGAACTTGCCCGGTGACCAAACCACTGTCAAAGGGGAAACAGAAACCGCTAGGGCACACCTTCGGCCACAGGTGAGCAGCATTAGCTCTACAACCATTTCCCTGTTGTTGAAAGTGTCCCTTTTGTGTGGCTGCGCTACAAGTGAAACTTTAAGACAAAGCTACGCGTCAAAACTAGTGAAATAATATGACCGCATATACACTGACATCTCCAATGCAACCCTGCTGCAGGCAATTAACTCATTAATATCCAGGGCCCGGTTTCTCGATAACGCACACTATTCGCACGCTAAGCAGACTCTTAAGATATATCTTACGTTAAGTGATAACTTTTAAAGTGTATTTCTCGAACTGTCTCTTAGGAGTCTTCTTAAGTCGCTGCCTCTTACGTCCGACGTTACAAGGCGCAAGGTTCTGCAAGGTCTGCAAGCTTCCGTGAGGACCAGCAAAAAATTAAACGTTGAATTTTTCACGCGGAAAGATGGAAACATAATCACAGCGCAAAAACTCGGGGTGAATCATGATCAAGCCTACGGCCACAGCGCGAGACCGTGCAGGTGAGATAGAGGTATAACACCGCACCTCATAGCGAGCCAAACCGCGTAAGTGAATACTGTAGGGGTATTAAACATTACAATCACCCAGAAAAATTAATGGATGCGGAGTTTGAAACTCCCATGGTTATTTTCTCATTTAATTAAATCAAATTTCGTGTCAAAAAACGTGTCAAAAGAAAAACCCATAAAGTCATGGATAATGGCTAATGATCAATGAAACATATTTTAAACAAAAAGCAGCGAGCAGCTGGACATCGGGACGGGGAGTGTAAGTACGATGCGTTGGTCTGGCACGCGCAGGTCTGAGCAGCTCAAGAAGCTCCATAATCTGTTGCCTTAGGAAGGCAAAACTTTTAATTTAAATATTTTTTTAATAATGACCACAGGGAAAATATGAAAAGGGCTGAAGTTTTGTCTAAAGGAAAAATGTACATGACCCACACGGCTCCACGGACGGCGCTGTCTTCAGTTTAACACAACACCACGCTGCCAAATTGTTTGCCACCTGTTTAATATTAATTGTGATTGGAAATTTTAATGCATTAGTCACATTATGAAATAGGCTAATTAAAAGTCACTCTATTAGTTCTGATATCAAATAAAATAAAATGCTTAAACAGGTCTACAGTATATTCCATCATTAATACGACTTTGATAACGTGCCATAATGTGCTTACATACATACCGCTGATTTATAAAGACTGCTGCTCAGTGGTGGCGACTAGCGTCTTGAGCTGAAACTACGCTAAGTATGAGTATGAGTCTGGACCTACCTTACGAACGTGTGACTTAGCTAAGAGATACATTGCGTAAGAACGTTTCAGGAAATGCGGCATAAAGTTAAGAGAGAGGTTAAGGTACAACTTAAGAACTACTTAGCGATAAGAAGCTTTCAAGAAACCGGGACAAATATGCTGTTTTGGAAAAACAAACAACATCTCTGGTGAGATCCAGTGAGGAGTTACAGCTGAAAACATCAGAACTGGAGCGTTACAAGCTGAGATGGTATCTGCGCATTAAAGGATTGAAAGAGCATGAAAATGAGAAGACATTTAAAGAGGTGGTTGAACTTTTGGGTAATATAGCCCCACATTTGGCACAGAAACTGGAAGATGTCGTTGACTTGGTCTACCGGATTGGAAAAAAGGAAAGTGGAAGACACCGCCAGATAATTGTTCAGTTTGCCATGCAAAGATACAGAGACGAATTTTTGGAGGATCACAAATAATTCGCAGCTGTGCATTGATCGAGGAATCCAGTTTGCGGAGGATCTATCAGCTGATGACCGTAGGGCTCGTGCAGCTCTTTGGCCTCTCATCCAAGAAGCCAGAAGTGCCGGGAAGAGGGCGTACTATCGTGGTCCTTTGAGAAACATTGATGGTCGTCTAACTTCATCAACAAATAAAATCAAAGGGTGATTACTCCTGTGAAAGGAAAATGACGATTTACGAAGTGAGATCTAAAGAAAAAATTTTCTGCCAAGAGCATCAGCACATTATTATTATTATTATTATTATTCTTTTGTTGTTGTAACGGTTAACCGCTAGATGGCGCCAGAGCGCTCCAACGCTCCAACGCCACCTCCCGGCTTCGAGGACAGCGAGCCAGCATGTCAGCAGCCGCTGTCCCACGCACATGTTCTGCCGCCGCCTCCCGGCTTTGAGGACGCTCCAGGGCCGTCGTCGAGCGCACTGCACGCTCCAGGGGCGTCGTCGAGCGCACTGCACGCTCCAGGGCCGTCGTCGAGCGCACTGCACGCTCCAGGGCCGTCGTCGAGCGCACTGCACGCTCCAGGGCCGTCGTCGAGCGCACTGCACACTCCAAGGCCGTCGTCGAGCGCACGGCACGCTCCCACGCTGCAGTCGAGCGCCGTGCACGCTCCAGCGCCACCTCCCGGCTTCGAGGACAGCGAGCTAGCATGTCAGCAGCCGCTGTCCCACGCACATGTTCTGCAGCCGCCTCCCGGCTTTGAGGACGCTCCAGGGCCGTCGTCGAGCGCACTGCACGCTCCAGGGCCGTCGTCGAGCGCACTGCACGCTCCAGGGCCGTCGTCGAGCGCACTGCACGCTCCAACGCCTGCGTCGAGCGCAGTGACCGCTCCCACGCCGTCTACGAGCGCAGTGACCGCTCCCACGCCGTCTACGAGCGCAGTGACCGCTCCCACGCCGTCTACGAGCGCAGTGACCGCTCCCACGCCGTCTACGAGCGCAGTGACCGCTCCCACGCCGTCTACGAGCGCAGTGACCGCTCCCACGCCGTCTACGAGCGCAGTGACCGCTCCCACGCCGTCTACGAGCGCAGTGACCGCTCCCACGCCTGCGTCGAGCGCAGTGACCGCTCCAACGCCTGCGTCGAGCGCAGTGACCGCTCCAACGCCTGCGTCGAGCGCAGTGACCGCTCCAACGCCTGCGTCGAGCGCAGTGACCGCTCCAACGCCTGCGTCGAGCGCAGTGACCGCTCCAACGCTGCAGGAGAGCGCCGTGCACGTTCCAACGCCTGCGTCGAGCGCAGTGACCGCTCCCACGCCTGCGTCGAGCGCAGTGACCGCTCCAACGCCTGCGTCGAGCGCAGTGACCGCTCCAAGGCCTGCGTCGAGCGCAGTGACCACTCCAACGCCCGCGTCGAGCGCAGTGACCGCTCCAACGCCTGCGTCGAGCGCTTCTCCAGCTCAGCAGCAGCCGAGCACGCTTCCAGCTCTGCAGCAGCCGAGCGCTTCTCCAGCCCCGCCGCCGCCGAGCGCTTCTCCAGCTCTGCAGCAGCCGAGCACGCTTCCAGTTCAGCAGCAGCCGAGCGCTTCTCCAGCCCTGCCGCCGCCGAGCGTTTCTCCAGATCTGCAGCAGCCGAGCGCTTCTCCAGCTCAGCAGCAGCCGAGCGCTTCTCCAGCTCTGCAGCAGCCGAGCGCTTCTCCAGCCCTGCCGCCGCCGAGCGCTTCTCCAGATCCGCAGCAGCCGAGCACGCTTCCAGCTCCGCAGCAGCCGAGGACTTCTCCAGCCCCGCCGCCGCCGAGCGCTTCTCCAGATCCGCAGCAGCCGAGCACGCTTCCAGCTCTGCCGCCGCCGAGCGCTTCTCCAGCTCTGCAGCCGCCGAGCGCTTCTCCAGCTCTGCAGCCGCCGAGCGCTTCTCCAGCTCTGCAGCCGCCGAGCACTTCTCCAGCTCAGCAGCCGCCGAGCATGCTTCCAGCTCTGCAGCCGCCGAGCACGCTTCCAGCCCAGCAGCCGCAGAGCATGCCTCCAGCCCCGTCACCCAGCCTCCTGGATAGGAGGCTAGAGGTAGAACATTGGGTTGGGTGTCCGGGGCCTCCGGCGATGCTCCGGAGGAGCATTTTTGGGAGGGGGGGTAATGTAACGGTTAACCGCTAGATGGCGCCAGAGCGCCATTTATAGTTGTGTTGGATTTCAGTTGTAGTTTGTTTTTCGTTCAGTTTTCACTTCATTTCCCGGTTTTGCACCTCGGTCAGGTGACGTAGAAGATCACCTGAACTGAGGGAAGTTAATTTGATTAGTGTGTTTGTTTTGCTATAAATAGCCTGGCTGGACTCCAGTCAGGTGTCTGGCAACCGTTCATTTTACGTTAATCTGTGTTGGAGTGTTTATGTTTTGTTTGGTTTAAAAAAATAAAGAACTTTGTTAACCGTCAGCTTGCCTCCGCGATCATGCCTCGCAACCACGGCCGACACAGACACAGAAGTATAGTAGTGAAGCGTGACAGTTGTGTGGTTTCTGAGTCAGATTTTGATAACTGACGAAATTTCATCCTCGTTGGGATAGGTTATTTATTATTATTATTATTATTATTATTATTATTTTCTTTCTCTTATTTCTTGTTTGCTTGTTTATAGTGCTATATCTATTTAATGTTTAAATTTAATAGTTGTATTTCTTTTCTTTTATTAAACGTTAGGGGTCTAAGAAATAATACCAAAAGAAAAGCTCCTTTTTTGTTTTGTAAAGAGAAAAAAGCTCAATGTGTTCTTTTGCAGGAAACTCACTCAAGTGGCGGTGATTGTACTTTTTGGTCTAATCAGTGGGGTGAACCAATTTTATTTGCTCATGGCACAATGCATTCAGGAGGTGTTGCGTTTTTGTTTAACAACTTAACTGGGAAACTTATTGAATCAAGATCTGATTTAGATGGACATTGGTTGTTTTGTATCCAAAAAATAGATAACTGTTAAATTTTTTTGGGAAATGTGTATGGGTATAACAATGTATCACAAAACAAACTTTTAATTTCAGAAATCTCATTAATATTAGAGGAAATGAAAACAAAATATGCTACTGATTTTGTTATACTGGGTGGGGACTTTAATATGGTGTATGATGAGTGGCTAGATTGATCACCAAGTAAATATGATGTACATCATTATAATTCATTATTGCTACACTTTTGTAATAAACAGGGTTTAATAGATCCCTGGCGTGAAGCAAACCCTTATCAAAGACAGTTTTCTTGGTTTATACACTTGACGCCTCTAGCAAGTCCCGAATTGATTTCTGGTTAATTTCTTATAATTTTCTATACTACTGTCATGGTTTGTAGTCAGGAGGCGGACGCAGATGCAGGCTTGGAACTCAAAAGCTTGTTTTATTTAGAATTAAACTTAATATGTACTTCCAAAAGGGCATGAAAAACAAAAACTCAACACAAATCACTCTTCATCAATCAGTCCTGAACTTTAACCAAAAACTCAACATAAAACTCTTGTTTAAACCAAAAACTCAACATAACTCTCTTTAAGAAACACGGGGGGAAAACACACCAGTACACGACGGTGGACGGACACAGGACTATGGGGTCGGCTGGTATAAATAGGAAGACACAAAAGGATGGCACAGGTGAATATCATTACTTAGTGATGTGAGACATACACACGTAGACACACTAGGGGGAGACAAAGCGACGGCTCAGTAGTCCGGGGAACTGGATCTTATCCTCCGAGGCTGTGGTGGCCCAGGTGTTACAGTACCCCCTCCTACAGAACTGGCTTCTGAAGGAAGGCGAGGGCGTCCCTTACGTGCTGTCGGAGGGAGCGAGGACTCACCTGAGCGACGGACTTGCCTGTGGCCGGGCGACCCGGTGGACGGGGCGCTGGGCGATCCGGCCGTGCATGGTGGAAATCCTCTATGAGTTCTTGACTCAAAACGTCTCGTGCCGGGACCCAGCTCCGTTCCTCCGGGCCGTAGCCCTCCCACTCAACCAGATATTGCAGAGCCCCCCCTCTCCTCCGTGAGTCCAGTAGTACTTTGACCCTAAATGCTGGGGCACCCTCTATCTCCACAGCCCCGGGGAGTGAAGGTTTCGCTGCTCCTTCGTCTAATGGTCCCCGGACCACCGGCCTGAGAAGAGAGATATGAAAGACAGGATGGATACGCAGATGTGTAGGAAGTTTTAATTTAAATGACACTGGGTTTATTTGTGCGGTGATGGGGAAAGGACCTATGAACCTGGGGGACAGTTTTCTACAGGGGAGGTTGAGGTGGAGGTCCCGTGTCGAGAGCCATACTCGATCGCCTACCTGGAGCGGATGACTTTCCCTTCGCCGCCTATCGGCATGTTTTTTGAAACGCTGCACTGCTTGGGAGATTTTGGTGTGCGCGTCCTCCCATACTTTTCCGCTCTTTCAAACCACTGGTCCACCATGGGCACATCGGTGGGAGTGGCATCCCAGGGACATAGCGTGGGTTGATAACCTAGCACACACTGGAACGGCGTTAGGCCGGTAGAGGAGTGGCGCAGGGAGTTTTGTGCGTATTCCGCCCAGGTTAAACAGTCTGCCCATTCGTGTTGTCGGCTGCTGCAGTATGCCCGAAGATATCTCCCGAGTTCTTGAACAGTCCGCTCTGCCTGTCCATTAGATTCGGGGTGGTAGCCTGACGTTAGGCTAACAGTGGTCCCCAATTTCTGGAAGAATGCTTTCCAGACCCTGGCGATGAATTGGGGACCACAATCGGAAACAATATCTTCTGGTATGCCGTAGCAGCGAAACACAAAAGTGAATAGGCTTTCCGCCACCTGGAGGGCTGACGGAAGGGCGCGAAACGGGATGAATTTGCATCCCTTTGAAAATCTATCCACTACTACTAGAATTGTGGTGTACCCTTTTGATACCGGCAGATCTGTGACAAAGTCCACGGCGATGTGGGACCACGGTCTGTTTGGTATTGGCAGGGGAGTTAATTTTCCAACCGGTAGACTACGTGGATTTTTCGTAGTCGCACACACTGCGCAAGACAAAACTACTCTCTTCACGGTTTCCCGCATCTTTGGCCACCAGAACTTTGGTTCTAGTTGGTGTTGGGTTCGTGAGACGCCGGGGTGTCCGGATGCTGGGCTCGTATGAGCCGCGATCGTCACTCGTTCCCGCAGTGGCTCCGGCACGTAGGTTCGATTCGGAGGGCAGTTCCTAGGCGCGGAGTTGGACCGCGCCCACTGAACTCTCTCCGACTCGATGTCCCACGTGATCGGGGCCACTACGAGTGAAGATGGCAGAATGGGCTCCGGAGATGTAATGGGCTCCGGCGACGGAAAACAGCGTGAAAGCGCATCCGCTTTTATATTTTTCGAGCCGGGGCGATAAGAAATAACAAATTGGAAACGCGTGAAGAAGAGTGTCCATCGGGCTTGACGTGAGTTCAATCTTTTTGCTCGTTGGAGGTACTCCAGATTCCTATGATCCGTGAGCACCGTAAATGAATGTTTTGCCCCCTCCAACCAGTGTCTCCACTCCTCTAACGCCGTTTTTACTGCTAGCAGCTCTCTGTTACCGATATCATAGTTTCGCTCGGCAGGTGTTAGTTTCCTAGAAAAGAAAGCGCAGGGGTGGAGTTTCTCAGGGTGGCCGTGGCGTTGTGACAGTACAGCCCCTACGCCTACCTCAGATGCATCGACCTCGACTACAAAGGGCTTCTCTGGGTCCGGTAACTTTAACACAGGTGCGGTTGTGAAAGCGAGTTTTAGGCGTTGAAACGCGCTTCGCGCTTCCACTGGGAACTCGCGAAGGCGTTTCGGTTTCCCTATTAATAGTGATGTGAGGGGCGCTGCCACCATACTGAAGCCCCGAATGAACCGCCTATAAAAGTTGGCAAACCCCAAGAATCTCTGTAGCGCCTTAACTGACGTCGGTTCCGGCCATTGTTGTACCGCCGCGACTTTGGTCGCTTCCATCTCGACCCCCAGTGGCCCTATGCGATAGCCGAGGAATGCCACCTCCCTCTGGTGAAAGGCGCACTTCTCTGCCTTCACATAGAGCCCGTGTTTGCGCAGGCGGTGAAGGACGGCAGTTACATGCCTAACGTGCTCAGCATATGACCGTGAATATACCAGGATATAATCCAGGTATATTATAACGAAACGGTTAAACATATCCCGAAACACGTCATTCATGAACCCCTGAAACACCGCAGGTGCGTTCACCAGTCCATATGCCATTACGTTATATTGGTAATGCCCAGATGTAGTGCTAAACGCCGTCTTCCATTCATCGCCTTTACGCACACGAACGAGGTTATATGCGCTGCGGAGGTCGAGTTTAGTGAAGATGGAAGCTCCTCGGAGTTGGTCGATAGCGGCCGTACCAGGGGCAGTGGGTGCTTATATTTTATTGTTACTGCATTGAGACCTCTATAATCAATACAGGGGCGTAAGCCCCCCCCTTTCTTCTCTGTGAAAAAAAAACCTGCCGAGGCGGGGGACGTGGACCTGCTGATGAGCCCCTGCTGGAGTGCCTCACTCACGTATTCCTCCATTGCCCTGGTTTCTGCCACTGACAATGGATAAACCCGCGAGCAAGGAGGTGCTTTCCCCGGCAGCAGCTCAATCGCGCAGTCCCACGGGCGGTGGGGGGGGAGTCGTGCAGCTGCCCTAACACTAAGCACATCTTTAAAACGCATGTACTCTGATGGTATGTTGGTGGTTACCTGGGCAGTCGGGCTTTCAATGGTGGTGGTTTGGACCGTCATAGTAGGCGGTGTACAAAGTTTTAAGCATCGAGGGGACCATGATACGACGCGGGAGTTTGTCCAATCGAAATTGGGATTGTGGGCGCTAAGCCATGGGAGACCTAGCACGACGGAATGATCTAACCGGGGTAGCACATAGAATTTTAGCTCCTCCGTGTGACCGGGGAATGTTAACCGGAGGGGCGCAGTAATTAATCTAACAGGCGAATGTTCCAAATCTCGACCATCTAGAGCCTTGATAGATATCGGGTATGGTAGCTTCGACACGGGAACTTGCAGCGAGGAAATGAGGGTAGACGAAATGAAGTTACCAGCCGCCCCGGAATCTATTAAGGGAGACACAGACAGAACACAATTATTTATAGACAGTTGCGCTTTTATACAGAATGGATGGTGGGTACGAGGTGGCGTGTGACATGTGGGGGTGTGTGTGTGTGTAGGTGACTGTGTATGTGTGGGTGTGTGTGTATGGAGTGCCGGTGACTCTGTGGTGGTGTGTGAGTCTGTGTGTGTGTGTATGTGTGGGTGTGTGCGTGTTCCCCTTAGCAACAGGCAGTTCCGGATGCGGTGATCATTCCCCCCACAGTACAAGCATAACCCCGATGCTAATCGTCTCCTTCTCTCGGCGGGGGAGAGCCGGGAAGTACTCACATCCATGGGCTCTGGCCGGTTCGTGTTTGGCGCTACGGGAGGATGTTCGTGAGGCTGAGTGCGGTCTCGAGCCCGGGCCGGTCTGGTCTCCGGCCGGGGTCGTTGGCTGCGAAGGTGCTGGTCCAGTTTGATCGCCAGGTCGATGGTTTCGTCCAGGGGGAGCCCGGTATCCCGGCACGCGAGCTCACGTTGGACTTCCTGTCGTAAACCGTCCCTGAACCTGGCGTGGAGGCTTTTCTCACACCAGCCACTCTCCGCAGCCCTCACACGGAATTCTACAGCATACTCCGCGACCGGGACGTTTCCCTGCTGCAACCTCATCAGCCTGTGTTCTCCCGTGCGTCCCTGATCCGGGTGATCGAACACAGCCATCATTGCCTCGAGGAAGCTGTTGTAACGGTGAGTGGAGTCCCCGCCTGCGCTCCAGACCGCCACCGCCCAATCCATGGCGAGTCCGGTGAGCCGTTGAATTGCGAACCGGATCTTCTGCTGGTCGGTGATGCCTGGGTAGTTCGCAAAATACAGCTCACAGGCCATGATGAATCGTCTGCACCCCTCCGGATTGCCGGCATATCTTTCCGGGGGGGCCAGGCGTGGTGGTGACGGCGTGGAGTGCGTAGATGGACCCGCGGCTGCCTGGCCGGAGCTGACGAGATGTTTCACGCAGCGAGTCAACTCGCTCACTGCTCGCGCCAGGCTGTCTATCTGTCTTTGCCGCATCCATACACCGTACATCGGAGTTACTTCCTCCTTGGGCAGGGGGACACCTGCTGCGTCCTGATGGGTCCGTCCATCTGTCATGGTTTGTAGTCAGGAGGCGGACGCAGATGCAGGCTTGGAACTCAAAAGCTTGTTTTATTTAGAATTAAACTTAATATGTACTTCCAAAAGGGCATGAAAAACAAAAACTCAACACAAATCACTCTTCATCAATCAGTCCTGAACTTTAACCAAAAACTCAACATAAAACTCTTGTTTAAACCAAAAACTCAACATAACTCTCTTTAAGAAACACGGGGGGAAACCACACCAGTACACGACGGTGGACGGACACAGGACTATGGGGTCGGCTGGTATAAATAGGAAGACACAAAAGGATGCACAGGTGAATATCATTACTTAGTGATGTGAGACATACACACGTAGACACACTAGGGGGAGACAAAGCGACGGCTCAGTAGTCCGGGGAACTGGATCTTATCCTCCGAGGCTGTGGTGGCCCAGGTGTTACAACTACCAAACAATATCCACTTCATCGGCAGCTCCTCTTACAGACCATTGTTCAATTGAATTAACAATAAATCATAAAAACAAACATGTTCGTAATAAAGATTATTGGAAACTTAATTCTAATCTTTTTGTGAAAGATGAGTATGCAAATTTGGTTAAAGATATAATTTCAGGCATTATTAGTGATGATAATTTGGTCTCATGGATAAGTAAATGGGAATTTTTTAAATATAAACTTTGTCAGAAATCTATTTCCTATAGTAAGCAGGTGAACAAAAATCACATCACAGAACAGACCTCTATTATTAAAGAAATAACTGAATATGCAAACAAAATAAATTTAACAGAAGGTGATAAATCAAGGTTGTTATTTTTGCAATCACAATTGGATTTTCCCTCTTGGCTCTTGACGAAGGCGGTCGCATCTGCTTTCCCTCCCTTATCTCTCCCCGCTTGCTTCTCTTGTCTGTCTTGTGAAATACTATTCAGAGACTCTCCTCGTCTTGCTCTTGAAATAAAAGGAATGGATTTGATCAAGTGGTCTCTGAATGCAATTGACACGATCTTCTCGACGAGAAGTGTGGGTTCTGGGGAACCTACTTGTCCTGATGGGACGTTTGCTGCTGGATACACGATGGACGGTTGGGAGAAGTGGCGCATTGTGTGCCTGGCCGCACTGTCTCTGGAGGACGTTGAAGATATTTACCTATTCGGAACTCTGATAACTGGGATTCTGCTGATTGGATTAGGTGGATTACTTGGATATCGAAAAATCTTAAAAGCAGTCAGTCTCAACCCCAAGAGACTGGCTGGCTGGGAAATAATGGTGACGAGAGCTGTCAGTAATCAGACTGTGGTTATGGACCGCAAATTGGATACCATCTTGGGGAGACTGGCAGCTATACAACGGAATTTGGACGGACCTGGAGACCAGTGATGGACATTAAATATCTGTGAAATTGGCAGGTATTGATCGAAATTTGGACATTTTTTTTTTTTCTGCCCTTCTTTCCAGCTACTGCATTTCAAGGCAGTGGCTGGAGACATAACAATTCCCCGAAGACCAAGATAACGAGACGCTCTGGAATCTACCCCCCTCCCCCTTCAAGGTCACCTGGCGCAGACTATTACGGGATGTTACAGGCTTACAAACTGACATGCACGCACACACTCACAGAACAGCTACAGATAGACACTCTACCTTCCCCATTTCCAACGCCTTCGTGTGCTTATTCCCCTCGGTGTGGGCAGACGGAATCGGGACCAGCGCTCTTTAGCTGCAGGGACTGGAGCTGTTTGCCTACATTGGACATTCTTATCCCTGTACCCTTAATGTTGCAATGTTGATGTCTTGTACATGTTTTTCTGTGCTTGCTGCTGAGGTAGTTTTTTGTACCCCTGATCCCACACTGCCCTCTCCGAAGGACAGTCTGGGAGGGGATTTTTTTACCCTCGTTATCCTAATGTATCTGATTCCTTGTTTTCTATGATGGCGCCTGGGAAATGGCTGCCGTCGCGACCCTGTGGTCGCAAAAAGCATTTCACTGCATTTCATACTGTATGACTGTGTATGTGACAAATAAATTTGATTTGATTTGATTTGATTTGGATGAAGTCTATATGAGAAATGCCAAAGTGGCATGTATTAGATCAAGAGCTAAATGGATGGAACAAGGGGGAAAAAATACAGCTTATTTTTGTAGGTTAGAAAAAATACGTCAAGAAAACCTTATTAAAAATTTAATTATTGATGGAGCAGAGTGTTCAGATACACAATTAATAGCTAAAAAAAATAGCTAGCTTCTATCAAGATTTATACTCTTCTTCCTCGTTAATATTAGATCCTGATCCTCTTTTTGGAAAATCTTAGAGACTCTATCCCTAGATGAACAGTTCAAACTGACATGTGATGCAGAAATAACAATTGAAGAGCTTGATTCTGCTGTTTGTCACGTCCGAGCCGCCTCAGCCCCGGAGAGAAAGATCCGGTTCGCCGGATTACTGAGCCGTAGCTTTGTCTCCCCCTAGTGTGTCTACGTATGTCAGTGTCACTCATTAATAACAAATACAGATCACCTGTGCACACCTCACCTGTCTCCCTATTTAACCCAGCCGAGCCCACACTACACTGTCTGGTCACCGTTATGCTACCTCACCTAACCCGTGTGTGTCTTTCTTCTCCCCCCAGGTTTAAAGCGGTATCTGCAGGGGAAGGCATGCGAAGCATGACAGCTTCAACTTCCGAGTAAATTCCTCTGAGGACACAGAGAGGTTTTTTTTGTGTTTATTTGTTATGACATACATTTGATGAGTTAATAATTACGTGTAAACCCGCCTGCAGACCGCGCCTGGTAAACGGCGTAGTTTACACCCCGTTTCTTTATTTATTTGTTAAGATTTCGAGAAAGCTGAGTTTGATCTCAATAAAGACTGTCCTTTCCCGCACTTGCGTAACGTGTATGTGTGATTACTTCAGAGAGAGAGAGAACCATGACAGATGACCAGACCAACTTCCAAAACGCAGCAGGAACGCCCCTGCCTGAAGACACAGTTCCCATGATGGACTACATCCGCAGGCAGCAGGGGCAGATGGACAGCCTAGCCAGGGCAATTAATGACCTCGCCCATAGTGTCCGGGACATTGCGACTGGCCAGTCGCCCCTCCCCACGGCGCCCCCGCGCCGCTCACGATCTCCTCCACGAGCGGCGCCACCTGAGAGATACGCGTGGGACCCTGAATGCTGTAAGAAATTTCTCCTGGCCTGTGAGCTGTATCTTATGGACTATCCCGCCATGTGGAGCAGGGGCGGCCGGGAAATGTGCGACTTCGTGAGGTTCCTTCGCGCTTTCCGCGCGGTCTTTGACCACCCTGATCAGGGAAGAACTGGAGAACAGAGACTCATGAGGATTAAACAAGGACAAGCCACCGTCGCTGAGTATGCGGTGAAATTCAAGATCTTGGCTGCAGAGAGCGAGTGGTGCGAGAAGAGCCTGCTCGCCCGATTCAGGGATGGACTACAGCCAGAAATACAACTGGAACTCGCATGCAGAGACGCGGAGATGGATCTGGATGAGAATATCCAGCTGGCCATCAAACTCGATCAACACATCAGCGGTCAAAAACGGCAGCCCTCGACAAGGACGGCAGGGGGCAGGCTCGAGTCGCACCGTCGCTCCAACCGCAGTAGGAGCCCTACGGAACCGCACGACAATCCACCAGCTGAGCCCATGGACGTGGGCACATCCCGGCTGTCCGCGCAGGAGAGACGCCACCGATTCACTACAGGCTTATGCCTGTACTGCGGAGGAGGGGGACACCTCATAAAGGACTGTCCCATATTAAAAGTAATCTCCATGCACCCCACCACGCACCACTCAGTCCTTTTGTGTTGATGCCACCTTGGCTTATAATAATCATGTTGTGTCTGTTTCCCCCCTAATACATTCCGGGTCGGCTGGGAATTTTATTTCATTTTCTCTTCTTTCCTCGCTGCATGCTCCAGTGTCGAAGCTTCCAACCCCGATTGAGATTAAAGCTCTGGATGGCAAACCATTAGATCAATCACCAGTTAATATGATCTCCGTGCCCCTGCGGTTAACTTTCCCCGGCCATACTGAGGAGTTAAAATTCTATGTCATCTCCCAGGTGAGTCAGTCCGTCGTGCTAGGCCTCCCATGGCTCTGCTCCCATAACCCTAATTTTGATTGGGCTGGGTCTCGCATCGTATCATGGTCTCCTCGATGCGCAAAATTATGTATGCCACCGCCATTGATGGTCCAAACCACCACAGTTGAAAGTCCCCGCGCCCTAGTGTCTACCCTAGTGCCATCAGAGTACGCTACATTTTCAGACGTGTTTAGTGTTAGGGCAGCTGCACGACTTCCCCCTCACCGCCCGTGGGATTGCGCTATTGACCTCCTGCCGGGGAAAGCACCGCCATGCTCGCGTATTTATCCGTTGTCCCTGACAGAGACCAGGGCAATGGAGGAATATGTGAGTGAGGCTCTCCAGCAGGGACTCATTAGTCGCTCCACGTCGCCCGCATCGGCAGGGTTCTTCTTCATCGAAAAGAGAGGCGGGGGCCTTAGACCCTGCATTGATTATAGGGGACTCAATGCCATCACAATAAAGTACAAGCACCCACTGCCTCTGGTCCCGGCAGCGATCGACCTGCTCCGCGGCGCGTCCATCTTTACCAAATTGGACCTCCGCAGCGCTTATAACCTCATTCGTGTTCGCAAGGGTGACGAGTGGAAGACTGCGTTTAGCACGACATCAGGTCATTACCAGTATAATGTAATGGCTTATGGACTGGTGAACGCACCTGCGGTGTTTCAGGGGTTCATGAACGACGTGTTCCGACGTATGTTAAACCGTTTTGTCATAGTGTATCTAGATGATATCTTGATATACTCGCGGTCATACCACGAGCACGTTGGTCATGTGACTGCCATCCTCCGTCGCCTGAGGGAACATGGGCTCTATGCGAAGGCGGAGAAATGTGAGTTTCACAAAAAGGAGGTTGCATTTCTGGGCTACCGCATAGGGCCACTGGGGGTTCAGATGGACGCCGCCAAGGTCAGTTCGGTCCTACAATGGCCGGAGCCCACCTCAGTGAAGGCACTACAAAGCTTCCTTGGGTTTGCCAATTTTTATCGGCGCTTTATTAGGGGCTACAGCACGTTGGCAGCACTGCTCACCAACTTATTAAAGGGAAAACCAAAGCGTTTAACCACCTTCACGCTGGAAGCGCGCCACGCATTCCAGCGTCTAAAACAGGCTTTTACATCAGCACCTATACTAAAACTTCCCGATCCTAGTAAGCCCTTCGTAGTGGAGGTCGACACATTGGAGGTAGGACTAGGAGCGGTGCTGTCACAGCGTCATGGCCACCCAGAGAAACTATTCCCCTGTGCTTTCTTTTCGAGGAAGTTGACACCTGCCGAGTGCAATTATGATATCGGTAATCGCGAACTGCTAGCAATAAAAGCGGCGTTAGAGGAGTGGCGGCATTGGTTGGAGGGAGCAGAACACCCCTTCATGGTACTGACGGATCACCGGAACCTCGAGTACCTCCAACAAGCTAAAAGACTAAACCCTCGTCAAGCCCGCTGGGCGCTGTTTTTCACTCGTTTCGATTTCATTATTACATATCGCCCCGGTTCGAAAAATGTAAAGGCGGACGCCCTCTCCCGCTGTTTCGCGTCGCCGGACCGACCATCGGTTCCGGAACCCATTCTGCCCACGTCACTCGTGGTGGCCCCGATCACGTGGGACTTCGACGCGGAGATAGCCCGGGCGGCACGGTCCGAACCCGTGCCGTCGGGCTGTCCTCCGGGCCGAACCTATGTGCCGGACGCCCTACGGGAACGGGTGACAGTGGACGCACACATAAATATTTCATCAGGACACCCCGGCGAATTTAAAACCTTGAAACTGCTAGAACCTAGGTTCTGGTGGCCAAATATGCGCGAAACAGTGAAAACAGTCGTTTCGTCTTGTGCTACCTGTGCAGCCACTAAAAGTCCCCGAGGGTTGCCAGTTGGTAAATTAATGCCCTTGCCAACACCTAACAGACCGTGGTCCCACCTAGCGGTGGACTTTTTAACGGATTTGCCAGTGTCAAAAGGGTACACGATAGTCTTGGTGGTAGTGGATCGCTTCTCTAAGGGCTGTCGCTTTATTCCGTTCTGCTCTCTCCCTACCGCCGCCCAGGTGACCGATGCCTTATTCAATACAGTGTTTCGTTACTACGGTATTCCGGAGGACATTGTTTCGGATCGTGGTCCCCAATTCATCGCTAAAGTCTGGAAAGCTTTTTTCCAGAAATTGGGAACTACTGTTAGTCTAACATCAGGCTATCACCCCGAGTCTAATGGGCAGGCAGAGCGGACTGTCCAGGACCTCGGGAGGTTCCTTCACGCATATTGTAGTAATCGACAACATGAATGGGCAGACTGTTTATTCTGGGCGGAATATGCGCAAAATTCTTTACGACACTCTTCTACCGGCCTAACGCCGTTCCAATGTGTACTCGGATATCAGCCACCGCTCTGTCCGTGGGATGCCACTCCCACCGATATCCCCATGGTGGATGAGTGGTTCAAGAAAGCGGAAAAATTATGGGAGGGGGCACACACCCACATCTCCCAAGCAGTTCGCCGGTTCAAAAAATTCGCCGATAGGCGGCGAAGGGAAAGTCCTCCGCTCCAGGTAGGAGATCGGGTTTGGCTCTCGACAAAGGACCTCTCTCTCAACCTCCCCTGTCGTAAGCTCTCCCCCAGGTTCATTGGTCCCTTCCCTATAATATCCCAAGTTAACCCTGTGTCCTTTAAGTTACAGCTACCCACACACATGCGCATTAACCCCGTGTTTCATGTTTCTCTTCTCAGGCCAGTGATACGGGGGCCGCTGGACGGAGGTGTCTTAGACCCTTCGCTCCCCGGGGCTGTGGAGATCGAGGGCGCTCCAGCGTTCAGAGTCCAGCAACTATTGGACTCCCAGAGGCGGGGGGGCTCCCTCCAATATCTACTGGAATGGGAGGGGTACGGACCGGAGGAGCGCAGCTGGGTGCCAGCAAGGGACATCCTAAGCCCAGAACTAATTTCCGAGTTTCATCGGGCTCGGCCGGATCGCCCCGCGCCACGCCCCCCGGGCCGACCCGCCCGCCGGCAGTACCATCAGGCCGGTGGGTCCCTACCGCCTTTGGTACCGCAAGGGAAGAGCCCACCTCCCCTTCAGGTAGCCGGTCCTGGAGGGGGGGGGTGGTGTCACGTCCGAGCCGCCTCAGCCCCGGAGAGAAAGATCCGGCTCGCCGGATTACTGAGCCGTAGCTTTGTCTCCCCCTAGTGTGTCTACTTATGTCAGTGTCACTCATTAATAACAAATACAGATCACCTGTGCACACCTCACCTGTCTCCCTATTTAACCCAGCCGAGCCCACACTACACTGTCTGGTCACCGTTATGCTACCTCACCTAACCCGTGTGTGTCTTTCTTCTCCCCCCAGGTTTAAAGCGGTATCTGCAGGCGAAGGCATGCGAAGCATGACAGCTTCAAATTCCTCTGAGGACACAGAGAGGTTTTTTTTGTGTTTTTTTGTTATGACATACTCTTGATGAGTTAATAATTACGTGTAAACCCGCCTGCAGACCGCGCCTGGTAAACGGCGTAGTTTACGCCCCGTTTCTTTATTTATTTGTTAAGATTTCGAGAAAGCTGAGTTTGATCTCAATAAAGACTGTCCTTTCCTGCACTTGCGTAACGTGTATGTGTGATTACTTCAGAGAGAGAGAGAACCATGACACTGTTATGTGTTTATCATTAGATAAATCACCTGGCCCGAATGGTATTACGTCTAACTTTTTTCGACATTTTTGGGATTTGTTAAGGGAATTTCTTTTTGCAGTTTTTCAGGAAATTATTAGAAATTCTTTGCCTAACTCGATGAGACAAGGGTTAATCACACTTATTACCAAACCAGGAAAGGATGTTAGATTGTTGGACAATTTACAACCTATAACATTATTAAACAATGACTATAAATTGTTAACTCATATATATAATAATTGCTTAAAATCACACTTATCCAAAATTATTGGGGAGACTCAAACTGGGTTTATCAGAGGTCGATCTATACAAAATAATATACGGCTGGTTTTGGACTTGTTAGAATATAACCAAGAAATTGAAGATGATGGGGTTATTTTATTTTTAGATTTTTATAAAGCCTTTGATATGTTAGAACACTCCTTTATTTTTAAATGTTTGCAAAAATATGGGTTTGGCGAGAATTTTTGTAAAGTTATTAAACTATTCTACACAAACACTAATAGCTCAGTTGCCCTACCAACAGGTACTTCACCCAGATTTGATATCAAAAGAGGAGTTAAACAAGGCTAAAGGAGGTTGTTGTTTGGAGTAAGTGGAAGTGGAGTTTATTTTGTGGAAGTAAGAAAGCTGAGTGGGACAAAGTGTAAATTTTTGTATATATTTTGTAAATTATTGTTTTGTTTCTTTCTTTATTTTTCTTTATTTTCCTCATTTTTTTTTTGTACACGGTTTGGATCACTTGAGCACCTTCGCACAATAAACACCTTTCAGCACCAAAGTGCTATTGTGGTTGGGTCATCACTGGACTTGTTGCCAAGATTTTGGGTAGAGAAAGAACCCCAAGTAGGGCGGTGACGCAACACCGCCACGCCTTCGTGACAGTCGGCCACCCAGTCTCGACCGCATCTGACTCTTGCGAGGCATAAACACAAGGAGTGTGTTCTTTTTTGGACCAGGGCACATAGGGCTGGGCGATTTGGCCTAAAATCAAAATCTCGATTAATTGAACATTTTAACTCGATTTCGATTAATAAACGATTTTTTTTTTGCCCTCATAGTTCACTGACAAGTTTTGTACAGTAAATATGCTCACAAGTGAGAGATTTTTGAATGAAGGCTGCATTACTTGATTGATTAATTGAAGGCAACACACACTATCTACTATCTATGATTATTTATTGAACATCAATGTTGAACAACTTAAACTGAAGCCACAAAAATTAAAGGGTTCATTAAATTACATTTTAAAGTATAGTTTATTAACAAAAACAGATGACAGATTTGGCCTTAAAAAATAAGATACTATAGGCACATGCTCAGAATCTTTACAAGGCAAAGGTTTTTATTTAAAAAAAAAATACTTGTTTGTGATGATAAAAAGTATCTTGTGATATATTAATGTTTTGAGATTTTTAAACAATAATGAGAAACAAACATTTAGACCACACACACACTAGGGCTCTTTTTATCCCACAATTCAGAGTTAAATGAAGGCTATTTCACACGGCCCCAATAAACTGACATAATGGCTTAAGCATGCAATGACAACAAACATGGAATGAATTATGCAGCCATCAATCTGGACCAGGACAATTTCACTTTTATTATATAGTTGGGTACCTGCTAGGTGTTGTATAGTTCATATTTGCTTGGCCAGAATAGTTTAAGCCACCAGAATAACGTTTTATTGATAAACTGCGCAGCATTCGGCAACTTGAACACGAGGCGAATAAGGAGCTAAACTTCACCCGCAGAGTGAGACGCTGCGCAATAAGGAGCTAAAGAAACCGGAAGCTGCGAATAAGGAGCTAAACTTCAGCTGCAGAATGAGACGCTGCGCAATAAGGAGCCAAACAAACCGGAAGCTGCGAATAAGGAGCTAAACTTCAGCTGCAGAATGAGACGCTGCGCAATAAGGAGCCAAACGAATCGGAAGCTGCTTTTATTGATAAACTGCGCAGCTTTGGCCAGCGTGAACACTCCCGTTAGTAACGAGGCGAATAAGGAGCTAAACTTCAGCCGCAAAATGAGACGCTGCACAATAAGGAGCCAAACAAACCGGAAGCTGCGAATAAGGAGCTAAACTTCAGCCTCGTGTGCTTAGGGGCATCATATCTTTCGCTAGAAAGTTAGAAATGGCCCTGGTTATATCCTTGCTCCCTTTGGACACCTTTCATAAAGTGTAATGGTCACGAAAGACGACACGATGGATATCTGCTTTGCTACAGCCCCACTGCTAGCCCTGCTAGTTGACGGAGTAGCATCGGGCCGCATTTTCATGCTCTCAGTGTGATCGTGTGGGTGATGCGTTCATATAACGGAGTTCGTGCTACCTTTTTTGTCGACAATTTCAACATCTTTGGATAATAACACGAGGTTAGATTCACTTTCGTCGCTGCTTCCACTCTTTTTTTTTTTTTTTTTTGTCGTCCTGGTGTCAAGTTTGCTTCACAAAGTGCGGCAGGAAATTAACTTTGACCTGCACGGCACGCGCAAGCTGCACGCTGATTGGTTGTTGTCGTGTTGTTCTGTTGTGTGATTGGCTCTTAGATGAATCCATATCGAGCAAAAATGTCTATAGCTTTTCATCGTTTTTAAAATCAAATAAATCGCGATTCGATATGATATCGTTTATCGGCCCAGCCCTAAGGGCACCTCGTAAAAAATTGGGGCGCGCCGCGTTTCACTATCTGCCCCAGGAGGTCAGACTGATTTAAAATATATATATACCCCCAGGAGGTCTGTGTTCTTGTTTCGGGCAACACCAGTCTCCAATAGGCTGTTACTTCTTCGTTTTTTTCCTGCCATGTTTCAGGATGCCGAACATCTAACAGCCCCCCCCCCCCCCCGTTTAAAAAAGCCGCCAAAACTTTTGCCCCTTTCTGAGAAACTGCCAGCGTGGAAGCTACTGCCAAGTATATCTCCTTGGGTACTAATCACTGGAGAGAGAAACTACAGGATTCAGTTCTCACTTCACCCTCTGTGTTTTCAATGGCGTGGTCTCCACTTCCATGAAACCAGAAAGTGCGCATCTGCTGACAAAGCTGCCGGGGTAGGGGGCCATGGAACATGTTCCCCCACCAGACAGTGAGTCAGGCTACTACAGTCGGTATTCTTGGTTCCCAAGAGGAACTGGGGCTGCGTCCAATTTTTCAGATTCTGCAGGCTCTCCCGCTATCTGAAAATCAATGAATACAGTTCAAATGTTGACTGTCAAGGTGATTGCTCTCAACCCTACCAAGCGATTGATTTCTGACAATCAATTTAAGGACGCTTACTTTCATACAGAAACATTGCCACAACACAGGAAGATCCTGAGGTTCGCTTTCGGGGGCGAAGCTTACCAGTATCAGGTCCTTCCATTGGTCTAGCTCACCCGCACACATACAAAATGTACGGATTTAGCCCTGGTTCTTACGGGAGTCCCAGGGCATCCGGTGGCTAGTGCTTCGACATCAGCATGTTGTCCTAGCGCATTCCAAGTTGTGGCTAAGAACCAGGGGATTTCACTAGGGCCAATCCCCAATATGAGTTACGCGCCAGGTGCTTCGTACCCTTTCTACGTGGTTCAGACACCGGTCTCTACTCTGGGTCCCACTCTAAGTTCATCTTGTCGTCGCTGAGGCTAACGACAGATGCTTCCCTCACAGGCTGGGGTGCGGTCTCAGATGACCGTCCAGCCCAAGGGAGCTGGAGAGGCTATCTTCTCGCATGGCACATCAATTGCCTCGAGATGATGGCTCTATTTCTGGCCCTAAAGCACTTCCTCCAGCAGTTGAGAGGCTGCCATGTCCTAGTGCGGTGGACAACACTATGGCAGTCTCATATATTATCGGCAGGGCGGACTGTGCTCGCGCCGCTAACAGCTAGTGCACCAGGTTCCTGTCCCTCAGGGCGATTTACATTCCAGCATGGATGCGGGAGCAGTAGTACTGTCCAGTCTATCTCTGACACAGGGGAATGGTAACCCCACTCCGAAGTAGTCAGGGAGAGATTTTCATGTAGCAAGGCGGACCCCTTACCTTCCAAGATATGCTTTGCCTTTTACTGCTCTTCAGATTTACGTCCACCGCATCAGCTAGTGGCGTAGGTCAGAGCAGCTTCTACATGTTTTGGATGAGAGATGCTATTGCCCTCTCCTACGAGGCGCGTGGGCTCACTTCGTCTCTAGGAATCAGGGCCCTTTCAACCATGCGGATTGCCTCATCTATTGCATTAGCAAGAGGTATTCCCCTGCAGCAAGTATCTGCTAAGCAGGTAAACCCAGTCCACTGCCGAATTGTTTCAGTGCTGGAGTTTCCATCCTCGGGTCTGTGCCCTAGTACTCTCAGGACATACGTGACTGCATCCTTTCTCAACTATCTTCTGAAAGCTCTATGAACCCAACAGGCACCCTATTGCTTTTGAAGCCTTCTGTCCTCCGCGCTTACAGCTTCGGAGCAGGAGAGACTTCAATTGCTGTGTCCAGCTTGTGCTCTTCAGATCTACATCCACTGCATCAGCTAGTGGCGTAGGTCAGTTTCTACATGTTCTGGATGAGACATGCTATTGCCCTCTCCTATTAGGCGCGTGGGCTCACTTCGCCTCTAGCAATCAGGGCTCTTTCAGCCAAGGGGATTGCCTCATCTATTGCACTGGCAAGAGGTATTCCCCTGCAGCAAGTGTCTGCTAAGCAGGTAAACCCAGTCCACTGCCGAATTGTTTCAGTGCTGGAGTTTCCGTCCTCGGGTCTGTGCCCTAGTACTCTCAGTATGTAACTGCATCCTCTCTCAACTATCTTCCGAAAGCTCTATAAACCCAACAGGCACCCTATTGCTTTTGAAGCCTCCTGTCCTCCACGCTTACAGCTTCGGAGCAGGAGAGACTTCACTTGCTGTGTCCAGCTTGTGCTCTTTAGATCTACAGATGTCGCCTTTAAAACTGCACGTGTTTTCCCGCGAGAGGCCGCAATTTAGCGCGCGGTGTGCCGCGACTTGCCGGAGGCAACATTCGGGAATTTAAAATTAATGTGTTGTGCTTCACTGAATATCCACCAGATGGCGCATGGAAGGACTTTATCTAAAAGCCGGTGGTCCGGGAAAGTCAGTTTCCCTATGTTTCCCCGGTGGCGCGCAGATTCAAATCATGACGTCACTCGCAACCTAACGCTGAGAAGGCGAACGAGGATTTTAACAGATTTTCTCTCGTGTTTTTATGAACTTTTTGAATTAAACAAATAACCTATGCATAAAAATCGAGTGTCTTTTCGCTTTTTTTTGTATATTTGAAGATAATTCATACGTTTTAAGCCGCTGCAAAAGGCTGGTTTGCTGGGCGAGTACTGACATCACGACTACTTTTATTACACCTACATTTGTTTATTTGTATATGTATGTTGTTATTATTAATTTTTTAGAGATTGTGTGTGCGTGCACGGAGAGTTTGTGTTGATAAGTGTATGTGGATAAGTTAATAAGTGTATCAGAAAGCATTAAAATGTTCATTTGAATTAAAATGACACACACACGTCTGTATATACAGTATATCAATTACATATATATCAATTATATCAATTTCACTGAAGCCTATCCCTCGCCATATGACAATTCGCCATTCATTCTCGCATTGATAATCAGCGATATTTTATAAGGAGATTTAGGGATTTAGCTCTACTTAATTTTCTAACGTTTTAAGAAAATTCATTAGTTCGTTCATTCTATTTGAAGCTTCGGATGTTTTTTTTTTTTTTTAGATTAGTTCTGAACTCGCTTCCGTGAAACTATCGCTAAAACAATGTACTGAGCCCTCCTGAGGATATAAAGCTTTATTATTGTGTTTGAATAAATAATCAGATCTACCACAGCAGATAATAAACTATGGTGTGTCATAACCGAAGCAAACACCACGATAGTGCCTCGTTTCATTCGACGGGAACGTGGTTCACTTGGCCGCGGTGTATTATAAACCTGTGGAATGTTTCACTGTTTATGCTCACATAAGAGTAATAAAAGCGAGTGAAATGTGGAAATGATGTGTGGCAACTCAATGAGAACTAAACCAAAGATTTCGGTAACTCCACTGAGTGTAACATCTGCATAGTGACACTGAACATCTTCACTTTTCCGTTTACCTCTGAAAAAAAGCTGTATTTTGTTTGTTTATATTTAGAGTTTTTAGAACAGTAGAAGAAGTACGCGCGAGCACGCACACACATAGACAGACACACACACACACACACACACACACACACACAGACAGACACACACACTCCCCTCAGCCCTCGGGAAACATCCAATCACCGTTGGTATACAAATGAGTCAAGACGTAGCCTAACGTGGTGTCGTGTCGGATTTCAGCGGTCACGGAGCGGGAAGACTTTGAAGAAGCTGCAGTGACAGTAAACAGCTGAACAACTTCACTTTTCCGTTTACCTCTGAGGAAAAAAAGCTGTATTTTGTTTGTTTATATTTAGAATTTTTATAGTAGTAAGAGAAAGTTATAGTTTGGTCTGTACTGTAGTTCGCACCCTTGTAGAGAATAAATAAATGAATAACACCTTCATATCCCCTCTCAAGAGTGTCATAGTCCATTGTTAGTTTTAAAGATTTGGCTGAAACTAATTATCACTACATAAGTACCCTAACACCATTGATCATGAGTCTCAGCTGAACCTAATTCTATACTTGTAACAGAAATGTAGATGCAGATTCCAAATGTGTATTTATATGATAGATAGATAGATAGATAGATAGATAGATAGAGCTAATTGGGCACAATTTGGGCATTTTCATTTAGGGGTGTACTCACTTTTGTTGCCAGCAGTTCAGACATTAATGGCTGTGTGTTGAGTTATTTTGAGAGGACATCAACTTTACACCATTATACAAGCTGTACACTGATTACTTTACATTCTATCAGAGTTTCATATCTTTACCGTTGTCCCTTGAAAAGATATAATAAAATATTTACAAAAATGTGAGGGGTGTACTCACTTTTGTGAGATACTGTATATTACAAGTTGATAAACTGATCCGCGGTAGCGGAAAAATCAGCTGAAAAAAGTGCACTGCAACTAACACGACAAACACCGTTTCCCATGCAGTGTTTTATTTGTGACGACTTGGCATAATGTTAACTTAACATTAACGGCCACAATTAGCATATTGTTTAGCTGTACATTTACTAAATGGGCACTGTGCCTAGTCCGAATTGTATATTTTTGTATAATCAATATCCATTCTGTTCTAAGTGTCTTAATTAATTTTAAATACAATTTTGAACCTTTTTTATTCCTTGTTTTTATTGTTGTGATTATTTTTTGATAGTTTTACTTTCTTTATGTAAAGCAATTTGAATGACCATTGTGTATGAAATGTGCTACAGTATAAATAAACTTGCCTTGCAGTGTCGTAGATAAATGGAAATAAGATCATTTTTCAGTGACTTAAACGCCAAGTAAGTACAAGTTCACATATTAAGGAAATTTGGCTTTAAGAATGGGTGCTTATGAAAATACTAATGTCACAATATCAATCACAGGCAAAGGAGACAGAAATTATTGAGGGACAGGTAGACCAGGGTCAATCAGATGTACAGTGTTGGGTAAGTGTGGTGCTTTTATTGAAGGGATAATGACAGATTTTTTACAATTTTTGGGGGGTGAACAATTTCTTTAATGTTTTTTGAGTTGTGGCTGTTTAGTAGAAATTAATAGGCTCACCAATTTACAGTATGATCTTTCAATTTAGCAAGTGTAATGTAAACAAGTTAGTTAGTATGAGTATGGAAAACATCTTTGCCTGCATTTTTTTCTGCTTCAGGAGTCAGTCTGTTCTGAGACAGTGAGAGTAGAGGAAGAGGCAGATTCAGGACCAGGGAGGGAGCCAGAGACAGCAGAACAAACAGATGATATTGCCAACACAGGGAGCACAGTTTTTAGTTTAGATCTCATGTTTACATTTTATTGTATGTTGATGGCTTGACTGTAAACAACATAAACAATGCAATAAATAGTTTTGAAGAAAAATCTGCTTTGTCATTGAACCTGAGAAAAACTTTGAAAATAACCATAATGGTGCAGTCTCCGTGCTACAATAATAATGATAGAAGCAAAGTTTTTCACTGTGGGGACATATCTTTATAAGTACAATTTGACTGTATTATATGTGTCCCCTTCAAAAATTGCTCATGAGAAATTTTATATTTATTGTCCCCCCTACTGTTAAATGAAATTTACGCCCATGCTTGAGGCAAGGGGCGGGTGCTCAAGCACCCGCCGCCCTCCCCCCCTCTGCACGTGCCTGTATGTGTGTGTGTGTGTGTCTTTACAGTAAAACGTGAAAGCGCGCTCAGTTACAGCTCAGTCCCTCTTCTCACCTTTGATAGGTGAGAAGTTATCAAACCGGTTTCGGATGGGGGAATTGGCACAATTCAGGGGTTTAAAACTATTTAACAAGACCGAGACGTCTCTGCCTAAAATGTATTTCTCCAGCAAAGCATAGAATAAATAGAAATAAAATGCTTAATATTAATAATATTGATCTTAGCTGGATGGTCTAATTCTCAAAACCGTTTAAGAAAGACTTAACACACTATAACTAGAATATTTACAAAACTGAAAGGTTGTCTTATGAATAATAAAAAACAACTCATAACTCAAAAAGATCATATGTTTTTATATTTTTTTAGATCATAGACATGAATTAACATGAATTAGACATGAATTATATATATATATACTGGACACAAACAGCAAAAAACATGATGAAAAGCAATAAAGTGCTTAGGGCTTTTCATATTTTTTGCTGTTTGTGTCCAGCATTGAATAATTATTTCATCCATTATTTGACCACGGCTGGGAATAAGAGCTGGAATGTGACTGTGAATTTATATATATATATATATATATATATATATATATATATAGAGAGAGAGAGAGAGAGAGAGAGAGAGAGAGAGAGAGCGAGATAGAGAGAGAGAGAGAGGTGTTTTGCTGGCGAAAAACATTTTAGGCAGAGACGTCTACTCGGCCTTGTTAATTGTTTTTAAAACCCCCAATTGTACGAATTCCCCCATCAGCGAAATCATGAATGAACGGTGAGAAGAGGCATTATAATACAGTGGGGGTTCTGTGGGTCTCCAAACTCAGAAGGCTACGTGTCAGCCGATAACTGCTCCTTTGATCTTCTGGTTACAGCGGGGCGCCGACTGCTGATGAGTAGCCTGTACAAGCCAAGCTCTTCCCCAAAAAATAATGTGAATGTCTGCAACAATCACTAACCATTAAAAAAAAAAATTTGTAATTAAACACGAATATATAAATTGTATTTTCTTTACACATAATCAAAGAAACAATCAAAGAAATCAAGTAAAAGTTACATAATTATATTTAATGCACAAATTAGATTTATTTAAAATAGCCAAGTAAAGGTAATTAATTCCCAGATAGCAGACACACTTCGCAGAGATAATGCTCCCTAATGCATGTTACAATGACCAAATATGATAAATAAATAAACCACACTCTCAGCTAATAATAAAACACATTCGTTTATTTTTTTTTAATAAAAAATACATTTAATAACAAGCAAACATTTAATTTATAGAAAAACGAGAAAACAGTAACTTACAAATGAGGTCTCAATTTGAAAAGATGTACAAAACATAAAACACCACAAATAAGTATTAATCATAGAAACAAAATTAAACACTAACAGAAACGTTTTGTACTTTATGATTTTTAAATATGACCGTTAGATACGTTGGTCAGGAAACTCCTGAAGTCAGATGCAGACACACTTTCAGTCACAAACTGCTGTGAAAAAAATAGAGATATATATTCAATTAAAATTCATGATACTTAATTTAGCAAATGAACAATATTCATACTTTGTTCCTCTCGCTTCACAACTCATGAGAACAGACCGAAACCAGAACCGAACCGGAGATTAAGGAAAAAGTGAGAAGCAAGAATCATGTGTGGAAAGATTAAGCATGCAGGGTCACAGGATGACTCGACTTCTTTTTCTTGTCTGCAATGCAATTTAGACAAATTAGAGCTGCTGTCAATACTGTATGAACATATGTACAGGTTCTTTACAGTTGAAATTTAACTTGTAACTTATTAATAAAATTCGGATTCAGAAAAAAAACGTTTATTGCTAGTGCTCTTTTACCATTTAATGCTTTAACACACACGACTTAGTTTGTTCAGAAATGGCATCTCACTGGCGAGGCTTTGTCTGAACACGCCGTTTTCACTCGGGGTGGGGGTAAGAAATACACATCTCGGTTTATTAATCCGCGCGCTCGGTTCGTTATTATTTTATTTATTTATTTATTTACCACAGGACCCCTGGGGGGCTCCGTAGGTTCAGGTTTTTACACGAAAACGGTGTTTTGTGAATCTCCACACTATTAAAAACTGAAATATTGCTAATTGTACGTCCTGAGATTAAGATGAACATTAATTGGGAGTCATGAAAGCGAGAATCGCATCCAAAACAGAAAGCTAAACTTACCTCTAACACGACAAACTCCACTGCAGCCACACCGTGTTGTACCTCCGTGATGATTCCCAACCGACTGATCCACAGCGCGGGCACAGCGTCTCCAAACACGCATGCGCAGTTTAATTTGGACACATTTTCGGGCTTCAGTAGACACACAATACTTCAGACTGAAACACGACTGCCCCCTACAGGTAATGAAGGGCATGTTCACAGCTTGCCGCACACAGCCGCGCAAAGCCACGGCAAGTCACGGGATCCCTTTTCTCGAAACGTGCGTTTTTAATGGCGACATCTGTACGTCCACCGCATCAGCTAGTGGCGTAGGTCAGAGCAGCTTCTACATGCTCTGGATGAGAGATGCTATTGCCCTCTCCTATGAGGCGCGTGGGCTCACTTCGCCTCTAGGAATCAGGGCTCATTCAACCAGGGGATCGCCTCAGCTATTGGATTAGCAAGAGGTATTCCCCTGCAACAAGCGTGTGCCAAGCAGGTAGACCCAGTCCACTGCCGAAATGTTTCAGTGCTGGAGCTTCTGCAGGAAAACTTGTCCTTGGGCTTGTGCCCTAGTACCCTCAGGATGTTCTTAGCTGCATTGTTTGAAGCCTTCTGTCCTCCGCCTTTTACAGCTTCGGAGCAGGAGAAACTTCACTTACTCTCCAGTATGTGCTCTTCAGATTCACGTCCACCGCATCAGCTAGTGGCGTAAGTCAGAGCGCCACTATACTGGGTGAGAGATGCATATTGACCTCTCCTATGAGGCGTGTGGGTTCACTTCGCCTCTGGGAAGCAGGGCTCACCCAACCAGGGTGATCGTCCCAGTCTCACCAGCAGGAGGTATCCCCTGCAGTAATTGTGTGGCGCGAAGGGTTGGTCCTCCCCACACACATTTCTTACATTTATAATCTGGATGCTCATGCTACTCCGGGCTCACTGCCCCCGAGTTAGCTGCCCAGGCTAGTTCTGAGACCTTCTTGGCTTTGTGCGCACACGCTACACAACCTTGGGGTCCAGACACCTGTAGTGCGGCGGCGTTGGTATTCTCGTTCCCATAGCGTTTTACGCAGCATCGAAGTGTAGCCTTGAAAGGGAACGTCTCGGGTTACTTTGCAGTAACCCTGTTCCCTGAAAGGCGGGAACGAGATGCTGCGTCCGAATGCCGCACTACCACGTGACCGGACGGCCGTTCAGACAAATTAATCTGAGGTTGTTGCCGGCTCACCTGTTTTTATAACCTCCACCTACATCTAATCAGATGACGTCACCTGGTCGAGGTTATATATAGCCAAAAACTTTGGCGTGTTTACACAGCATGCTTCACGACCGGCAACGCGACAAAATGGTTCCCATAGCGTTTTACGCAGCATCGAAGTGTAGCCTTGAAAGGGAACTTAGAGATTTTGGAGTTATAATAATTATTTTTATTTGGATACAATGTCTTCGCAGGTCTGGCCAAATATTTTTGTCCATCTAGTTTATGTTGCAGGAATATGTTTTATAATTTGTTTTATATTTATTTGTTCAAGAAATGCAGTCAGAACAGGTTAAATATAAAACATGAGAACATGTCACCATGGGCTTTTATGGGCTTCACAAAAAAGTATGCCTTCATTCAAACTGCTGTAATATAAGAGTGAATAAAATCACACAGAGACTACCTGTTATTCTAGATTATGAATTACAACCAGTCATCGAGCCAGTGATTAATTTTCAATAACGTAACGGAAAAAGGAAGTAGATATTTTCACCTTGGTTTAAAATTTTAGATTCAATACAAACTAAACCTACAAACTCGCCTGCAAACTAAACTTTGAAACCACTGAAACCTTGACCGAATTCCAAAGAACAAACTTGTAAGACAGGTTAAGGAGGTTCCTCAGAAACACAGAGTATATTCTATAGAAAGAACAACGTTCAGGAAGAACCTTATCTTGTAAATAAGTGACCTTGCATTTCAAGCCTTATGGTCAAAAAAAAAAAGCACAACGTGGTCTTCGTTCAGCCTGAAAAATAATTATCTTATTGCTATTTACTGTGTTAGGTAGAACATAAGATTAGGGTTAAATAAGCAACAGGCTGAACCTTATTATACAGTCTTGAGGAATAATAGGGTTTTAGAAGCGTCTAAAAGTCTTAGAAGTAGACAAGGAAGTTACATTTGCTGGAAAATAAAAATGCTGCAAAAGTCACCCACACAAAACCATTATAATCAACATAATCACAAGGTATCTCAAATTCTATTCCAGAAAACCAGTGTTGCATAGAAACAACCGTACTGTAGGAAACCTTTTATCACTGTTTATTTCCGCTTTGATAAACAAACCCGCGTTAATATTGATGTTATTAGCATATAAAGTCGAACTTAACACTGACTGTATAAAGACCATGCAGGAAAATGTAAGAGATAACACTGCAGAATAAACACACACACACACAGACACACACCCTAAAACTGCCTGTATGTTTGTGACGGAAAACAAGTGTGTGCAGCAGGGACGCGCGTGCAGGAGCCATGTTACGAAAAAGCTGAAAACTCGTCAGGTTTATATATATATATATATATATATATATATATATATATATAGAGAGAGAGAGAGAGAGAGAGAGACAGAGAGAGAGAGAGAGACAGACAGACAGACAGACGAAACTTTCAGTGAGGTTGTTTGAATCTCACCAAATTCTGCAGACAGCTCTCGGTGTTGACGACTTCATTCTGTAGGATGTGCCCTGTTTTAAATCTATGCCGTGCCTCGTTAAGCAGCCCGCCCCTTTTCGGAGGTGTGACTACAACTACGTGTGTACTTCAGCTTTCATTATTATTTTGATATTTATTTTTTTTCATTATATATACACAGTATACTGTTTTTTACAGCATGAACACTGGCTTATATTTTCATGCGAATATTTTTTATTCTTATTTCTATTTTAACCTAGAGTACAGTTTACTGTAATGGCGATGGAGTAGAATAGAGACAGGGCGAAGTTTGAACTCAGTCACAGTTTGTCTAATGTTATATAAACTAGTCATTTAGTGAGGAACAATAATTATAATAATGCGTATAATATGACTTATAATGATGATCATATTGTAGCGTTTTTCGACTCTAGCAGGGATCTTGGAATACGAGTGAGCTTACTTGCTCCCCAATACAAATGGCTGGGGAGTAGTTTATTAAACTCAGCACAAGCACACGTACACAGGTCAAGCACACACACATACACACGCCCAACTTGGCCGAAGCCACTAACCCAAACACCCTTCTCTCTCATGGTGGACACATAGAAAACCCCCGCAAGGCATGACGGTCGTCAGCCGCCGCCCCGCCCACGCCACACTGCCCCCACCCGAGCTGTGACCGTCCCCGGTCACCATGACTCTCAATCTTGGAGGCGTGAAGGCGGTCAGCGCTGGCGCTGTGAACGCCGGGGTCCTTTTGTAGAAAAGCACATTGTCCTGGAGGCGGTTCAGAGTTTGATGTCTCGCCGGCGTGTGGCTGGTAAGGCGCAAGGGCTCTAGGACAGCACAGGTTCTCTAAGATAGTGGTACATGCTGGAGCTAATGATATACGCCTTCGTCAGTCAGAGATTAGTAAGAGTAACTTTACAGAGGTGTTTAAATTAGCGAAGGCGATGTCCGATGCAGTAATAAGCTCTGGTCCCATCCCAATGAGACGTGGTGACATAGCTTACAGCAGGTTTTGGTCACTGAACCGCTGGATGTCCAGGTGGTGCTCCAAAAATAATGTGGGCTTTATAGATAATTGGAAGACCTTTGAGGGCAAAGCTGGCCTGTTAGGGCGGGACGGTGTCCATCCCACTCGGGAAGGTGCTGCTCTTATTTCCTGTAGTATAGCTCATAGTCTCAGTAGAGGTCTAGTTAATCGGTGACAACCCAGAGCCCAGGCCAGGGAGCAGACAGACAGGCTAAACCAATCGTCTGCTAGCTGCATAGAGTCGTCACTCAGGGTTCACCTTATTGAGACTGTGTCTGCTCCCCGAGCTAAGCAAAAATGTAGAACGACTCAGAAAGTCTGTTTCAATAATCTAATTAACATAAAGACCACAAACTCAGATCATACTGAATGCGCAGCCGGCACCTCTGATCTGAAGCTAGGATTGTTAAATATTAGATCTCTCTCATCAAAAGCAGTTATTGTTAATGAAATTATCACAGATCAGGGTTTGATATACTCTGTTTAACTGAAGCATGGGTTAAACAGGACAAGTATGTAGCTCTAAATGAAGCTAGTCCTCCTGGATACAGCTACATACACCAGCCTCGGTTAACTGGTAGAGGAGGAGGTGTCGCAGTTATTCATAATGATAATCTGTCTATCATACAAAAACACGGACACAAATTTAACACATTTGAAATTTTTTATAGTAACATAAGTGTACTTAAGTATATTAAGTCTTTTCAGTCGATTCCACTAATTATAATTTACAGACCTCCAGGGCTGTATTCTGAATTTCTTAGTGAATTTGCAGATTTCATCTCAGACCTGGTCATTTCTGTAGACAAAGTGTTAATTGCCGGAGATTTTAACATTCATTCTGAGAATCCAGAAGACCCTCTGAGAACAGCATTTATGTCCATACTGGACTCCGTAGGTGTAAATCAGTGTGTAGTAGGACCCACTCATAAAGCAGGTCACACTTTAGACTTAATAATATTTTTCGGATTAAGTATAAGAAATGTATTCACAATTCCACTGTCTGAAATTATCTCAGATCACTATCTTGTCTCCATTCAAGTGTGTCACAGTGATAATGTACGCACAGCACCGCGCTACCGTATTAAACGTACTTTCACATCAACTACCACACAGAGTTTTATCAGTATTCTCCCAGAGTTATCAACTTCGATTAGGTCACCGTCTGACCCCACAGAACTTGATCAGGCGACTGAATATTTAGAGTCGACATTTTGTTGTACCTTAGATAATGTAGCTCCAGCTAAAAGAAAAATTATTAGAGATAAGAAACTCGCTCCCTGGTATAACGATCACACGCGCACTTTAAAACAGACCGCTCGGAAATTAGAGCGTAAATGGCGTCAAACTAAATTGTTAGTATTTCAAACAGCATGGAAAGAGAGCATCCTGACCTATAGGAAAGCTCTTAGTGTAGGTCAACGTATCTCTCCACTCTTATAGAAGAAAATAAAAATTATCCTAGATTTTTATTTAATACCGTAGCCAAATTAACCAGAAATAAGACCACTACAGAAATCTCCACAACAACATCATGCAACAGTGAGGACTTCATGAACTTTTTTAATAATAAAATTGTAAATATCAGGCATAGAATTGAGGCTTTGAAACCGAACAATGTAATTGATACAGATGTTAACCTAGCCATGTCAGATTTAAACCTAGAATACTTTACTCCTCTTGAAGAGAATGAACTAATTTCACTCATTCATTTCATTCATTTTCTATACCGCTTAATCCTGTGTTCAGGGTCGCGGGGGACCTGGAGCCTATCCCAGGAGACTTTGGGTACTAGCCGGGGTACACCCTGGACAGGGTGCCAATCCATCGCAGGGCACACACACATACACACACTCCCACTAATTTCACTCATCTCTTCTGCAAATTCATCAACCTGTATATTAGATCCTATACCGACACATTTTCTTAAACAGATAGTACCAGTAATAACAAAACCGCTGTTGAGAATAATTAATTCCTCACTCAGCATTGGTTATGTTCCAAAATCTTTTAAATTAGCAGTTATCAAACCAATAATTAAGAAACCTGACCTCGACCCCTGTCAGCTGTCCAATTACATGCCAATATCAAACCTCCCCTTTATCTCTAAGATTCCGGAAAAGATAGTAGCGGAGCAGCTATGCTCATATCTACATAGAAATGGCATACATGAACTGTATCAGTCAGGATTTAGGCCTCATCACAGCACAGAAACAGCACTTGTTAAAGTAGTAAATGACCTCCTATTGGCCTCTGATCAGGGTTGTGTAACTATGCTTGTATTACTCGACCTCAGTGCAGCTTTTGACACCATTGATCATGCTATTCTTCTTCACAGATTAGAAAATGTAGTAGGAATTAAGGGTACAGCCCTCTCCTGGCTGAGATCCTATTTGACCAATCGTTATCAGTATGTAGACTTAAATGGTGATTATTCTGCATGTTCTCTAGTGGAGTTTGGCATTCCGCAGGGTTCAGTTTTAGGGCACTGCTTTTTTCCCTTTACATGCTTCCTCTGGGCAACATAATCCATAAGCATGGTATTAGTTTTCATTGTTATGCCGACGACACACAGCTATACGTCTCAACAAAACCTGATGAGAAAAACCATCTTACTAACGTTGAGCAATGTGTGCAGGACATAAGAAATTGGATGCTAATTAACTTCCTTCTGCTTTTTTCCTTCTGTAATTTTGACTTTTTTTGTGTTGAAAGGTGAGTGAAGACTATGGAATAGACTGGGAAGGACCATCATGTAGTGATGAAATGGAGGGAGTTGCTGTCCCACAAGCCCAACTGCAGAGAGAGTTGACTGCTGCAGAGATTGAGACCTTGCCCAATCCACATTTTTTTTTACAGAAACGGTGGACGCTTACTGCGAAACAGTGCAACAGTTAACTCATTTATTGGGATAGATGAACTGACATATAAACCCAAAGAATATGCTTGAACAATGAATATTAATGTATGTAAACAATGGCATACTGTATATTTTGTGAATTAACAAACAATTGGAACTGCTAGATTTCCCTTGCCTAGAAAGCAAATAAGAAATGTAGGAACAATACTACAATAAATTGTAATACCCTGATTTCTTACTGATTTCACAGTTTTTCTTACACTTGAACAAATCAGCAAACAACAACAGTTCAAAGACTATTCAGTTGCCTTCCTTTTAAACCAAACCAAATCCAAAACTATTGCTAGACACAGCTGCTTTTAGATCAGAGCTGAATTCTCCATAATGGCTGTAATGTCATGGGAGTTTAAGCGTCTCGCTTCATGTTGAGGCAGTTGGCATTCTGACATCTGATGTCACTTCCACATACAGTTCTTGTGGTAGGCTTGTCCAGCCAACCCAAAATTCAACGAGGTTTTTCAGGTCCTGTGGTGTACCTGTTTTTTTTTATGTAGAAAGTGGGTTAGAGTTTATACTACTTAAATGCATGCACCTTTTAATGTACATTTTCACATGATACAGCACATATCCAAGTCTTGCAATGAGAGAACCACACAAAATGCTACATTATATGTAGAAATAGAAAATCTTTTTTTTTTTACCTCCTTTAATGTATTGCAGGAAAAAGGATGTTATTGTGCAGCACGTTTCTAGACTGAAGTTGTCCTCATCATCACTGTCAGGGTTCGGCCATATTACTCTTTCCAGGATCATCTAGTATAATGTCACATAATAACATTAAAATACATTTTAGCAGTTCTGTAAGACTACACCTAGTATTAATATTTCAAAAGTATTTAGCATAACACTGTGAACACTCTTAAATACAGCAAGTAAAACTTAAGGGATGTGTCACCAAAAACACTAAACTTTTTCTAAACACTAAACTGCAATTTAGTCTCATGTTACAACTTTCATGCTGCCTCAGATATTTTTGCCTTACTTTCAGCAGCTAAAGACTAAAGTTTAAGGATGTTCCATTTTTAGGCTCATACAATGCAAATGAAAAACTTAGAGGTTACATTATGAATAAAATTAATCTACAATACTTCAGTTGTTTAATTAATGTAGAGCTGTTAAATGATTAATCGCATTCAAAATAAGGGTTTTTGTTCACATTATATATGTGTAATATATATGTGTAATGAATGTAATAAATACATATTCATTTATATATTTAAGATGTTATTTACAGTAGATATAGAAAATGATTTTATATATATATATATATATATATATATATATATATATATATATATATATATATATATATATATACACACGCTAAAATTTCTATACATGTGTGTGTGTGTGCATATTTACTTATACATAATTATGCACAGAACACAGACTTATATAATGCAAACACAAACTTGTACTGTATTTTGTATGCAATTAATCTGGAATAATTATTGTTAGCTATAAATGTATGTCTTAAAAAGTAATATGAAAAGTGTGATTAAGAAACATAACTTTTAAGTCCTTTTTCACATATTTAACCCCCCTTTTGACACAAAGGAAGTAAATGTATGATGAAAACATTTTTATATTGGTTCAATTCACTTGCAATGTGAGGACATACAGAACTATTGTTTAAAAATATTCATCTTTTTTGAGGAAAAAAAGGCATACACATCTGGAATGGCATGAGTGTGAATAAAGAAAAAAGTTTTTTTGGACAATCCTTTCTAATGATTTACATCTGTACAGTTTTTTTTTCTTACCAAGGATGCATTTATTTGACCCCCAGTTTATAAACCATGCGTTATTAATAGGAGTAGCAGAATATGCATAGTCATTAAATAGAAGGATGTGTAATTATATCCATTTCAAAATCAATGAAATCTAATTCAAAATGTCAATGCAAATTGTGGGACATTACCTGTGCATCAACTGTCAGGGAAGATGATCGTGGGAATAGGACTTCGATGAGAGAAGGCCGTTCCTTTACCATGTGCAAGACTCAAGTCTCCTTCAATCCTTTCTTCAACTGTTGCATCTGTTTCTCTCTAATTTTTGCAATTTTTCATGAATAAGTAAAAAAAAAAGGGTTTAAAATAACAAGTTGTTTTAAAACTTACAGCATGGTGAAGAATGCTTTGGTCTAGCCACAGTCTGTTTTCTGCAGTGACAGGAGGCAGATCCCAACTGACAGCCAGGTCATTTACTATCGCACACTCATCATCAGCAAGTTTATTTGGTTTCTGCAGCTGTAGTAAAAATAATAATACTCTCATTTCAGAGTCATTTTTGCTTACACAAAACAATGGTCGGAGGTAGGTTTACGGGTGTACAAACCAGATGGACAATTTCAATGACATCTGTGTCAGGGCAATCTTGAAGTTCAATCATGACTGGCTCATTCATTTGTCCAGTTATTATTCCAAACATAGCAGGACTAAGTCCAGTCAAAGAGGGACCACCATTTATAAATGAATGGCCAATCATGCGTCCAACAATGCGGAACAAGTCACTATCCAGCAGAGTTCGGGAGGTTGATGGCACTAGATGGTCTTCTTGCCCAGTGAAACATGGGGTTTTGCCAAAGTTGTCTGAAGTTTGAAAGAACATTTTTACAAGTTTTGCCATATAATATGACTATATAGATTTTTTCACCCAAAAACATCAGTTTTCTTTTATGTTACAACCAAGTCACATAAGTTCAATTAAGATGAAGGAGAGCAAGTACTAAAAGAATGTGTATATTTGCTAAAATACCCCTTTCATTATAATGTAATGCTTTAAAATATTACATTACTGTACTTACCAAAATCGAGGGCAAACCCAAACTGCACACGAGAAATAACCTGAGCTAGAAAGTAGCGTTTCACGCCATCTCCTATAGCTGAATCACCTGAGGAAAAGATATCAATATACATGCTATGAAAAACAAGTGATCTGACTACATGTATGAAATGTTTAAAATGATTTATTATACCCTTGAGTACAACAGAGAATGGACGAGCCCAGTTGCCAGGTTGTGATTTATAGAATGTTAACATTTCTCTTTCTCTTTCTTGGGAACTGCTGCACAGGTTCAGGCTTGCAGTTAGTGCAGAAAGAATTTCAGCCTTTTCCAAAAGCCCCCTTCTGTATAGAAGTGCAGCCCGAAACAGGTTTGGCTCAACTTTCCACTCTGAGAAGACAAAAATACAAAAGGTAATACAAACTGTTGCTATTTACAGGACATAGTCGTATTTTTTTTTTTTTTTTTTTTCTAGCTATGCTGAGAAAAATATGCTCATTGTTGTTCAGATTGCATGAAACAACACCTAAATCACCTTCATTTTCACTGTCCCTTCCTTCTCTACTTTGATCAATTTCCTGTCTCCTGCTGCTCCTGGAGTTTTGCTGTCTGCTGCTGCTGGGGAATTCCTCGCTGCTGTTTCTAGCAATATCCTCTCTGTTGCTTCTGGAGTTTTGCTGTCTGCTGCTGCGAAATTCCTCACTGCTGCTATTATGAGAAATTTCATTGCTGATGTCGCTTCTATTAATATCCTGTGTGTTACCAGTACTACTTGATTCCTGCCTGGAGACCTCTGTAACATTTTGGTGTTCTTCTCTTTCTAACCTGCTTTTTAAATAAAATTAAATAAAAACACAAAGAAAATGACAATAAATGTATTCCAAGCTATAACTCATCCATTTAAACCATTTTCTTCTTACACTTTTAATATATTTAAAAAATTCCATTGTTTAGTTAGAAATTTTTACACATATTACTTACATTTCACATTGGTCGACATGTTTCTGCATTTCAGCAACAGAAAAGTTTTGTTGGCAGTACAAACAAGCTATCTGTGGCCCTTGTCCTGTTTTTCCCTCTGAAAACTTTTCAATGTATAAGAAAGTTAAGAAAGAAGTTAGACATGGCAAATCTTAACATACATTGTTCATGCTTCATCTATGCAGTTTATCTACCTCCAAGCTTAGATCTTTCTGGAGAGGTCTGATGTAAATCATGCCACCTCCAATGCCAAGTGTACTGGTGCTCAAGTCCTCTGCTGAGTATCCATCATCAGGACAAGGGATTATCTCCAATGACTTTGAGCGGGTAGCACCTCGAGCCTTAAGAAGTTCATAGCCTCCACCATCTTTCAGCTTCGGAAACTGTTTACAGAGGTAATCTGTAAACTCCTCTGGCTGACAATATTTATCTAAAAGGCAAACAAAATGTGTACAGCATATATTGTAATTAGAAACATACATTACAGTGTTCTAAAAAAAATAAACATAATTTAAAATTTTAATTCTGCATTGACATTCGATATGATGGAATCAGTTTATTTCACAATGGTACAAGGTACCTGGGAAAATTATTCCCCCCCCCCCCCCCCCATGTCAGCTCTCTCCAGCTTCAGCTTCTCAGATGGGTTTGGAACCTCACAGTCTCTTCTTTTAGACAAGCAAAAAAACCTGTGGGTAAATGTTGTGGTCTTCGATTTCTTTGCTGGCAGAGCTGAACTGCATGATCTCTTCCGTAACCCCAGTGAAAAACGTGCATATGGGGCAAACAACCTTCTCACTTCACTATGTGCACCTTGGAAACATTTTAAAGCAAGAAAACAACATTAATATTTTAACACAGAAATAATTTGCAATAATTTAAATAACCATACATTTATAACACGCCAGTTGACAACTGGTTTAACGAAACTTATTTGGTTATATTACTAAAAGTTTAACAGAGTTTTGAAATTTTTTTGGGATTTGATGTTTCTGATAAAGAGAAGTGTAGCATAACAGTGTTCTCCTACACAGTGCACTGAAAGAAGACAGTGGGCTATGTTTATTTGTATTGAATTTATTACAGAATATTCTCGTAGGAGACATATTAATACATTAAAAATGGTGTTCAGTACTAAATAGAAAACGTATGAAAATACCAGAACATAAAAAATATAATTTCGGATGTTTTAGAAAATTTAAAAACCCAGACCGGACGCCTTTTACAGGTACAATAAAAACGTTGTTGTCAAATTATATTATGCAAATTAAATAGTTGATTATTACATATATAAAATAATAAATAATAATTCCTCACCCTGACGGTCACTTCTTGCGTCTCTCATTGGAGGGGAAGGAGCAGTCGATGATGGAGTCCCGAGTGATGTTGTCCATGTCGTTCCAGAGCTGCAGCCGCCTCTCGCAGTAGCTGGGACATTGACTTTTCAATTATTACATTTTAATTAGGCCCGCGCTTTTGTTCTAACCGATGCCCGCGAGACCGACAAAATACGGTCGACTGCGAGTGACGTCACTCCCCATACAATCCCGCCCCACAGTATAGACCCGCCCCTGACGCTGATTGACAGGTTTCTGTGTAACGTGTTGGAAATGCAATTGCAAATTGATTAGCGACTGCATTTGAATTTTGGCCGGCTTGACGCGCGGCGCAGAGAAAGTGCAAAAGCAAACGTGGTGATTGATTTTGCTATTTAAATATGACAGGTTCATGACGTGTAAGACCTGGGAAATACAAATGCAAATGGACTTTGTTTTTTCATTTGAAATTTGGCAGTCAGTGTGCGCTCGCAAAGGCGAATCAGCAAACGGTAATGCAAAGTTTGCAATTGCATTTGAATTATGGCACACTTTGTGCGTCCACATCTGGGAAACGCAATTGCAAATGCAATTGCATTTGAATATTGTCCGCGATATCGCTCCATACTGCTCAATGAATGACAAATGAAGTTAATCCTTAAACAGGCAATTTAGCAAGAGAACTCCTGTAAAAGATTGCAGAATGAGCTACATAAAAGTCAAAAAAAGGTAGATTTCAGAATTTCATTGTGTACCTTCAAATGACGCGCGTCGTTCCTTAGCTAAGCCTCTCTGTATACAGTAGTTTTGATTCTCCATGCCAAGTACCCAGTACCGCTTTCGCCATCATAATAATGTTCCTTAGAAAAATACAAATAAAGATAAAAAGTCTTTATATTCAACAGCAAAATACACCGTCTGTAGTATGGCTATGTGAGATTAGCAGCATTTAAAATGCAAACACAGAATTAAAATTCAAAGCTGACACTTACGTAGCCATTTTTTAGAAAAGGGGTCACTCAGGTAAGGGAACAAAGCCACAATTCCTCTGGTATATTTTTCTTTCACTTGCCTTGGTGGTGATGTATCAGCTAACAGTGAAATATACAGTTAACACTTGTAAAACCCTCTATAACCCATAATGCATTGCAAATTACAGCAGTAAATTGTAAAATGGCAAAAAAACGGTAAGTTTCTGTATAATTTTGCTGTAATAAATACAGCAGTTTGTTACAGTGTATGTTTAAAGTATTTATTTCACAAATGCTTCAAAACTCCCAATTTTCCACCAATGAGTTCAGGAGTGATCAGTCGTCTCTTCTGATCGAGTTTCTGTTCCCCCCTTCACAACCTGACTCCAGTTTAGACTGTATGACTCGAGACGATCTATCAGTGTGTATGTGAGTGTGGAGACGTCAGCAATATTAGTTAATATGAGTTAATACTTTCCCCATATCCTCATCGAAGTACCAAACAGGAACATTGAGGACGCAGTTCATGTTCCATCTGTTGTCTCATCTGCATCTGTTTGTCCTATGAGCAGAAACGCTGTGTGTCCACATGTAGGACAAGTGTATGTTAGATATAGACAATTTTTAAAGTGACACCTCTTTGACAATTGATTGAATTAGGTTAACTACTCGCTGTTGTAAGACAGTGGGATACAGGTCATGCTCTGCTAAGAATGAACACGTGTACTTTCTCACTCGACACATGGTGGATGTATATTTTAATAATTAAATTACAATATATACTAATAATATTTTTTTATTAAATATGTATGTTGTACAATTGGAAAAACAATAAACTCACTGCAAGCTCAATATTGTCATGACATTTATACTCATGATGTCATATGTAAATGTCTAACCATAACTGTATTGGACATCTGGGACAAGTACTTAATTATTCTACCAGAAATGTTACTGTAGCCTGAGATCTTGTATTACTAGAACAAATCCATAGATGTTTTTATAGCAGATGAGTGTGATTTCATATTGCTTTTCTGCAGGTCCTTGGAAGAACAGTTTCTATGGCAAGAACTATTTCAACCCGAAGATCGAGTCCTACGCCACTGTGAACCACATCTCGCAGCTTTCAGAAGACCAGGTCCTGGAAGTGGTGCGCTCCAACTACGACACGCTGACTCTGAAGCTGCAGGACGGGTTGGACCAGTTCGAGCGCTATTCGGAGTATATATCTTGAGTATATATGTATATATTTTGTTTCATTTTGTGGAGCATTTATTGATTTTGTGTCACGACTGCTAGGTGTGTGGTTCGGCATAAACGCAGAGGAGGCAGGGAAATCGTCCATCTTTTATTGATGTAGCTCATTCACACAAAACAAACATAGTTTCTCTTCAAAAAACAATCCTACTGTACGCAGTTAAACACAAAGATGACTTACAGTCAGGCTCTTTATACTCGTCTTAATGACCCACCTCGGCTTCAGGTGAGTGCTCCCCTCCCCTAACCGAGGTGCCCCATGGGAAATGAAGTTCAAACTTAAACTTAACCTACCAACAAAAACATAACAGAAACACAAACCAAGAGGGGGCGTTTGTCGCCCTCTAGGGTTTAACCCTTACATTTTGTCAGTGTTCATTTTTTCTTTTTTTTCCTGATTATGTTCATTAGAAATCATGGTTTAGGTGTTTTGCTGAACTGCTTCATTTTTTTTTTTTTTTTTTTTTTTACAATTTTAAAAATATTATCTGACTTGATTTCATGTACTGACTAAATAATGTTAAAATATTTTCATCTTTCAGAACTCTTCAGATCCTCAGTGCTTCCCAAGTTTGAAAGATTAAATTTTTATTTAAACGACTGGAGTGTTTTAATTTTTGTCAGTCAAAACTCATTAAAGATGTTAATTATAGATTAATTAAACATGACGAGCTACTGTTGACCCTCAACACACTGTATTGGATTTTCTTTCTTTTTTTCTTTTTCTTTTTTTATCTAGTATAAATGTTCACATGTACAATATGTGTTTCATTACTAGATTGTAATAGAAAAGAAATAAAAAAACATAAACAATATGAAATGTTCTATTGTGCTCTGCTTATCTAAAATATAACCATTTTCCTCCAGATGTTTCGGAGTGATGTTTGTAGCTGTGTACGATGGAGGTGTGTAGTGGATGATAACACCAGGCCACACTAATCAAACACCAAATTATTCATGATAATCTGTTATACAACATCCACATATTAGAGACACATCCACATTGATACGGTTTTGTACAAAATGTAGGTACGTAGGTTGTGATAGAAAGGTGTCAGAACACACAGTGCATCTCTGTTATGGTGGTAAAAGGGGCAGCTACTCAATATTAGGGGCAAATCATCAGTAATGAAACTCTCCACAGCATCGACAGTGGATTTGGGATTCTGAGCTTTAAAGATATTCAAAGGTTGTGGGTTTGAGTTCCACCACTTTTGTGACAAAAAAAATAAATAAATAAATAATTGACACAAGGGGGCAGCATCGGGGCATTTATAAATCAAAACAACATACATGAGCAGATGCTGCCCCCTTGTGGACGATCTAAGTGTAGCAATACCAGAGGTACACTACAAAAATAGTCCAATTAAAAGTCACCAAATTAATGAGTAGATTTATAAACAAATAGGCAGAAGAAAAGCACAGAATAAATAATACAGATAGATCTACGGATCAGATTTAAAAAATGTCCAGCTGTTATGTTTATACAAAAAAATACTTAATGTTGTACACAGTGTATTAAATCATATACAGGAACTGAACTCACAGTCTAAAACATTATAAACATTCATAATGACACACTGTTCATGTTTTGTGCTCAGATACAGAGTCACTTTTACTCCTTAATCTTCTGTTTCTAAACATGATATTTGTTTATGTGTTTATGCTTCTTTGTACACATATAACACCAGAGTCCAGTCTGTACCAAATGTAGAGTTTAACATTAGAACTAAAGACCTGCTGAAGAAATGAGCTTAGATCAATCCTATTATTATTATTATTATTATTATTATTATTATTATTATTATTATTATTTAGGATGTACAGTGGTGTTCAAAATAATAGCAGTGTGTTGAATAAAGTGAGTAAAGCTCCATATCCATATAATAACCTTTAATTTAAATCACATAAATGTATTGGACTCCCTGTACATTCTATTCTGTATAACAACATGAAGACAAATGTGCTAAATGTATTATTAGTTTAATGTAGGTGAAGAAAAACAAATATGGTCTGCTACATTCTATTTTTGAACAGACTAATATTTGTTTTTCTTCACTTACATTAAACAAATAATACATTTAGCACATTTTTCTTCATGTTGTGATACAGAATAGAATGTACAGGGAGTCCAATACATTTATGTGATTTAAATTAAAAGTTATTATATGGATATGGAGCTTTACTCACTTTATTCAACACACTGCTATTATTCTGAACACCACTGTACAGTACGCACGTGATTAAGAACTAATAGTGCTGAGCACAGGGGGCGGGGTTATTAGAGACGAGGGGGCGGGGTTATCAGAGCTGAGGGGGCGGGGTTATCAGAGATAAGTGGGCGGGGCTTTCTCTCGGTAATGGAGCTGAAAGTGAAAGTAATTCTGGACTCGGAAACAGAACAACTGCACCGTCACACTTCCTGATATAACGGTTTAAAACAGGAGGAATTTATACAGTGACAATTTACACACGATATTTAAACTCTGTAATGAGGTAAATAGTGAAGATGATCTGGTGTGAAATGTGGACAGACTTCAGCTAAAGCAGCAGATATGTTTATATGAGGAACAGAAAAGGTAAGAGGAGTTAGCATCATGCTAAAGTACATGTTAGTCACCAACCACTCAATAACCTGTTAAACTAATCCTCCAAATACACCGTGGAATTGTGCTTTCTAACAGTGTGTTTGTGTGAGTTAAGTTGTTTAAAAGGATGACTCTCTCTTTCTGTGTGTGTTTAGGATTTTATTAGTTTGAACCGACAGTAAGAGATAAAGATGGCGACTGCAAACAGTAAGTTACATTTACAGAGATACATTTATCTGTATTATTTACTGCAGATTAAACTAACCGTGTGTGTGTGTGTGTGTGTGTGTGTGTGTGTTTCCTACACAGATGAGTTTAAACTCATTGGTCCCAGTGGTAGAGAGCGGTATAATCACTCTGCTGTGACTCTCTCGTGTCGTCTGTCTCCTGAAATCAGTGCTGTTAACATGGAGATCCGGTGGTTTAAGGAGACAGACTGTGTTTGTGTCTATAAGAACAGACAGGTGACAGAGGGGAGACGTTACGAGGGCAGAGTGAGTCTGTTCACTCAGGAGCTGGAGAGAGGAAACGTCTCCTTACAGCTGAGAGACTGTACACTGTCAGATGGAGGACATTACCTGTGTCAGGTCACTGATGGAGACAGAACAGAGGAGATTACAGTAGGGATGTACAGTAAGTGTTCCTGAACTCCACACTGTATAAACTCTACATCATCGTCTGTGCTTCTCATCTCAGTAGATGAAACACACACTCAGTATTCAGTATGAGGTTCAGTATACAGGGTGCTAATGTGGAGTGGAGTTTATTTTAGTCCAATAAACAGTGAGTGTGTTTTTCACTCTGATACACACCTGCACAAGGGCCTAAAAGCAGCAGCTTGTACAAATACTAATTAAATACTGATTGGTTTAAAAATGTTAATTGGTCTGGATAAGGGTGTCTGCCAAATGCCATAAATGTAAATGTCTGATGTTTGAGATTTTTAGAGTAAGAATATCTGACTAGTGGTTAATAACAGGTGTATAACAGTCCAGAGAACACATTAGTTAGTCAGGTATCTGACTTGGCACACACTAATGCACTGTGTACACACTTCTCCACTTCTATACGGCTGTAAATTAATAACAGAGACTAATAACAGGAGTTACAGCTTTTAGTGTTGGACTTGTGTTTTACACAAATCAGTCCACAAACTGATCCACAAGTTCCCTCAGCTCCTGATTCTGCATTGGCATCAGATCGTCTCCCTGATGAATAAGGTGGCGGCTTTGCTCTGTGGCAGAGAGAGAGACAAGGGCTAAGGAGCGAGGAATTGCTTCAATCCACCATTTCAAAAGACTAATATGATACAGCTCAGTGCTTTTGCACTTACCCGGCTGTTACAGACGATAGTTCACTGGCTCGACTCGTTCCACAACGGTTAAGGGTCCTTGCCAACGGGCAGGAACATGAATGTAGCACTGAGGAGAAGCAGCAGTACGCGATCGCCCACCTTAAATACGCGTGACTGAGCCGGCTGGTCGTAGGCGTGCTTCTTCTTCTCTTGTGCTTGACTTTGGATAAACTTGGAAAAGTAAAGATGTAAACTTGCGTCAGAGACAGAAGCGTTGTTACATGAAATTTGTCAGAGTGGAAGTTCTTTAGTCTTTAATAGTCGGGTCTGAGCTTTAGGCAGAGATCACTCATGTAAGTAACACACTGCACATAGCAGTCTCACTGGACTTTTTGATGTTTTTAACAATAATTTTCTCTGCACATCTAATGGCAACTAAATGAGCTGCTTATTCAGAGTTCAGGAGGAAACATCACCGGAAACTGAACTAATTAATGCTGTAATAATAACTCTAATAATAATTATTACTGCTGTAAGTAAATTTTTCCTGATACAGATAGAAATGTGAATGAACGTGGTGATGCTCAGCATTTTCATTCGATATGACGCGTCTTATTCACCAGTTGATCACAGATGTGTGTTACTGCACCCAGTATTTAATTGTTTAATTATAAATTATTTATTATTCACTATGTTGTTATATTAATATAAATATTAAACTTTTAGCTGAACATCTTTAAACTAAAAGCAAAGAATGAAGTTATTCTGTCTGTAAATCATAAGTTTATCTCATTATATTTTATGTAACATTACATTTCTCTCTCTGTTGTTCCACACGACACCTTCAGTACCGGTAAGTAAATAACTCGACTTCACACTAATGATAAACACTGATATTTTATAAACTCATCACATGTATTAGATTTTAATTCAGGGATCAAATAAAACATAAAAACTATTTTCAGATGATGTTTATGTGAAGGACTCTGATCAGTAAGTGAGATTCCACTTCCATCAGTAAGCTTCTTTCCCACAATGCACCTGTGTGTAACCCCACTGCACTGCAATAATGTAGACAGAGACGTTTACCATGTCGAGTAAAAGACACAACACACATGTAACATATAACACACACCACTGCCAGACTCCATCAGAATCTCATACAGAATCATATAAGAATAAAAATATAACATTTCCCAGGATTCCTCTGGATGCAACAGTTGTCTATTCTGCAAGTGTCCAAGTAACATATCAGTATTTTTGTATTATTTTAATAAGCTGTGACTCATAATTGTGTTCTTACTGAAACACAGAGTGACATGACATTTCCTGACACTTCACAATAAACATAAATCAGAGCTTTAACAGTGTTCAGTGCTTGTAGACAGAATAATTGCCATCACTCGCTCTGCATAACAATCACACCATATTGTGAAAAAGCATTGAAGAGTTGACTCGGCCTAGCGTTTAGCCTCTTTAAGCTAACAGTAGTAAGTCATGTTAATGCACACAGCATAAAGACAACCTGACTGACCTGAGAACAGAAGTCCTTCACTTCATTTATAAAACTTCTATAATAGGAGAGAGGGATTTAGGAGTGAAAGAGAGAAAAACAGAACGAGATCACACATCTTCCCAAGTCTACTGCGACATATCATATGCTGTCGTAACCAATATATAGACGAGGCCGTAGCAAAGCACATCATTCTGTTATCTGTTCAGTTTATTACATTGATAAATGTCTGTGTTTATAATTAAAGGAAGTGGGAATCTGATATTCTGTATATTCCTTTATGTACTACAATAGCACATAAGATATATTACAGAATATTTAACTATAGATATAAAATACACAGGGGGAAATGCACATATACTGACATACTGTATATTGGTAAATACATGCAGATATCAGAAAATAGTATTTTACAATAAATCACAAGATATTTCTGTTCCTTAAGGGGAACTAGCGGTATATTAGCACAATGCTACATTATACAGATTTACTGTGTGTGATGACTGATTGTTGTCTAATTTTCCTCTTTTTTATTAAGACACACATCAGCTGTGTTTTAACCAGAGTAACAGTTACTTTCACATTTTCACATGAAACAATTCACATTTATAATCATGTATTAAATCTTCACTCTCTATTATTTACTTTCACAGGGCGTGTTCGGTGAGTATAAAGTCTTTTCTCTGATAGTGATGTGTTGATGCTGCATGAATAATATATTTATTGTGCAGATGAAATAGATTGGACTGTGCTGTGTGTTCAGACTGCAATAGCACATAGATATATGAGCATCATGAGCATAGTGTAGTGAACACAACAGACTGTGATCGCTGGCAGAACATTCATCATGCTGTTGTCTAGTTTATCATTAGTGTTCTACACACACACACACACACACACACACACACACACACACACACACACACACATCTGACCTACACACTGATACTGAGAGATAAAAAGCTGAAGGTGTGTTTACAAATGACACACACACACACACACACACACACACACACACACACACACACACACACACACACATTAGTGAACAATCTGATCATATTGAATTAATTTATTTATGAAGACAGAAGAACTTGTCTTTATTTTTCCTGATACAGATAGAAATGGGGTAAAACATGCTGATGTTTATACTTTATTCACAACTTTTATTTAATGATTAAATATTAGCTATAGATAGATGATTAACTATCTGTTATTATATTTACTATAAAAGTTGTAGTTAAACATCTTTGTACTGAAATCACAGTGTGAATATTGTAGTTTTTCTCTTTATATTTTATCTAACATTACATTTCTCTCTCTGTTGTTCCACACGACACCTTCAGCACGGGTAAGTAAATAACTCGACTTCACACTAATGATAAACACTGATCTTTAATTCACTTTTTTTAAACTCAAGAAACAAATATGAATATGATATTTTATATATTTTATGATATGAATATTATGACTGATATTTCACAAACATTTTTTTAAACAAATACAAACATATAAACCTTTTCAGTCTGTGATTATATTCATTATCATGTGTAATTATAGAACAATGTCTTTAATTATTTTCTAATATAATATGTTAAATATTGAACTATCGTTATTATTATAATTATAAAGATAAATCTCTCCAGTGTTTTGTCCAGAGTAACAGTTACAGGCTTTGATCAGTAAGTGAGATTTCACTTCCATCAGTCAGCTTCTTTCCCACAATGCACCTGTGTGTAACCCCACTGCACTGCAATAGATGAGACGTTTACCGTGTCGAGTAAACAACACAGTAAACATGTAACATATAACACACACCACTGCCAGACTCCATCAGAATCTCTCTCCTCTTATACACTCCATTTTCTCCTGCACTAATAAGCAGCTACACCTCAGTATGGGGACGAGATCTAAATACACTGATGAGGTGTTAATGTTCTCCACATACACACATCTGTAATTACACATGATAATAGCAGAACACTTTGTGTGTTGTTTTGCATATTTGTATGGAAGTGATGGAATAAAGACACATAAGTTAATGATTTATTAGTTTCCCGCTGTGTGACTTTTCCCTCCACAGTTATGTTTCTGTAGCTGATGAATCTCTCCAGTGTGAGCAGATGATCATCAGCACAGAATAACAGAATGTTCTGTAGATTTACTGTGTGATGACTAATTGTACATCTTTAACTAGCTTTCCTTTGTTTATGAACAGACACATAAACTGTGTTATGTACAGAGTAACAGTTCTATCATGCACAAAACATTTACACTTTATTATTCACAGCGACAGCTCATGGGGGATCCACAGAGGAGAGAGGAGCGAGGTGAGAAAGACATTTATTTTAAAAATCCATATTTTATTTATATGTTTGTGTTACTTGTATAAAGTACCACTGAGCATCATGAGCATAGTGTAGTGAACACAACAGACTGTGATCGCTGGCAGAACATTCATCATGCTGTTCTACACACACACACACACACACGCACACGCACACACACACACACACACACACACACCTGACCTACACACTGATACTGAGAGATAAAAAGCAGAAGGTTTTTGTTTGATTGTAATTTTATAGTAATAACTCCTTTATAAAGTTACTGAGACTGACTAATATTACTGTAGTGTTCACTGTCCGGCCTCCCAACAAGTCACACACACTAATATTTCATTTGATCACAGGTTGTGTTGATGGTGTGTAATGTGGTGGATAATTCCTGTGTATAAATGCTTCCTCATGCTCACAGAGTCCAGCGTATGTCCAGGACATCTGGGAAGAATAATGATGTATTGATGTAATAACCTGAACATTCAGTACATTTAATTAGATTATTTTTGTTCTGATTCGCCTCATTAACAAGTGGTTTTCTGATAGTCACACAGCTGTTTAGTCCCAATCCTGTGAGCTCTGTGATTTCTGCTGTCATTTATGTAAAGATGTCTTCATTTCTTTCTTTTTTAATGATGCAATTTCTCCAAGTCTTTGATGTCTGATTACTTTCACTTATGATTTTTTTTCAGATCATATTTTTTTTTTATGAAGTTTACAGTTTTTTCTTTTTTGTCCAGGTAGTGTACTGTATATAACTTTAGTGAGAGAAGTGAGTTAGAGAGTCCACGCTAGATAATAGTGCATGAAAGAGATTATAACAGAATGTGAGAGAGTGATTCAGTAAATTAGTTTCTTACAGAGTTAATATGATAAAGCTAAAGACATTTCTTTTCCAAAATCAGCAGAGAAACAGAAGAGAGACAAACTAATGCAGGACAAAACGTATTTACTGAGAACAGACACAGAATGTTTATATCTAATACTATTCCATATAATACAGAGACATTTACAACAATTACCAAAACATTTTTAGGAATCTAATCAAACTTTCTTCGTATTTTTGTCACATCATCAACTAAAAGACGTCTGGGTTGATCAGGTGAGTAAACTGTACTAAACTATTAATGTTCATAAATCTCTTACTGATACTAGCAGCTTAAAAACATCTTAAATTGTTATAGTCTATTACCCAGTGATGGGTTACTATGGTTACAGCTCACAGTGATGGTCAGAAAAACTATCACACGACTGACACATTGAATAGAAACATGAACATTGAGCTGTTTGTTAATGACATTTAACAGGCAGCAAATACAGATTAATATGTTAAATAAAATAGTTTTTCCTTTATACATTAAACACATGTGAACTATGGCTGTGGCTCGGCTACAAACTAAAGGCTAATGCTAATGATCGTGCTAATGCTAAAGCTAATACAAGCAAACAAAACTAAATACATTAGGATTCTAAACAGAAGATTTTGAAACACGACTTGAAATAGACAAACTAATTAAACTAAACAAGGTGCAGGTGATCACAATTAACATCATGTGACTGACATGTGAGGTGCAATGCATCCTGGGAACTGAAGTCTGGAACAAACATGAAGATGAAAGTCCTACAGAACACACACAACAGGAACACACAGGGAAAACATGACAGTTAACTATTTACTGTGATTACTGATGTCATAATTATTGATATGATTGTAAACAATTTGTTTAAACATAAACAAAATAAATCATAAAGCAAGAAAAACAAGATAAATAAATTATTACCTTCACACTTATTGAAGTTCATCTGCAAACTTTGTCTTAAATTACATTTATAGAGACATAAAAAGGTTTAATACATATTTAATTGAACATGAGGATCTGTGTAGAGACCCAACAGCAGGAACAACATTAATTTACTTAAAACCATTTTATTAAAATCTGTTGGACAAATTTAATGTCACTTCAGAGAACAAATGCATGAGAAACTCTCAGTGTCTGAATTGTGTTGTGTGTTTTAATCACAGCTGACTGATGGTGTTTAATGTTGTTTTTATGACCATCAGTATCTTTACATTCTGGGACGGTTGATTTTGATGCATAAGTACTTTAATATATTGCGTTATTGTGTGATACTAAAAAAAATTTTTTTACATTAGAGGGGAGGATTTTTATCTGTAATAATCAGTTTAGTGTTTAGTGATTGTGTTCTTCAGCTGCATTAAAACTCAGTGTGTTACTAAATACAATATCAGTTTAAATCCGCCTCAATCAGCTCAGTGTGTAGTGTTAGTAATATCACACACACACACGCACGCACACACACACACACACACACACACACACTGATGTGAACAGAGAAACACTTCATGTGTATTTAACACTTTATTTACATACAGTATGGAGTCGGGTATAAAACCTTCACACTGATTTATTCTCTTCCACAGACTGACAGAAAATGGACAGAAGATGAGAGAATGAAAATGGAGGAATCTGCTTCACGTGTTGGTGAGTGTGGAAGGAGCTACAAAAGTAAACACACCTGTGTTCATGTGTACAGCCTGAAGGTGATTAATGATCCACTAAACATCCAGTCTGAAATTCACACCATAAATCAGAAGGTATTATTTACACCATGTGTTAAACGTTTAGGACTTAAATACAGAAGCAGAATGACTGCGAGTGTTACTGGAAGAAAATACATCAGTCATGTAACAGACATAAAGCCCTATAGATACTGAAGGGAATACAATTCTAATATTTATTATTTTGATTAGTATCATTTATATCATCTTGTTGTTTAAATTTTTTGACTAATAGTTCAAATATCATCAAACATGAAAAACATATTATATTGACCCTTATATTGAAAAGTGCATTATATTCTTATAATTATACCACTTATTATTATTATTATTATTATTATTACCAATATTAATATTATTATTATTTTACTATTTTCAGAATATAACATAGATGACAAACTGTTTTTTACTGAATATAAAAAGAAGATCAGAAAACTGGAAGAAACTGAAAAGGAGCTAATAAACACTAAGCTGGAACTGGACAGCACGTCTAAATCACTGCAGCATAAAGACCAACAGCTGGAGGATTATAAAAGACAAATAGAGAATAAAGATACAGAACTGAGAAACAGAGAGAAAATCATCGAGGAGAAAGACGCACAACTGGAGAATATGAACAAACTGCTGAGTGAGAAAGAAACACAGCTGAAGAACACAGATAAAGAGCTGGAAACCAGTAAAGACAAACTGGAGACACTGGGACAGGAGCTGCAGGACGAGAAGAGACGACTAGAGGAGATGATGATCGTACTGGAGCAACAGAAAACTGAGTTATCAGAAAAAAACAAACAGCTTGAAGAGACAGAGAGACATCTAACTGAGAGAGAGACACAGCTAATGGAGAGAGACAAACAGCTTCAGGAGAAAGACAAATGCCTGACAGATAATCAACAAATGCTTCAGATGAAGGACAAGACACTGGAAGAGAAGGACACACTGCTCAGAGAGGTGAAAGAAGAACTGGAGAAAACAAAGAGGACATTAGAGGAGAAACAGACACAGCTGAAAGACAAAGAGAGACAACTGGAGAGTGTGGAGAATGAACTGGAATCCAGTAAAAACAAACTAAATGAACGAGACAAACAGCTTCAGGAGAAAGACAGACTTCTAGAGGAGAAAACAAAGCAGCTGCAGGAACAGACAGATCCAGAATCATCAGCCGCCATCAGGAGAAGAAACAGCAAGGAAGAGTTACATCCAAATAGTGAGTAATTTGTTATTTGTATTAATTAAAATACTTTTTTTTAAAACATCAGTACAACTAGTGAATCTGCACCTAATAAATCATATGTAAGGACATGAAATATACTGTAATGATACTTAATGCTGCAACTCTTCAGCTACTGTAAGGACGTGTAATTTAAACAGTGAAAGTGGTGAATTATAGTGTATAAAACATTACTTTAATGAGATTCTCTGTCTAACTCTACCTTCTGAAGAACGTCTCTCTCATTCTGACTGGTTCTGATGTTTCCTAGTGAGTGGAGAGACTCAGGACTCAGCAGCACCAATCAGGAGAAGAAACAGTATGGATGGACGTCGTCCTTCATGTAAGTGATTAATGTTAGTGTTCAGTCTGTAACTCAACACTAGTTTAGGGGTAAAAGAGACGACTATAAAGAGACACAGCAGGCGAATGTAGACATTTACATTTATAATTAGATTACAGTAAAAAGATCAATATTCTGTAAAGCTCACATAAAATATTATCATTCACAAATAAATAAAAAACATCTAATAGATAAGAGAGAAATATCTGTAAATATCCAGGGATCCTGAACAGAGTAACAGAATAGGATTCGCCCTTTTTGTTTGTGTGAAATGGAATTGTAGCTGTTAAAGGAGAAAGATCACTAGTGGGAGGGACTTAGAAATGACCAAATTAGGACAAAGTGGGTAAAATAATTATTCATCAGCTAGGAATATACATGAACAATTGCTTTATTTCCACCTAAACACATATATTACTGTTAAAACACAGCCAGACCTAACCTTCCTGGAGACTCCTGACTGTTTTGTGAGGTTTATGAACTACGCAGCTAGGATAGCATGTGAGAGAGACGTGCACTGAAACTTAACTCTTACTGCTGACATTAAACTGGAAAATACTGGTTTACTAGACTGCTGTTCCTGTAATTCACTCTCATGGAGTTTCTTTTTTCTTTTTTGAGTTTTAGAGGACAATTACACTTCGTACCCTGAAAATATGTCCCCTAACAGTCACTTTTACATGAGGAGGATCAGGGCTCTACATTAACTTTTGTATTCTCTTGTCCAGTCAGAAGTTTGAATTTCCACTTGTCCTGACCAATAATCCACTTGTGTGAATATAACATGATTCTTTTCTTTTTCTTTTAATAAATCTATACATGAGGTTTATGTTTTATTATATAACTGAATAACAAACATTTTTATAACACTTGATTTTTCTCAGACAACAGAATTACTGTTTTTCTAAGATATGACGGTTTAAGAAAGACATACTGTTGACTAGGGCAGTGTGATTATGGCAAAAAAATTATAATCACAATTATTTTGGGCAATACTGAGCTCACAATTATAATCACTGACTTTGAAAACATAATTTATGTATTAAATTAAACAGTTTTTTAACTGGGTTTTTTTTTTACGTTAAATATTCAGCTAACATACTAAATAAATAAATAAATAAAATAAAATAACATTTGAGGGACAGAAATAGATAAATAGATACATCAATATTGAGAGGGAGATGGAGAGGTGCCAGGGCCTGGCTGAGAGTGGGTCTGGCCTTTTATTGGGGACTTGTAATGCAGACCTATTTTTATTTATTTATTTATTTATTTATTTATTTATTGTCCAGGAAAAAAGAGGAAGCCAAATCATTTTCTTTCCATGAATTGCTTATAGAAAATTTGTGTAGGGATAAGTTTAGTTTTAAATTAAACTTGCTTTAACATACATACCTAATTACTTTAAATAATAGTTATTAATAATAATAATAATAATAATAATAATAATAACAACAATACAGCAGCTAATCAAAATTTAACTCAGTCATATACAGTAGGTCAGTTTCTTATCAAAACAGATTTTGTGTGTATATAATGACACTACAGTATCAGTTTTGTACTTATATTATTCAGCTTTTTTATCTGAGTGGGGAGGGTTTCAGCATTATCTGACAACCTAGGCACTATTAAATTTTATTTGGAATCTCACAGTGCAATGGTAAGATCAAATTAAATACAAATTATGAGAGCATGAGAAAAAGCGAAAAACTTTATTAAAATGATTGAAGAATTTTATTTGTCACTACATAGTTATACAAGTACAACAGTAGTGAAATGCAATTGCAACAAACTCCAGTCCAGACTGCAGATTTTTAAGAAATAAAAAAAGAATAAGTATGTACAAAATAAAAATATGACTCTGACAACTATGATATAAATGATATACAATATTATATAAATATACAACCCGAAAGACAAAGAAAAAGAAGATACAGAATTATGTTGTCATCTGTAATACATGATAAAGTGACTGTGTGCTGAATTTGGCGGTCATTGGTGAGGTTGTGTGTTTATTGCCCTTATAGCCTGATGAAAAAAGCTGCTGTTCAGTCTTCCAGTTTGTGCCCTGAGTGGCCGGAGTCTCTTACCGGATGGCAGCCACTGAAACAGATTTGGGTGGTGAATGTCTTTTATAATGCGCTGTCCCCTGGACCTGCAACGTCTGATGTAAACGTCCTGTAAATCTGGCAATTCAGTCCTGATGCACAGCACACCTGATCACTGTACTCCGGTCCCTTTTGTCCTGGTAGCTACTGTTCCGGTAGGGTAATATTCCCAGAGACAACCGATTGGATGATTGAGGTGGTGAAGGTTTTGTGCAGACCTCCGGAGATCCTGAACTTCCTCAGCTGTCTGTAGTAGTACAAGCGCTGTCTAGCCTTCTTCACCAGTGAAGTAATATGAGGTGTCCTGCACAAGTCCTCAGAGATATGGACTCCCATATATTTGTAGCTGATCATCCTCTCCACCAGAGTCCTGTTGATCTTGAGCGTTGTGTACTGAGAGTCTTGCTTTCCCCTCATGAAGTCCACCACCATCTCCTAGGTCTTTGAGACATTTAAGTCCAAGTTATTGATGTCAAACCAAGAAGATAGTGCTGCTGCCTCCTCCAGATGTCTTTTCGTTTTCTGGATCAGACCAACCACCCCTGTGTCATCTGCAAATTTCACAATGGAGTTGGAGCTGTGTCCAGCATAGCAGTCGTGGGTGTAATTAATGAAATGAATGAATGAACTTAATGAAATATACTGTAGTGATGCTTAATGGTACAGCTCTTCAGGTGTAATTCTCTCTCATTCTGACTGCTTCTGATGTTTCCTAGTGAGTGGAGAGACTCAGGACTCAGCAGCACCAATCAGAATCAGCAGAAGTATGGATGGAGATCGTCCAAGATGTATGTGATTAATGTTTCTTGTTGTCTGCTCAGTATGTCACTCAACACTAGTTTAGGGGTAAAAGAGTGTAAATATGAATTATGTGAGCATGAGTAAGAGCGGAAAAATGTAATATTTTAAAAGTGGGATCCCAGACTGCGCAAAAATCATGACACTGTCGCTATAGAATTCATTTGTTAATAGTATTATGGCATCATATTCGCCAGATCGGACAAGTACTTTTAAAATCAACTTGCTCTGAGCCATTTTGTGGTTGTCCTAGACAATTTAACTGTTAATGTTTAACCCTTTGGGAGGGACTTGTTGCCGGGCGTTATGTCACGCAGTTAGTGAGCTTATAGAAAGATGATTAAAATTTATTTAATTACCTAAATGATGAACAATTAGTCCACCACTATACACCAGAGAACAACATAATCACCACAATGCAGTAAGTAAGTGATTCTGTATTAAATTATTTATTCTTCTTCATTTTCAGTGGGTGGAGAATCGTCTAGTCCACATTCTCTAGTGTCGGTTCCTGTAGCAGAACTGAGGCTGGTGCTGCTGGGGAGGACGGGGTCTGGGAAGAGTGCAGCAGGAAACACCATCCTGAGCAGAGAGGAGAGGAACCAGGCTGCTACATCTACAGCTACATCTACATCCACCCAGCAGAGTGAGAGCACACAGGGGGAGGTGGCTGGGAGGAAGGTGACTGTGGTGGTCACTCCTGACTGGTTCTCTCCTGGACTCTCTCTGGAGAAGCTGAGACAGGACGTGGGACTCTGTGTCCATCTGTCTGCTCCAGGACCCCACGCCTTCCTCCTGGTCATACCTGTAAAGCAGCCTACAGGAGAGGAGAGAGGGATGCTGGAGAAAATGGAGGAGATTTTTGGAGAGAGATGTTGGAGAAACACCATGATCATATTCAGTGTTACTGATGAACTTCAGAAGAAGAACTTTGATGAGTTTATCCAATCAGGAGAGCAGGAGGTCCAGAGACTAGTGGAGAAATGTGGGAACAGGTTTTACTGTCTCAACATTAAGGAGAGTGGAGATGGTTCTCAGGTCTCAGAGCTGCTGGAGAAGATAGAGAAGATGGTGGAAGGAAGCAGAGAGAAATTCTACAGCAGTGAGATCTACCTGGAGACAGAATCTCAGATAAGATTGTTGGAGGCAAAGATCTTACAGGAAAAAGCAGATAAAAGGATGAAGGAGGAGATGGAAGTAAAGGAACAAATAGAAAAGGAGATAAAGAACACCCTGATAAAAATAGAAGGAGAAATCAAGGAGCATGAAGGAGACATCAGACAACTCGATGTTCGAACAACTGAACTTGAGAGAAAGATGAAAGAAGAGAGAGATGAAGAGAAAAAGGGAGAACTTGAGAAGGAGCTGAAACAAGAAATAGAGCGAAGGACAGAAATGGAAGAAAAGGTGAAGAAACTAAAAGAAAAGAGAGAGAGGGAGAGGAGAGAGATGGAGGAGAGACACCAACAGGAGATGGAGAAGATCAGGGAGGTGTATGAAGGAGACGTCAGGATGGAGACAGAGAGAAACCTCATGAGGATCATTCTCCTACTTCAGAGAAACATTTTGGCCTCAAAAGTAAAGAAGCAGGAAGAGCTCAGCAAAGAGATGGAGGAGAAGAACAGCGAGCTGGAGACTCTTAAACAGAAACTTTTTAAGATCACAGAATGTCACGATATGCAGAAAGAAGCATATCAAATATCTGTGTTGAGCTTTACAGAACCAAAGACAGAGTAATTTTTCATGAATGTGGGGAGGAGAGGATGAGTATTTCTAACACACTGACACAGTCAGGTAGGACAGGGACACTTCACTAAAGGAAATGTGGTACTGCACTATCACAACCTTTTAACGAGCAAACCATCAGGACATTTCTATTTCTATTCCAACATCAATCCCCTTATCAACTATATCAATTAAACAGAACTGCAAACAACATCATCAGCATGGCTGTGACTCCACCACAGACCAATATTCAGTACAATAACATGATATTGTTGTACTGCTTAATTAATGTAGTGCTAAAGAGGCAAATGTTTAGTAGTAAATAACATAATATACTATGAATATTTTCATTAGGACTCTTTAAACACCTGTGTTACTGCAGTACATTATTTCCTAATCATAGGAACATGACCAAACATACTGTAGTTCCTGTCTTATATTGCTTTAATGCAACAGTTCTATAAACAAGACAAGAACACACTGTAGATCGACTGACATTTAGGACACAATATGATGAAGCCTTTTATTTATTTTTGCCCTGCTCGTGTAAATACATCCAGATTTTATAGCATGTCAGCAAGCTAGCTTATCAGATCACACTAATTTGAGCTAATTGTTGCTTGTGAACTTAAACAGCGTGGAGTAAACAGTGAAACATTAAATAATAAGTTCTCCAGTAAGCATGTAGTTTAAGATCAAACAGGTTATTTTACTAATTTTCTAGCCGTCAGTTATATATCTAACACTAAAATCCTCTAGAGAATATTGTACAGCACAAAAGGTCAAAACACTAAAAGCTGACAGTGGTTGCAGGGAATTGGACCCCTGTACAGTGTGTACCCCGCCTAGTGTCCCGAGTCCCCTGGGACAGGCTCCGACCCTGTACAGCAGGGGTTCTCAATCTTAATATTCAAAGGACCGTAACAGAGTTCTATTAAGGGACAAAGGTCTGAAACCATAATGATAAGTAAATGACTTTTATTAAACTTCCTTATAACTTACAGTATAAGCAACGTACATTAACATTTAAGGCAATCGGAGACAAAATACATTCAAGCCTACAGTATTACAAACATTCCACTGTTTGACTGCAAACCAATGCTTAAACCAAATCAATCCTAACTGTAAATTAGTGCAAATGTAATGGAACTGTTTGCCTGCAAATTGTTGTTTGTGAACTTAAACAGTTCCAACTTTTAACATTACAAAAGTTTACAGGTGTTTTAATATAAATTGAAACTACTTTAACTATAATGAAACAAACTTTGTCTAAACAAACTAGATAACCAAAGTGTACTTAGTTTAGATGCCCAAATAAATAAATTAAACAAACCGATCTTAAATGACAAAACAAGACACTGTAATAATAAAAGGATTTTGAAATGAAAGTTACATGATGCCCTAAGGGGCCGTTCACATGTTACGTCTAAAAAGTGTGTAAATCACCAGCTTTCTCCTTCTTTCCAAAGCGTCCAGGAGTTTGTGCTCCCATGCCGTTTACCATTAACCATGTCGTAACCAAGAGACCTGTGGTGCACTTGTGACATTTTGAAAAGCTGAGACATTTTATCTCACTGGGGACACTCCCATGGACACTCATGGAAAATGCATTATTTTTACAATGATGTCGCTCTTTATTGTGACCTCACTTGTTGCATATTTTCATTTAAGATACCACAACTAAGCACGCAGAAGATGTGACACGGGAACAGTCAAAATATACAGCAACCCAGTCTGAGAAATGACACAGACAGATTTCAATTAGCCGAGTGGACACTAGACAGATACACTGACCTTCTCTGTGCACATTTTGCTAATTGTTCAACTGCCAATTGTTAGCCAACCCTGAACTCGTCATAAAACCATTACATTTAGCCATAATCTTGGGTCAGTATTTCAGGATCCAGATAGACTACAAAACTAATAATTTCTTAATAAGTATAACACTTTTTTATATTTCTAAGTAGAAAACATGCACTTTATTACACTGTATTATTGCATTCGCCTCCACATCTGCATGCAAACCAAGTATGACATCATAAACTACAGTATAGTAGTGGAAAGTATAGAAAATGTATTATACTGTACTTTGTGCCAGGAAGACTTTACAGTCCAGAAAACATGTTTCAAGCTTCATTTATCATATAACTATAACTATATAATCTATATATCTGGTTATATATCTATGTCTACATTTATAACTACATGATTATCTATCTATACTGTATATCTTCATCAATCTGCGTACAGTATATAGCTATATCTAACTTGATATCTATATTAATATCTATGTAGTTATGTACTGTATGCATCTTCACCACCTGGATTTAACTAAGCAAATTGTTAAAAGCCTTCCATTAAATAATTACTGCAGTGATTAATACAGTTCAGCTGTTAACAAGTTATTTAACCCTAACTGCAGTGAGTAGTTTCTCATCTCTTAGGATAGGATAGCGGTGAACCATCATCTTTAAGAGAGAAATGTTGTTGAGAAATGTTGTTGCATCATGCCTAGTGCCTACCGTACAAGCCTGTGGGGCAGTATTATGATCTGGGGTTGCTTCTGTTTGTCAGGTCCAATATCAGAAATGTTATGTGCCCTAAAAAAAATTGGTCAGCTAATGACCTGAATACACTGAATGACCAGATTTTTTCATTAATGGATTGATTTCTTCCCTGATCACACGGCCCGGGCAGTGTATACATATACAGTATATACCTACATACATATACTGTACATGTACGAACACACATATTCAGTCATACTGTATAGATATTAAACATATATGAAACATGAATGTGAGAGAGAGAAAGGCAGTGTATCTCTCTCTCTCTCTCTCTCTCTCTCTCTCTCAGAAGTGAATATAACAATAGCATTGCAAAACACTTGTTGCAGTATAACATGCCCTGAGTAAAGTATTTATTGAGAGACACTCTGTAACTCTACCTCAGTTGAAAACGTAACTACTTCATTACAGCAAGTAAGCCTGTTATTATTAATGTTGTGTTTGATTTTTACAACAATAAAAATGTATTCTTTTATTTTTCTTGAGAACAACAGAAGAAGGGTATGTTTTGTAGCACAGTTCTAACAGGAAATCAAACCCTGTATTGAAACATACTACGTTTACGCAGCCCTAATAAGTACATATTCAAAGTACCCCTATAGCTACAGTAATAAAACATGAAATGGTTATTGTTATTAAATGCAGTGTTCACTTTAAATCATTTGTAATAAATTGTTATTCTAAATAATTTTGACTTTAGGCTGAACATTTAGCTGATTTATGGTTATGAGTAAAATCATTCAGCTGACTCTGGTGGCCAGTTGTAAGGAACTAGACAGAGCATTAGGACTCCAGTGAGGGAACAAATAGATTGAGCTGAGAAACTGTAGAAGTACAAACCTACATGATTCAACACATACAGAAGACATTAATACAAGTGAAGGAAAGAATTAATGGGAACAAATTATATAAAAAACATTTTTTCACTGGTTCTGATGTTAACTAGTGAATGAAGAGCCTCAGGACTCAGTTTGTGTGTTTTTCCTGCTTACAGTGTTAGTTATTGTGTCTTCATTTCCAGATACACAGTTTGTACTTCCTCTTCACTGTTGATATTGTGCGCTGAATCTGTGTCATTAAAAAGGTAAAGTGTCTGTCTCTTGTCAGTTTGTGTTTATTGTTACGATAAAAAGTACTACAGTAATATCCACTAGTAATATCTAGTATCTCAAAATATGAAAATACTAGCTGTGCCCGCGACTTTGTTCTCTGGGAATTTTGGAATTGTATAGTTTTCACAATTCGACAGACATACTTTAACTGACCAGTACATTTTAAAACACAATTGCACACTCATAAGCACATTTTAAAAATGTACAGTACAGTGTCATCTGTTGAATTTTGGAATTAGCTAAAAAAAATTGTGTTACCGAGAACTGCGTGGAATGAAGTTGTGAGTTTGCGTTTATTATGTAGATAATAAACTATTTTAGGTTTACGCCTAGTTTACACCTGACCCTAAAACATTAACCATTAAAATGATCTCTTTTTTGTATAAAGACAAAGGAGAGATGTGAAGAGAGAGAGGAGAGGATACCAAAAATAAAGTTTGACAGATCAAACACTAGAACAAAACAAAGCTCTAGAAATGTGGAAAATCTTTGTACACTAATGAATTACTAATATAAGGAACATTTGCAGCTGTTGATTTTCAATTACCTCTCTGAAGTTAATTATTTTTTTGTATAATTCCATCTTGTTCTGCCTTCACTTTATCTTTTTATTCATAGATAAAAATATGAGGGTTATTCATGACAAAACACAAAAATGAATATCTACAATGTTTATATTATTGATATAGGTACTTGTGTCTTGTGTCTCTCAACTTTCTCTTCACAATATCCCACAGATTCTCTATGGGGTTCAGGTCAGGAGAGTTGGCAGGCCAATTGAGCACAGTAATACCATGGTCAGTAAACCATTTAGCAGTGGTTTTGGCACTGTGAGCAGGTGCCAGGTCGTGCTGAAAAATTAAATCTTCATCTCCATAAAGCTTTTCAGCAGATGGAAGCATGAAGTGCTCCAAAATTTCCTGATAGCTAGCTGCATTGACCCTGCCCTTGATAAAACACAGTGGACCAACACCAGCAGCTGACATGGCACCCCAGACCATCACTGACTGTGGGTACTTGACACTGGACTTCAGGCATTTTGGCATTTCCCTCTCCCCAGTCTTCCTCCAGACTCTGGCACCTTGATTTCCGAATGACATGCAAAATTTGCAACCTGTAGCCCATTTCCTGCACACGCCTGTACACGGTGGCTCTGGATGTTTCTACTCCAGACTCAGTCCACTGCTTCCGCAGGTCCCCCAAGGTCTGGAATCGGTCCTTCTCCACAATCTTCCTCAGGGCCCGGTCACCTCTTCTCATTGTGCAGCGTTTTCTGCCACACTTTTTCCTTCCCACAGACTTCCCACTGAGGTGCCTTGATACAGCACTCTGGGAACAGCCTATTCGTTCAGAAATGTCTTTCTGTGTCTTACCCTCTTGCTTGAGGGTGTCAATGATGGCCTTCTGGACAGCAGTCAGGTCGGCAGTCTTACCCATGATTGCGGTTTTGAGTAATGAACCAGGCTGGGAGTTTTTAAAAGCCTCAGGAATCTTTTGCAGGTGTTTAGAGTTAATTAGTTGATTCAGATGATTAGGTTAATAGCTCGTTTAGAGAACCTTTTCATGACATGCTAATTTTTTGAGATAGGGATTTTGGGTTTTCATGAGCTGTATGCCACAATCATCAATATTAAAACAATAAAAGGCTTGAACTACTTCAGTTTGTGTGTAATGAATCTAAAATATATGAAAGTCTAATGTTTATCAGTACATTACAGAAAATAATGAACTTTATCACAATATGCTAATTTTTTGAGAAGGACCTGTATATAGACTTTAATTGTTATATTGTTAATCTAGCTGTGTCTGCGACTTTGTTCACGTGGAAATTAATTCCACTCTTATAAGCATGTTAAATTTGGTATTAACTAAAATGAATAGTTTATTTCCTAACATCAATCACAAAAAAAAAGGATTTACAATGTAGGAAGTACTGAGTGCATAAATGAACATAATACATTTCATAAAGTGACAATTTCATTTCAGAAGGTCTAAATCCATTTTATGACTGATCTTAGGAAATATTTTTATATTTTAAGATACTTGATTGTTGATTTTTGTGGGGGTGAAGGCGTGCATTAAGGACTATTTAGGCCTGGTTTAGTTTGAACACAGACTAAATGGTCATGTCTTGGCTAGGCTACTGTATATACTGTAAGACCTATAAGGGTTTGGTTTGGTGAGTTTTGACATGTAAAATACTGAATGAGGAAATCAAACTTTTACAATAAAACCATCTAATATGATATATCATGAAAAGGTCACATTACTGTTTATGCAGCATTAATGTTTCAGTTATTGTCAGATTGTCAGGTTTTATAGATCTGTTACTGTTTGCCCCATTTATTTAGTTTAACATTACAGTAGTTATCAGTGCAGACAGGATGTGATTGGTCAGTGTGAGTAGGAATGTTCCTCGGTGTAAATGATACTGTACAGTGTTGTTAAAACAGAATATTCAGGACTGTAAAGACTTCTCGAATGGACTGAAGATGAATAACAGCATTTATGTCAAGGAAAGAACACAAACGCTGTCCACCAATGTTGATAGGTTCACATTTGTCTTTTTTTGTTTTAAAATTACTTGAGATTTATGAAAATGCAATATATGTCACATTTAATGATCCACTGCAATGCACTTTTGTGTGACTGTGGCTTTTCTCTCTCACGCATTCATGTTTTTTCTAGTTTAAGGTTTATATTACTGTACACACACATACACACGCACATTCTGTCATTCAGATATCTTAACTTAAGGAGAATAGCAAACAATTCAGGAAGAGGACACATATGAGGAGGAAGCTTCTGTCCAAAAGTTCTTTCAAACCAAATCACCAACGGTGGGGTCTAGTAATAAAATGCTGAGCAAAGTTAGTTAGGTGTCAATGTACAAATGATCTGTGCTGTGTCGTATGCTTTAAAGAGAATAGAAAAAGGTAATAGAAGAATGAGTTCATCAGAGGGACAACCCATGTGAGATGTTTTGGAGATAAAGTCAGAGAGGCCAGATTGAGGTGGTTTGGACATGTTCAGAGGAGAGATGGTGAATATATCGGTAGAAGGATGCTGAGGTTGGAACTGCCAGGCAGGAGGTCTAGAGGAAGACCAAAGAGGAGATTTATGGATGCAGTGAGAGAGGACATGAAGTTAGTTGGTGTGAGAGAAGAGGATGCAGAGGATAGGGTTAGATGGAGGCAGATGATTCGCTGTGGCGACCCCTGAAAGGGAACAGCCGAAAGACAAAGAAGAAGAAGAACAAAGAAAAAGAAAATATTTACCTCTGAAAATCCTCACACAACATGAAGGGTTTTTGTTGTTTTGTGGAGTATTTATCAGCTTTCTGTTTTTCCAACATCTATTTGATTGAAATTACATCAATGTACTAAAACACATACATGATCCTGCTGTAAATAGTTTTTTTGTTTATCTCTTTTTTTATTGTCAAAATGATAACTTTAAGTTTTCAAAATAATAACTGATTAATGGTGGTGATCGTACCTCCAATAATGAGGAACATTCCTAATGATCTAGCTGATCTTCTATCAGAAGAAATGCAGACATGATATAAACTAGACTCTGAGTACTCGGGTCTGCACTCGTCTACACTTTGTTGGCTAAACACATCTTTCACTCCGCTTCACTGGATTGTTCATGTTTGGAGATACATTCTTGTCCAGATCTCTCGATCTCTTATCAGTTACAATGAGATAATACATCATCATCTTTAACGCATTACATTTTAAATGCATGTAATATAAAAATTAACCAAACACATTTAAAAATCAGGTTTTGTGCAGCAGCATCACTTAAAGAGCATGCGCATTAATCAATCCTCCGAGAGCTTTGTTGTTTTACATTTGATGTTATAACAGGTTCACTCTTTTTGCACGGGTGGCACCACAGACACATGGAGGTCCTGGGAAAAGAGGGTAATTTTATTTAGAAAAACGGGGTAGGAGAAGGGTTACAGGAGGGAGAAAGTGAAGAAAGGGGGAGATTTTTAACGCAGAGAAAGCTCGAGATCCATTAACATTAATTATCCTCAGCCGGCCCGACCTGACCGCCTCGTCCCTGCACTCACCTGCAGATAGGGGAGGACACCTACGTAGGGAGCCTACTGTACTTAATGAGTGAGGAGCGACAACAGGTTGAGGTGCACGCCCATCACAGGCGCACACAGGAATAGATGTTTTCAGAGTGAATTTGAAAGTAAAGTAATTAGTAATCTGATTACTTTTTGTATGTAATAATCAACAATGTAATCAAATAACACATTACTTTTTGTGAGTAACTTCCCAACATTGCCTGTAACCACAACAACCACTTCATCCATCATGTACCTACTGATATTTCAAGTGCAGGATTTCTTCGAGTCATGGTTCAAAAGCAAAACCTGAATGTGTTGGAGTTCTTGAGAATATTTTTTGTTTCATCTGTAAAGCATTTTATGGTTTTGTCGTGTTGTTTTCTTATTTTTTTCCTTTTCTTTCCTGACTGTTTGTTGGAAATCATCAACCTGACCTGCTTCATTTTATTACAATACTGAAAATATTACCTGACTTGTTTACTTGTACTGACTAATAAATTTGGAAAGTATTTTAATTCAATTGCTTTTTCATAAATCTTCAGTTCATTAATGTCGAAATTGTTTTAAACAACTGTTCAAATGATTATTTTAATTTTTGTCAGTCAGAACTGACTGAAAATAACAGAAAATAAGGCGATGCTCAGCATTTTCACTTCATATGGAATGTTTTACTCAGAATGAAATAACTTCATGAATATTTAACAGTAAATAATTTATCTGGTGTGTGTGTGTTATATCAGAAAGGTTATAACTGTAGCTGAGTGAACATTAATAGCAGCTATTCTGACTGTAATTACCAAGTAGCTCTCTTTGCATTTCATCTAACATTACTTTTCTCTCTATCGTGTTACGCAGCACCTTTAGGATTGGTAAGTAAATAACTCGACTTAACAATCATGATATTATGACATTTTTTTATTTGTACAATATTAGATTTTAATTCAGCAATCAAATTAAAACATAAAACATTTTCAGATCACGATTTAAAGTCAGAGTCCACTTCCATAAGTCAGTTTCTTTCCCACAATGCACCTGTGCGTAAACCCATCTTTAGATTGATAAATATTTGTGTTTTTTAGGAAGTGGGAATCTGATATTCTGTATATTCCTTTATGTACTACAATAACACATAGATATATTACAGAATATTTAACTATAGATATAAAATACACAGGGGGAAATGCACATATACTGACATACTGTATATTGGTAAATACATGCAGATATCAGAAAATAGTATTTTACAATAAATCACAAGATATTTCTGTTCCTTAAGGGAGTTACGATAGTAATGGAGGTAAACAAATGCAAGTGCACATCAGCGTTGGTTTATTTAACAGTAACAGATAATCCAAAATGTGAAACAAAGTCACAAACAAGCAGAGTCAAAATGAAGAAGTCACAGGCATCCAGCAGCTTGGTAATGTCAGGCTAGAGCTGAAATACTTCACACTGAACAGTGGCTCTGAGTCCCTTTTAATTAGTTACTGTCTGACTGGACACACGTGTTGCCGGTTAGTAATCAGGAGATCCTGAAAGGAGAAAAGCGTTTCATGGGGAGGTGTAGTCCATGCCCTCCATGTTTATAAGTTGAATGGCAGTCTGGGAAATTAAGTTTCTTAAAGGACATCAAAGCGTATCTAGTAGTATACTATATATATATATATAGTATATATATAGTATATATAGTATAAGGCTTGGTAAGCCTTGGTATATATATATTTACGCATAGTGTAGCGAACAGCTACAAAACTGTTTATGCCTAATACTGTAGGATACAAATACAGAGACAGTTACAGACTATAACAATTTTTTTATAATCTTACTCTGCTTTTTTTTTGTCTTTATAAAGATGTCTGGGTTTATCAGGTGAGTGTATATATAATATAATATCATATATTTATGGATATCTTATTGATGATCGCAGCATTAAAAATATATTTATTACTGAATAATGTTATAATTATGTCAGTGACAGATAAATAGGTTACCATGGTTACAATAGTATCTGTAAAATGTTGTTTATTTTGGATTTAAAATTTTTTTCAAACATATGCAAGATGTTTTACTGACTGATCTGAGGGCCACTTACACCACACAGCTAAACACGCTACTTGTGAAAATAATTATAACACATGACATGAGTGCTCTCTGGGAAATGAAGTCCCTTACACATACAAAAACTCCCCAAGTCCATAGGGGACCCCTCCAGAGGTTATACCTGATACTGTTATATGTGTATAAAACTTTGTTGAAATGTAAACTAAGATCAAGCAAATTAATGTGAAATAAATTATGACCCTAACCCACATTCAACTTCATCTGCAGACTTTGTATTAAACTCCATTTAACGTGATCTTGAAAAGGATTCGTATATATTCAGTTTAACTTGACGATCTGTGCAGACATTCTATAACTGGAATAAAAAATGACTCACTCCATAATCATCTATACGAACCCGGAGTACCCGGAGGAACCACACCAAGCACGGAGAGAACATGCAAACTCCATGCACACAGACCCTGAGGCAGGAATCGAACCCAGACCCCTCAGGCCTCAGTGCTAACCCCTATGCTGCAGGGCTGCTGGAACTAAATCAATTCATGTGGAAAAATTACTGGCTTCAAGAGATACAAATTTCAAATAAAATGCCAAAGTTTTGGAAAAATATCTGAAAATATATTGCTCATTGTGTGATGCCATCTAAAAAAAAATCTACATACTTGTTTCGGGAGGATGTTTATCACTCCTGTAACGATCAGTTTAGTGTTTAGTGATTGTGTTCTTCAGCTGCATTAAAACTCAGTGTGTTAATAAATACAACATCAGTTTAAATCCGCCTCAATCAGCTCAGTGTGTAGTGTTAGTAATATCACCTCTGAGTGACACACACACACACACACACACACACACACACACACACACACACAGTGACGCGAACAGATAAACAGTTCATGTGTATTTAACACTATTTACAGTACAGAGTATGGAGTCGGGTATAAAACCTTCACACTGATTTATTCTCTTCCACAGAGTTACAGATGATGGACAGAAGATGAGAGAATGAAAATGAAGAACTCGGCTCTACAGACTGGTGAGTATCGAAAGAGCTACAAAAGCAGACATGTGATTACACTGTAAAACTCCAACTAGACGAATGTTAAATAAATTAATATTGTATTGTTGGTTCAACTTCTTCCAGTAGAATTTGTTGATGGTGTCGTTCCAGCGGGAGACAGGGTGGGGTTTTATAAAACCATGTGATTATATCTCAGGGAAGGTAAATTGCTACTGTAGCTCAACTTAAATCTATTAGTTTATTCAGTCTGTGACTTCAAACACATTATCTGTTACCTGACCAACAATACAGTTTTAATTCCTTCAACATTTATTTAGTTGGAGTTTTTACAGTGTGTGTGTGTGTGTGTGTGTGTGTGAGGTTTTATTGAAGGTTGTGATTAAGAAAGGGAGTGTGCAAAGCAAACAACTGAATGAAACTTTTTTTTTTTTTTAGTCTAGGATGCAGTCATTTCCCAGTGATTCTAAAGATGTGTTTCTTGTGTTATGTCTTCACCAACTTCAAACAGACAAAAATGACTTCAGGTCCCGAGGGGCATTCTATTACCTGCCTTGAATGTCCTACAAACAGCAGGGGCAACAAGCAGGGCTTCTATTCTGTCAGCAGGAGCCCAAATTGTGTGCAGCATCATCAGACAGATGTAGAATAGCAGAGAGCGAGTCACGGAGAAGAGCAGTGAGGAAAGAAGAATCAGAAAAAGCTGGCTTGGGTGATTTACAAACAGCATAAACAGTGAAAAGCTAAATCAGAATCATATGGCGTTATATTGATGCCACAATCCTGATAACATACTAATTAGTTTCCTCAAAAATCATTAGAATGACTAAAATGTTAATTAGCTAATATATTTGCCAGCCTTGCCTTGGCTAAGGTCAAGTGTTTATGATCGTCTCAAACTTAATAAAGAGGCGTATAATAGTCCTGTATAACACCTCTACTGTGGTAAAAAACAGATATGCTTAACCTAGCCAATGTATTAGAATTCAGGGGAGGACAAGCACCTTTTCAATGTTTCTAAGATGATCTGGCTGCAGACCTTCTCTGTGAAGTCATTTTTGCACTCGGCCCAACTGCCGATCAAACTCCCAAACGTACTGCAATAAGCAATAATAAAAAACTAAACGTAGATATCCTGTAAAATTATGAACTTGCTTGTAATTATCTAGAATATGGAAAATAGCATGCAATTCATTATAAAGTCTCAGTGATCGTAAATCACTGAAATTAACATAGTATTTTATTTCAATGAAATTTCAACAAAACAATTCAGATTTAAAGTACAGTACCATAGTAGGACAAATCAGCGTTTCCCACAGCTTAAGCGTTAAGACTATTTGTTTTGGCTCAAGTAACAAAGCCCTTTTTGTTTCTAATTTTTAGGCTTACCAGTATATATAATTAAACAATTATCTTTCATTCGTTGGCCGCACATGTTACCTACAGTATAATGAATTAAGTAAAGTGATCCATTAGCACTTCTGGGTGGTAGGGTATTGGGTAAAGTGTGAGGCAGCCTTAGTCGCTGGTCATTGTACTTGCCAATATCTGAATATATTTTTAGAATTTTAATAACTATTTTATAATGGCAAATTATTATATTAAAAAGACCACAATGGTGCTGTTTGGTCAACACGCACCATGCCATGTATATTAAATACAATGAAATAAAATACAATAAAAAATAACATAACACACAAACATCTCATGGCAATGGTCATAATGGTGGAAGGGTGATGATTTGGGAAACATGCAGCGATTGAGACAAACGTCAAGTTATCTGTCCTGCAGCTTAAGCTGAGCTGACATTACAACATGTTTCACCTTCAAAGTTTATATTCCCAGTCAAAACTGACTGATATGATTAATTTATTGAAAACAAAGGCCAAATGTACAACTTATAAATATAATAATACTGTATAAATCTACAATTTTAAAGTAGACTTGCTGTCATTTCTAGGACCTCCCCACTTCCCCTTTATTCTCACCATTAGCCGGGTTGCCTGTGTACACTGCGGGGCGTAACATGTCTTTGCATGCTGCCCATATCTTTATACCATACTTAGATGGTTTGTTTGGCATATACTACTTAACCTTCCTCTTACTGTATGTTAGCTTTCTGTTACTATCTTTTATGTTAACAGGTCAGTGTTGACCCGTGTCTTTAATCAGTCATATTACCCTCAAAACAATTATTTATCATCCAATTTTTGTCCTTACCTCTTGGTTACTTTGATACACTTCCTTGTCCATTAAAAGAATGGTTTTAATATTTTTGCTGTGACCTCATGAGCATTTACTTTAACAGTATACCTCTTGTTTTCTATTTAAAAAAATGATTAAATGAACCTCAAGATAATTAATTAAATAAATAAAAGGTTTTCATGTTACCTTACTATTACTGAGGGGTATTAGAACACAACTCTTGAATAAATTTATATATAAATTTATTATAATATTAATTACTATAGTAACATCTATAGTGTTACAGGTCAAATTTAACCAATATATATTTATTTCAAAGAAAAAGGCAAAAAAGTATTTTCAAAAATAACTATAATATAAAGAGAAAGCCAAACAAGTAAATCTCAAAATGTGGATTTGCAAGGCCAAACAATCAACGAACAATCAAGCAAATCCAACCAATAGAAATGAGACACTAGTTACAAAAAAACGTCTTTGTGTGCAAGAACATGCATGTGCATTTAGATGCATGTGTGGAAAAAGTGACACTTTTAGTGTGTTCTTTGCAAATATATATATTTTGCAGTAGAAGCAGAGTATGTTTGTCTTTCTGTCTTTATTGCTAGGTCAGACCTGACACCTCTTTCTTTTAGAATCAGGTGGCCTCAGTGGGGTTGTGACTGTGTAGGTTGATGTTGAGGCAGTGCTGGCCGAAGAGGATGCTGGCACTGATGATCTTTGTGTTGCTGATGGTGTGGAAGGAGTGCTACATGAGCTCTGCAGCTGTCGGACCAAGGCTGCAGCGGCTGTGCACCTGTTCCCTTCACTCAATATGTGCCTTGACAAGGGAACTGCCTAACTCCTCAAGTAACATTCTCTGCTTAATTCCGCGTAAGTTCCACCCTGTCCTTCACCTGCAAAATTTCTGCAGGCAGCTCAAGTTTATTTTTGTTTATGGTGCCCACCATGGTAAGTTTCCACCTGAGAAGTTCTTGCCCAAGGTGGTCGGTGCTGACCCTAACATACTGTAAGAGGAAGGTTTTAAATGGGCACTGTCCCCTAAAATCGAGATGCACAGTGATGTCTAGACCTGGTTTGTAAACTTCTGCGAAACTTCCCAGCTTGTCTCATTGACTTCGGGCTGCTCTTGTGTAAAAAAAGATGGTAAAAAAAAAAATACAAATTCATATGTGATATTGTGACCCCGCAGTCCAGTAGTCATATCGAGGACTACATGTTTTCCTTGATTTTTCTCAGGAATGCCACTTGCACGTTTGCCTGTGTAAATCTGCAGATTCCATGCATATCTGGTTTTTGCATCACAAGCTGCCCAAATTTTAATTTTTATAGGCATGTACTGCCGGTAAGGGCATTTTCCACGGAAAGGGACACAACTTCATCTACTGTTACCTCTGGCCCTGGGTTGAACATCAGTGGAAGGAGCTGCACCCACCTTTCCTAGACATCCCTGATGGGAATAAGCTTGTCAGATTTTTTTCTGTTGTCAAATCTAAGGACTCTTTATCATTCGAAATGACAGAAGTGACATTGTTGTGCATAAAATATTTCTGCCTGTCGACGCATCCCAGAGACTATCAGTGGCCTCATTGCTGGATTTGTAAACACCAGCAAGGAGAAGAACACTAATATAAGCATCCAGGTATTCCTCATCAATGTCATTCCACATGTCGCCATTAACCATTTTTCCTTCAAGGTTTGTCATAGCAATCATGACTTTCTTTAGTGACAATGGCATAAACAGATCAAAACATGTCTTGATGTCATTTACTCTCGTCACAGCAAACCAGGGGTCATTTTGATGACGTTTGCAGCAGCTGCCCTGACATGTAGGTCAGGAGGTACTGAGCTCCAACAGATGTTACCACTTTCGGATTTGAACGTTTCAGCAGGAGTGAGTGCAGCTTCAGCATCGGTGACCTCCTCATCAGACTCATCAGATGTGTCTGTGCCTTCTGGTAGATACTCTACAATGTCTTCCTCCTCGGAAACCTGCTCATCTGTATCACTATGTGTGTCACTGTTCTGTGTCCTCTGTCTCATTTTCAGAAAAGATATGATCCAGAGCTTAGCTTACTGTAAATCTTCTTCTCATTCTTGACTGCTGCAAACAGGAGATGTGACTCTGTTAGTCGCCAACGCTAAACTAAATTTGTCTTATGCAAGCCTTACGTGTCTGAACATGTCTGTCTTTGTTTGTTTGTTTTGTTTGTTCAGGTAATGAGACACACAGACAAAGAGAGAAGCCCCTCAAAGTGTGTTTATGATTTTTGTTTTGACCCTAACTATTGTTTTATAACCTTAAATTATAACTGGGTCAAAACTGACCCCAACAACACAAAGGAAATCATTTTCTCCAGAGCATTTTATAATTTAGTACAATTGTTTTTTTTTTTAATTAAACACAGATTCCTGACAAAGTCAAAAAGCCTTGATGCACTAAACAAAATTAGGTAGTAGTTTTACGCATTTAAAAAGTAAAACAGGTCGGTGCTGACCCTAACATAAGAGGAAGGTTTTAAATGGGCACTGTCCCCTAAAATGGAGATGCACAGTGATGTCTAGACCTGGTTTGTAAACTTCTGTGAAACTTCCCAGCTTGTCTCCTTGACTTCGGGCAGCTCTTGTGTGGTTGCCATTAAAGCTAATCACACATGACCGGATATGGAACGTCTGCAAAGACATGCCTGACCAGTGTCCCCAGACCATAAGCTGGATGCAGAGCCACTGAGAGATCAAACAAAATCAATTATTATTCACTGGATCTAACTCTTTCCAGGTGTTTCCACAAACCCTTCTCCCCTCCAGGTTTGTCATGTTCATGTCAATGGTTACAGTGGGGTCTGAGAGGAAAAGTAAAAAAAAAGGACTTGATGTTATCCACTCGGGATATGGTATTTCGGGTTAGCATTTGGTTCCATTTGTTGACCAGAAGGAGACCACAACCAAGCTGGGTCTTTCACCTCAGGTTATACTCTGTGTCATCCTCAACCTGACACTTCCTCCTCTAAACACTCCACACTGTCAACCTGACTTCTCTCCTCATCACTGTCAGTGTCAAATATAATATACTGTATAGTATATCCTGCAGACAAACACTGAACTGTGAGTAAGGAATCGAAAAAGCTTTGTATACAAGAGCTGCTAGAAAGTTCTATGATTGAACCAATGTTGCAATTTAGTTTTTCAACAGGTGGGGTAAAAATAGTTTTTGATAGGTTTCCATGTGGGTTGCCATAGAAGCCAAAAAGATGCATAAGGGGTGTGTGTGTGTGTGTGTGTGTGTGTGTGTGTGTGTGTGTGCGCGCACGCATTTATGTTTGTGTGTCTGCTTAAAGACACCTGCATGTTTAGTTGGGAAAAGGAGTGTAGAAATGTGCTTAAACTATATTTTATACAGTCATTGTAGTCTTACCCATCCATTTCCAATGACCGGCCATTTTTGACCGGAAACACCATAAGTGTATAAAAGTTAAAACATTTTTTTATTGAAATATTTCAAATGTATTTCAGGTGCGAACAAAGTCATTAAAACTCATGAGAAAAATGGATAAAATGTGCTGGCCTTTTTTAGAGAGGAAACTTGTAAATCGGTCAGATTTGAACGGAACACAGCATCAGGGTTAAAAACTGCTTTTGTTGTTGTTGCTGTTGACATCACTTGATCTTAGTTGTTTGTTTATAGAACTTTAGAACATTTTCCATCTACACATTATTTTAATTAATTCTCTCTCTCGTTTATTTTAGAGTATAAGATTCATTATGGCGGCGCGGTGGTGTAGTGGTTAGCACTGTTGCCTTGCACCTCCAGGGTCTGGGTTCGATTCCCCGGCCAGGCTCGAATCCTGTCTCTGTGTGCATGGAGTTTGCATGTTCTCCCCGTGCTTGGTGGGTTTCGTCCAGGTACTCCGGTTTCCTACCACAGTCCAAAGATATGCAGGTTAGGCTAACTGGCGTTCCTAAATTGACCGTAGTGTGTGATTGGGTGTGTGAGTGTGTGTATGTGTGTGTGCCCTGCGATGGATTGGCACCCTGTCCAGGGTGTACCCTGCCTAGTGCCCGAAGTCTCCTGGGATAGGCTCCAGGTGCCCCGCGACCCTGAACACAGGATTAAGCGGTATAGAAAATGACTGAATGAAAAATTCATTATTTGGAACATCATAATATCAGAAAGTTGGAAGAAACTGAAAAAAACCTACAAAACACTAAGCTGAAACTGGACAGCATGTCTAAATCACTGGAGCATAAAGACCAATAGCAAGAGGATTATTAAAAACAAATAGGGAATAAAGATGCGGAACTAGACCAATGTACTGAAGCACATCAGATGAAGAATAAAACGCTTGAAGAGAAGGACACACTGCTTACAAAGGTGAAAGAAGAATTAGCAAAAACAAGTACAATGTTAGAAGAGAATCAGACTGTGAGGGTTGCCCACTAGAGGGCAGTGTTTACTGTGTTGTAGTTTTTGGTTGTAGACCCAGTTTCCCAGAAGGCACCTTGGTCAGCTGACGCGGATGCTCAGCTGAACCGAGGAAGCTCATTAGCATTAGTATAAATACCTGTTTGTTCTGGGAAACTGGGTCGAGTATTAATTTCAGTTCTGTTTCATCTGGTTCTGTTTGGTTTAATTATCGTTGGCCTTTTGGTTTCTGGAGCTCTTTAAGTTAAGTTTGTATTTGTCTAGATTTAGTTTGTTTCTTTGTCTCTGTGTCTCCTAGCAGGATTAGCCTCTAGGAGAATTAGCCTTTTGTGTTTACCCTTATGTGTGAGTAACTTCCTTTGCATGTCTAGATCTTAGTCTGTATAAATACTAATGAGGGCAATACTAACCTGTTTAGATCTTAGTCTGTCTAGTCTTCGAGTCTGTCTAGTCTCATCGTATGATTAGCTCTTAGTCTGTTTAGGTACTAACCTGTTTAGCAACTAACCTTCAGAGTTCTTAGTCTGTTTCATACCTAGTCTGCTGTGTACCTTGTCTGTTCATCCCTTGGGTCTCAATTGCTACAAGCCTGTTTAGCAATTGGTCTGTTTGGCTACTAGCTAGCTTAGTAGCCAATGGGCGTAACAGCTAGTAGACCAAGTCAAGCCTGTCTTGTGTTTGTTTATCCCTTGCATGCATAGTCCCTAGTGTTTAGTCCGCTAGTCTGTTTGGTCTGTCTTGTGTTGTCTAGTTTGTATTGTTTCAGTGTTTGTAATCCCTAGTTTGTGTGTTTTAGTTTCTTATGAGTTTTCGTTATAGTATGCTTCAAAGTTCAAGCCAACTTGTTTTGTTCATGATTTTTTTTTTTATTATTATTAAAGACTTTTTGTTACACCGCATCCCCCTCTGTGTCTGTGCCTCACCTCCTTGCCCACAGTCCAACACCTAACAGTACGTGACACCAGGGGCGTAGCAAGCTTTTCAAAAGTGTGGGGGATGAATGTGGTTTGTTTGTTAACAATAAAAATGATGAATACAATGACAGAAGGGTAAAAAAAGGTATTAACATACAAGATATAAAAAGCTTTCAATTTAAATGAGTGATAGTGATACTAGAGTGATACTAAAAACACACTCAGATCACACTTGCTAGACTTGCTAAAGATTTAGAATCAGAAATGCTTTAATAATCTGAGGGAGAAATTTTGTTACTCCAAATATACAGACAACTTTTCATACAAACAACATACTGTATATTCAGAACAAAAATAGAAACAAATATGTACTGTACATGTATAAATGCAACCAACCTGTCTGCTTATTGTCTGCCTTTTCCTCCCTCTTCATCTCTGTCTTCCTCACTCCTGGCCACATCCTCACATACACCCTAATCAAAACATTTAAAGTGAATTTGATATAAACACACCATACACACGTGTGCACCTGAGATGGAAATAAGCACCACCCATGACACAAACACACACACAGCCGCTCTTCCTTCATAAACCTCTTTTACAAACTGTAACATTCATTTAATTGCTGTGAACCTTCCTGTGCTGCCTCTGAAACTAATGCCTCCAGCAACGTCCTCTCCTAAACAAGGTTGCAGTGGTAATAGGTTCAAACAGTTACAGCTGTGGCACTAGAAAACCTCAGTGAATATCGAAAAGTAATACAATGAAATAAATGCAAACAGCATCTAATGGTAATAGGCTACTGTTGTTTAATGTCAACATTTTTCAACTTTCATCTCTCAACTTCACTTACAGGATTTCTCTTGAAAAAGGTGTCAATCTTCTCCTGCCTCTTTCTTTTCTGCATCTTAATGATACTGCATGACAAAAGGACAGTGGTAAGCTTGATAGTGGCGTGGGTCCGACAGTGGCGTGGGTCCGACAGTGGCATGGGTCTGACAGGACTGTGACTGCTACATTTTCTTTACTTGCAGATAAGCAAGTAAGCAATGAAGATATAAAACAAAAAGTCCTCACAAAAGGCTTTTTTCTAAATAATAATAATAATATAAACAAAAGTATAATAATATAAATAATAGTATAAATAATTTAACAATTTACTGTTTTTAAACATTAAAATAATATACACATTAAAATATTCTTCCATAGTCAACAGGTATGCAAACTGACATTATTTCTCACTTTTTTCTCCTCAACAGATACAATCAAACACAGCAGGCAAGTCAGCTAATGAACAAACAATGCTCAAAATATCAAAATCAATTGCACTGGCAATAAACCCATAAATACATTGCTTAACATTGTCAATTTGTCCCTCATCGTCAATTTCCTGCTTCTTCCTCACAGTTACTTTATGCACTGCATGCCACACACATAACCGAATTTATCCAGGTTAGCTACTGAACACTATCCCAATTAGCAATTTTTTTTAACTTATGATGTAATTTATTGATGTTAAGAGGATAACCCCTTGAGATGAAACATCTCGTTTTCGAGAGGGTCCTCAAGACATAGGACAAAGACAAAACAACACATTGTTGCTTTCTCCGCTTTATTTAATCGTTTCCCGCGGCAGCGCAACAGCCCGTCAATTCATGCCCATGCAGTGATGAGAAACACAAACAAGTCGATGCATGTCCATTCTTTTTATTTTCTATGTTGTCAGGCGAGATTACAAACTTTCCGGGTGGATTCCGTACTTAAATCAAACCAAAAACTCTAAAGAAAAAGGCTCAGGCTCTATATTCCTGCTTGTATCACATTTCCGCGTTTTTTTCCGCATATCGGACTACATTACCCATACAGCATTGCGCGCACTGGACTACACTCCCGTAAACAGCTGCCGTAAAAATCAACCTCTCTCCCGCAACACTACCCCCACTCTGGATGGTGATTAACTGAACACCACTCCAGCACCGTTACCGGACTAATACAGAATACATTCCACACCTATTAAGGGGAGTGATATTACACATTAACCATGTCAACTGAAGGCAGAAATAGATACAACACATTATCTACCCATATATGTTTATACACTTATCTTTTACATTGTTTTCCCCCTTTTTTTTTCTTTCCACAGTTCGTGGCAGCTCCATTGTCGAGCATAAAGTCTATAGGAGCAACATGCTCAATGAAGACATTCACCAATATATTCCAACCCCACTTGACGGGGTAACAGTCCATTAGATGGAAGGGTAGCACGGTGCTAAGAAGGGTTAAATGGTAGCTTTAGAAAGGGAAGTCTTTGTCCACAAGCGAGGGAATTTACTCCCAACTTAATTTGCGAGATGGTTGTTTGGATAAGGGTCCGGCTGACTTTTCACTATTAGCCTGTATAAAAGAAAAGGGATTAACAACAATCATGGCCTACAACTAAACAATTAAGCTCGATCAACATACATTCGGCTTGTTTTCTTCGTAACCAAAATAAAGAACATCCACCACGTATAACAAGGAACATATCTTAAGTGATATTTTCAACAGGGGACATGCATAAATTTTTTTTTTTTTTTTACAATAACAGATTATCAACAAAACAAATTTCCTTTTTTTTTTTTTTTTTTTTAGTTCTCCTTTGTATGTATGTATATTCAAATAATTTGCAGTTATTGAGTCCAGTCTCCAAATCTTTGTGGCGGCCTCTTCAGTCGTTGCGGCCTACCCTTCCTTTGGCCGTATACAGTCCCTGTCAAACTATGCGGCACCGTGCTACCTTCTTCCTCTCGTACGTCCTCTGTGCTCCGCTCTGTTATTATCATGCTGGAGTCATCCATTCGGGGCAGGCTGTCCGGCCCGGTGGAATCACTGGTTTCCTCGGTAAAGAGACAAGACAGATCCAAGTCGAGTTCAGCCCCTTCAGTGTCCACGCTTGGAACAGGTACTTCCTGAGGTTGCCAGTCCTCCGAGTCTCTGAACACCCAGTTGTTCTCCAGGGGTTGCCGAGAATGATAGGGTTTGAGCTTGTCATGGTGAACGACCTTTACTTTAGTCCTCTGACTCTTCTGAATCCGGTACACTAAATCATCCAGAGTTCCAAGGATAAAATAAGGTCCCTCATAATTTGGAAGGAACTTCCTGATCTTGTTTTTCACTCGTTTGGTTCCTTTAACAAGGTACCACACAGCATCGCCAACCTTGTAGCGTGTCCTGACTGCTCGTTTATCATACTGCTTTTTCGCCCGCTCCACTGATTGGCCTAGTGCGTCCCTTGCAATTTGGTGTGCCAATTCCAGCCTTTCTCTCATCTGAAGCACATATTGCGGAATTGATTCTATCGGGTTATCATGAGGTGGTTTCCCTGCAACAAGATCAATGGGCTCTGTTATCTCCCGGCCGAAAAGCATCATGTTTGGGGTGAATCCAGTAGAACTGTGTTTGGTTGCTCGGTATGCCATCACAGCGTAGGGAACCATAAGATCCCACTCCCAGTGACATCGCTCAGAGGTTGTGGCCAGGATTTTCTGTATAGTAGCATTAAACCTCTCCACTTGGCCATCTGACTGCGGCCGAAAAGGTGTTGTGCGGGTCTTATCAATGTCGAGCAGATCACACATGGTTTGAAAGACCTCCGATTCGAAGTTGGTGCCCTGGTCACTATGGAGGCTCAGTGGTGCTCCATAACGGCAGACCCATTCACCCACTATAATCCCCGCTACCGTCACAGCCTGGTCGTTGGGAAGAGGATACGCTTCCACCCACTTGGTGAAATAATCTTGCACTACAAGAATATAGTGATTGAAGCGTTCTGTTTCATTCATGGGGCCCATTAGATCAACAGCAATTCTTTCCATAGGCGCACCTACTCGCACGGTACCCATAGGTGCCTGAGGCCTCTTTGAGGGTCGAGCCTTCGCAGCACAGCTAGTGCAGGTGCGGCACCAAAGTGAAACATGTTCTCGCATTTTGTACCAATAATATCTGGTTTGTAGCCGCGACAGTGTTCGTTCCACTCCGAAATGTCCACCCACGGGCCCCTCATGCATCTGATGCAGGACACCATCTCTGAAGACAGCTGGCAGAACAATCTGGGGGTAAAACTCAGGACCCTCGTTCAGGTAAAAGCGTCGCACCAGAATGCTATTCTTAAGGTACAGCCTTTGCCACTGACTCCAGTAAGCTTTTGTTGCTGGCCCGTATGGCGACACGTCTTCCCAGGCAGGTCGCTCTTTGCTTTCCGTCATCCACCTCTGAATGGGAGCGATATCAGTATCAGCTGCTTGGGCAGCCCGCAATTCTTCCTCAGTCCACCCCGAGAATGCAGGAGCAGCGTAGGTGAGAACAGGCTGTACTACCCCCACTTGACAAAGCTCAGGGGATCTAGCGACGGATCCGTCATTTACAGATTCAGCATTGACATCACACTGAACAGACTGGTGACGGAGCTGGGGGCTACTCGAGATGGAACTCTTGAGGTTGCATGGGCAAGTTGAACGACATGGCCTCCGGGAGAGCACATCAGCATTCTCATGACAGCGCCCTGGGCGATGAACAACCTGGAAGTCATACTCCCCCAACTTCTCAACTCCACCTGCCAGTATCCTGAGGCAAGGTCTAAGGTGCTGAACCACTTTGCAGCAGCAAGAGTATCTAGGGTGTCTTGGATCCTTGGAAGTGGGTAGGCATCCTTTATGGTGCGTTCGTTCAGGACCCGATAATCCACACATAATCTGTAAGTTTGGTCTTTTTTTCGCACCATAACGATTGGTGAGGCCCAACAGCTGTTACTTGGGGAGGCTAAACCAGCATCGAGATTCTGCTGGATCTGATCATCCGCACTCTGCTGTTTTTCGAATGCCATTCTACGGGGTTGTTGTTTCACAGGTGGACCAGGTTGGGTTCGAATGTCATGCTGGACCAGGTTGGTGCGTCCAAGGTCGGTGGGGCCAGTGGAAAACACATCACTGTTAGCACAAAGAAGTTCGGCCAGCTCACGCTGTTCTGCCTCCCTCAGGTCCGTTATACTCTCTGCATACAGCGGCTGTAAGTGATGGGGAACAGCAGTGAGGCATGTGTCAGATGGGGGCAGCTCAGCGGGGTGGGCCTGAACCACATCGGCTGGTTGGAGGATTCCAGCAATTACTCCCTTTTTCACTTTTACCACAGTAGTACCGGGGTTATACAGTCTGACGGGAACACGATTACTTGGCTGAGTACCGATTATAATTCGTGCCACCATCACCTGGTGTTTCTCCATGAAGCCCTTGGTTGGACTCAACACCATGTCGCCTTGTACTTCTTCTCGGAAGTGTGCGTTGCCTGGAACAATGTATTCACGCCCTGCCTCGAGGACAGTGGTGCGGGCTATGCGGACCACGTGCACGCGAGGTTTGTTCATCGGGTTAAAATATGAAATTTGTTCCCCGAACAGTACAATTTTCTGTCTGCCAAAGTCAAGACGTGCCCGTGCTTGCTCCAAGAAGGGATGCCCCAGTATGGCCTCAGTGCCCTCAGCTACATCTGCTACAATAAAGTTAACACTGACTGTTTGGGTTCCTACTTGAACTGGAACATCAACTTCCCCAAGGACACCGACATTTATTGAACTTATTCCTTGCAGGGCCTGCACCGTTGATAGTTTGAGTGGGGGCCTTACATCGGCCTTGATGGACTCGTAACAGAGCCGAGGTAACACGCTCCGCCTGGCCCCACTGTCCAGCAGTGCACATACTTCCATGTCATATAGCAGCAGGTGGATGCACATTTCTGGCCCGCCTCCCTTAACTCTGAGGACAGTGGAAGCAGGCTGAGTCTCTGGAGGTAGGGAAAGTGCTGGAGTTTCATGTTCTAGGTTGAGCCTAGGAGACGGACAGTTTCGTTTCATATGACCAATGCCTCGGCAGTTGTGACAGATAATTTCCTCCCATTTAATTTTGTTTCTCCTGAATTTTTGTGATCGCTGTCTGAACTCTGCTTTTGAGTTTTTATGTTGCCACTCGTGGGTTAACTGCACTGAATTTCCCTCGTCACTCCCACCCTGGTCTGGACATTCACGTACCGTTGCTGTTCTGGTCTTCCGTTCCCCCGGTCGTATGGCAGATTGCATAAGCCGTGTTACACTCGTGGCTGTTCGGCGTGTGATGTCGTACCTGTGCGCGATCTCATAGGCGCGAGCCAAAGTGCGTGGACGCTCCTCCAACAGTCGTTGCACAATGTCGGCATCTCCCATAGCATTAGTGAACACTTCGACGCTAACAGAGTCCTGCTCCTTCTCAGAACGATCTGCATAAGCAATGGAAACTTTTTCATATATGTCGTCCCTTAGCACATGGAGCGGCTCATCAGCTCTGCGAACCCTTTGTCTTAGCTCAATACCAATAGCGGCCGCGTGTTCAGACGAGGGACCATATGCAGCCTCCACTTCCTCTACAATGCGGGCGTAATCCCAACGACTAGATCTGGGGTTTTTATGGATCACAGCCCCCGCTGCACCTGTCAGACAAACCCTCAACTGTACAGTCTTTGTCCTTTCAGACCAGTGGTTGGCTCTGGCACAATCTTCAAAACGGTTCAGAAACTCTCTCCATGAAGTAGAACCATCAAACTGACCTGGTCTCAATGTGGGAATTCTTTCTCTGTGGCCCCCGCACTCATCTCCACTGTCTGATGACAAATCACAGAATGTCTGTCGTAATTTCCTACCCCGTTGTCTGGGTTTAATAGGCTCTGGGAAACAACGTTCATCAGTACTAGAATAGACAGCATTTATATTACCCTCGTCCTCACGGAAGCTATACTGAGTGGCACAGTCATTATGTTCACAGGGCTGGCGTTTCGATATGGGTGTCTCCTGAAACATCTGGTTAGCCGTTAACCCTTTGTATATTGATTGTGAGTAGTTTAAATTTACAGGAGTATGCTGCATATAGTTGTGTGTATCAATGCCACTATCGTGTGCATGCTCATCTTCCCTTCCACTAATAAATGGATTGTTTGATTTTACTGTTTGCTGTGATGTGTGAGGCTCATAACAACATGTAGATCTGTTCATTGAAACTGATGCTGGACATGGAGTAGAAATGCATTTAAATGGATTGCTATTATTATCAGTCTTTAAAACTTGTGCATCCATTTCCTTTAGCCAGTAAACAAATGAAATATGAGTTCGTCTTTCATCCACCATCTTTGTTTTTCTCTCCGACAAAGTCTGGTTCTCTTTTTAACAGTTTAATTAGTCCGTACAACTCACCACGTGCGACGAGCAAATCCCGGACGAGCCCCCAGTGTTGCTTTCTCCGCTTTATTTAATCGTTTCCCGCGGCAGCGCAACAGCCCGTCAATTCATGCCCATGCAGTGATGAGAAACACAAACAAGTCGATGCATGTCCATTCATTTTATTTTCTATGTTGTCAGGCGAGATTACAAACTTTCCGGGTGGATTCCGTACTTAAATCAAACCAAAAACTCTAAAGAAAAAGGCTCAGGCTCTATATTCCTGCTTGTATCACATTTCCGCGTTTTTTTCCGCATATCGGACTACATTACCCATACAGCATTGCGCGCACTGGACTACACTCCCGTAAACAGCTGCCGTAAAAATCAACCTCTCTCCCGCAACAACATGTACATTAGCAGTTACTCAAGCTCTCCCTCATCCCACCTCAACCGCCCCACCGACCCCACATACTCATTATTGAAAACAGATACAGTTCATGTAAACAAGAAAACACATATGTGTATGCAAGTATTACTGTAAAAAGCATGATGATATAATACAGAAAACATAAACAGAACATCTTCCCAAACATATATCAAGCTTATTTAAAACCCTAAAAAGCATAAACATTCAAAGTACCTGGAAAACGGAGTAAATAATCATAACAACCATAAGTTCCCGCCTCCTCTGCACGAGCTGACCGATAAACCTAACACACCAAGAGAGGAAAGACTGACAGGCAGAACAGCCAATCATCAGCCGGTGTCATGTTTGAGAGGGAGGGGAGAGGAGAGCTGAAGCGAGTGTAGACACAGAGCGGCCAGAGAAACGGAGGAGCGAATGCGAAGGGGTTTGTTCACAACTGCGGGAAAACTGTAGAAAAAGTGTGTGTGTGTTGAACCCTCTCACCGGGAAAAGTGTGTGTTAAAACATCCCCCACGACACACACAAACTCACGCGCACGAAAACAACACAAGTTTTTTTTTAAGTGAAAGTACGAGCCGCTGTTTTCCGCATGGCAAAGAACAACTTTATTTATTTCAGTCATAAATTCACAATCACATTCCAGCTCTTATTCCCAGCTGTGGTCAAATAATGGATATCATATTTATTTATAAGACATGTTGGCATATTCACGAATCAGGACATTCGCATAGTTAACACTATCAGATTATAAGTTAGCGTCCTATCAGGTAATTAAATTAACTTAATTTCAGACCATTTAAACCGAGGCAATGCCATGTCTTTAATAGTTTTGCCCCTGTTAAGAGATTACAAAAACTATATAAGAAACGTACTATGAATTTCAAAGCACAAATTTGTTCATCTCATTTCATCCTTATGAAAAAAATAATATGAAGCACATACACACACATTCATCATGATCCGTACTTGGTCAGGCTTTTAAGATAAAGTCCTTCCATGCGCCATCTGGCGGATATTCAGTGAAGCACAAAACATTTATTTTTAATTCTCGAATTTAAAATACTGGAATGCTGGCTACATTTATATCGTCCACAAGAGGGCAGCATCAGCGCGTTTATGAATCAAAACAACATAGTTGCGCAGATGCTGCCCCCTTGTGGACGATATATGTGTATCCAGCATTACGAGAAGGGAAACGTGTAATATGGAGAAAGGCAAAACAACACTGGCAACATTAGTGAGATAATGAACCAAAAGCGAAACAATACAGGACAAAGTAGATGTGATAAGGAGGGGGAAGCTAAATATGGTACAGCTCCAAGAACTAGGCAGAGTCGTCTTTTAGAATGGAGAGTCACTGAACGTCCACAAGGGGGCAGCATTGGCAGGACAACATTCATGGAAATAAAGTTACAGAAACAACTTTTCCTCCAAAAGCTCACATTAAACACTCACACTGTAAATGTTTAAAAGTGGGTGGGGGTGGGGGGTAAACAATTAAATTACTGATTAGAAATATAAACTAATACAAAGAACATTACATAAAGATACACAGACAGACAGACAGACAGATAGATAGATAGATAGATAGATAGATAGATAGATAGATAGATAGATAGATAGATAGATAGATAGATAGATAGATAGACAGATAGATAGATAAACTGGACTAATCAGATTTAAAAATGTCCAGCTGTTATGTTCATACAGTAAAATACTTAATGTTGTACACAGTGTATTAAAACATATACAGGAACTGAACTCACAGTCTAAAACATTATAAACATTCATAATGACACACTGTTCATGTTCTGTGCTCTGATACAGAGTCACTTTTACTCCTTAATCTTCTGTTTCTAAACATGATATTTGTTTATGTGTTTATGCTTCTTTGTACACATATAACACCAGAGTCCAGTCTGTACCAAATGTAGAGTTTAACATTAGAACTAAAGAGCTGCTGAAGAAATGAGCTTAGATTAATCCTATTATTATTATTATTATTATTATTATTATTATTATTATTATAAACAGTTAACTAATTAGTTTAGACAAACAGAGGAGAAGCCCAGAGAGCTGGAGACTCTTCAGAGACACATTCAGAGACTCACAGAGACTCACAGACTGAGGGAAGAAGTTCACCAGGAAACAGTGAGGAGTTTAATATATCAGAACCAGCAGCAGCTTTAGTTCACACTGCATGTAGGACTTTGGTGTGATTTTGCTGTTGCTGGTAAAAATCCCACAACGTAACAGAACTCTTTTATTGTGACTTGAGGTCAGAGGTCGGATATTTCCTAACATGTGTATGATTTTGTGCCACTATAACAAATACAGCTGTTAATAAACTCCTGGTGCTGTGAGAAATGTTATTACTGAAATCACACCAAACTCACAGAACAGTTACACACACAGTAGTGGCGGTGCTGAGAAAGTGTGTTAAGGAAACTGGTACTGTGTTACCACAGAAAAGGTCATCTCTACTCTAAATAAATGTTTATATAGATAATTACAATCTGATAAATATTTTGTCACTACAATTTACATATTTAAAAATAATTAAAATAATCAAATTGCATTAAAAAGAAGAGTTTTGAGGATTTAAAGAAATAGTTTAAAAGACTTTAAAAAATAGTCTTTAGTACAGACAGTTGCTCAGTTATGTGACACACTGCATTATTTCTTAAAATTAACTGAGGGAGAGAGAGAGAGAGAGAGAGAGAGAGATTGGTGAGTGAAACACAGGCACTGAGCAAGGACGTGGAATGTTTAATTTTTATTTAAGGTATTTGTATCGTTTTTGTGTGGAAATGTACAGATCATTTGTAATAAATCTCTTCACCAGTAGAGGACAACAACAGACTGCTGTTTATGTTTCTTTCTCATTATAGAAGTCAGATTGGCTCTTTATTTCTGTACATCAGTGGATGAGTAACAGCAGAACAGATCCATGCAGTAGGCGTGGTCACTGAAACACTCTTATTCCTGTACAGCTCATCCTCTCTCTCTTATTGCTGCTCCACACTGCAGCTCTCTATCAGGATCCATCACCTGCTCCAACACACCACACTGAGAGTTAATTACACACGTCATGTTCAGCTCAGAACCAGGAAACATCTGCAGTGTGTCTAATAAATTCAGTTATGATCAGGTAACCCTGTAGCTCAGCCACATCAGTTCCGACCCTCCAGGTTCGAGTTGTTCATTTCCACTGGAACCTCAGACAGACCTGCAGCAGTGATACACACAGACACACTGGGGCTCTGGATGATGAAGGACCTTTCCTGCCCAAACACTCTCTACCATACAAACAGGCCACAAACACACACTATCATTGTACTAACACACACACTGTAATACTGGAATTACTAATTCACATATTAATTCCAGATTAACAAAAAACAACACTGCACTGTGACACTCTAACACTGCTATACATCAGGACCAGCTTAATCTTACACACATAAACACATACACACATACACACATGAACACAGCTTTAAGCATTTTTATTAACAATATTTCCAATACACATATGCACATGGAATTAGATGCTAATAAAATTACACAGCTAAAGAAATGCAAAATAATATTTTGATCCATAAAAAGGTTAAGTGCAATGAAGTGGATGATGCAGAGACAAATATAACTATAGCAATATATGAGATAGAAAAGGCAAATGAACCAGTTAATTGAAATCATCTGGTTTCTCTCAGGCGGCACGTTAGCTTAGCACTGTCGCCGTGCACCTCCGGGGTCCGGGTTCGATTCCCGCCTTGGCTCTGTGTGCATTCACAAAGACTGTCAATTAGTACCATGAGAATAATAATAAAGGGTCCAAATCAATCACCTGATGTAAACCCGATAGAAAAGATGTCCAGTCGACAGATTAGAACAGACTAGAACTGTCTAAGATCAGGTTAACGTCTTTATTCATGAAGAATTTAAAGCCGTCACTACAAACAAAGGCTTATAAATATCAGTTAGGGAGTTTAAAATGATTCCTTGTGCCATTCCATCTAATTGTACATTAATTAATTATTTTTTTATGTATTGGAATATACTATATTTAGCTGTGTAGTTAGTTTAGTTAATATCAGTGTCAGTGGGTCTCATTTAAATGGTGTTTAATAATGAAAAGCGATGCTGAATAATTGAATACTTGTTTCTCCGCACTGTAGACAGACAGACAGATATAAAGTCACATTAACAACAGCACATGAGTTAAACATGAATATAAACACGACACACTGTTCATGTTTTCTACACAGTTACAGTGTCAGTTGCATTACTTTAGTAGTAATAGTGACAACAGGACATAGTGTAAGCTAATTATTAACTATGTAGGTGAACTATGAACAGGGACAGGGTGTGAGGGAGGCAAAGATCTCTCAGTGACTGTAATGATAGTGAAAGTTCCTGACTTTGACCAACAGGTGTGACGGAGCCGTTAGACTTCATACAAATATTTTAGTTTCTCTGTGAAAAGCTAAAATATTGTTTAACTGTAATGAGGTAAATAGTGAAGATGATCTGGTGTGAAATGTGGACAGACTTCAGCTAAAGCAGCAGATATGTTTATATGAGGAACAGAAAAGGTAAGAGGAGTTAGCATCATGCTAAAGTACATGTTAGTCACCAACCACTCAATAACCTGTTAAACTAATCCTCCAAATACACCGTGGAATTGTGCTTTCTAACAGTGTGTTTGTGTGAGTTAAGTTGTTTAAAAGGATGACTCTCTCTTTCTGTGTGTGTTTAGGATTTTATTAGTTTGAACCGACAGTAAGAGATAAAGATGGCGACTGCAAACAGTAAGTTACATTTACAGAGATACATTTATCTGTATTATTTACTGCAGATTAAACTAACCGTATGTGTGTGTGTGTGTGTGTGTTTCCTACACAGATGACTTTAAACTCATTGGTCCCGGTGATATAGAGGAGTATAATCACTCTGCTGTGACTCTCTCGTGTCGTCTGTCTCCTGAAATCAGTGCTGTTAACATGGAGATCCGGTGGTTTAAGGAGACAGACTGTGTTTGTGTCTATAAGAACAGACAGGTGACAGAGGGGAGACGTTACGAGGACAGAGTGAGTCTGTTCACTCAGGAGCTGGAGAGAGGAAACGTCTCCTTACAGCTGAGAGACTGTACAGTGTCAGATGGAGGACATTACCTGTGTCAGGTCACTGATGGAGACAGAACAGAGGAGATTACAGTAGGGATGGACAGTAAGTGTTCCTGAACTCCACACTGTATAAACTCTACATCATCATCTGTGCTTCTCATCTCAGTAGATGAAACACACACTCAGTATTCAGTATGAGGTTCAGTATACAGGGTGCTAATGTGGACTGGAGTTTATTTTAGTCCAATAAACAGTGAGTGTGTTTTTCACTCTGATACACACCTGCACAAGGGCCTAAAAGCAGCAGCTTGTACAAATACTAATTAAATAGTGATTGATAAGTGAATCACATGTTACTTTTCCTGCTAATCAGGGATTCGTTCAATATAACTTTACATCAGAGACATTTTTACATCAGAGAGGAAATTTAATTACACACTAAATGTGGCCTTTAGATTGTTAGAGTTATTTGATATTTAATAGAACAGATAATAAATATAGTGCTGAGAAACCAAACACACACATTGAGGTTAAAGTGAGACATACACTGGACTACTGACTAACCTCAACTAACCTCAACTATAAAGAGTAACTATTAAAAATGTAAAAATGTTAATTGGTCTGGATAAGGGTGTCTGCCAAATGCCATAAATGTAAATGTCTGATGATTGAGATTTTTAGAGTAAGAATATCTGACTAGTGGTTAATAACAGGTGTATAACAGTCCAGAGAACACATTAGTTAGTCAGGTATCTGACTTGGCACACACTAATGCACTGTGTACACACTTCTCCACTTCTATACGGCTGTAAATTAATAACAGAGACTAATAACAGGAGTTACAGCTTTTAGTGTTGGACTTGTGTTTTACATAAATCAGTCCACAAACTGATCCACAAGTTCCCTCAGCTCCTGATTCTGCATTGGCATCAGATCCTCTCCCTGATGAATAAGGTGGCGGCTTTGCTCTGTGGCAGAGAGAGAGACAAGGGCTAAGGAGTGAGGAATTGCTTCAATCCACCATTTCAAAAGATTAATATGATACAGCTCAGTGCTTTTGCACTTACCCGGCTGTTGCAGACGATAGTTCACTGGCTCGACTCGTTCCACAACGGTTAAGGGTCCTTACCAACGGGCAGGAACGTGAATGTAGCATTGAGGAGAAGCAGCAGTACGCGATCACCCACCTTAAATACGCGTGACTGAGCCGGCTGGTCGTAGGCGTGCTTCTTCTTCTCTTGTGCCTCTTGTGTGTGCCGTCCCATGATAGGGAGAACTTTGTTGATATTTGTTTGAAGTTCCTGTACAAACTCACTTACAAACCTGAACAGTGAGCGCTGCTCCTCAAAGGCTTCCTTGGCAAACATCACACTTTATTTTTGACATGAATGGCGTACCTTGGTCTGTAATTACTTCTTTGGGGGGGCTGAAAGGGTACGATTATGATAGGCAGTGGAATTAGCAGAGCGGGGGCGGGTTTAGCAGGTGCTGTACACTGACCGGTAGGACAGGTCTGACAGAAGTCATGTACCTTGGCCTCCAAGTGGCGCAGTGGTAAAGTGCTCGTCCTATCATCCGGAGATCGCCGGTTCGAACCCCGGGTGATGCTGTTACCTCAAAAAAAATCCCCAAAAAACATTTTTGAAATAAAATTCAAAAAAAGAAGTGGCGTACCTCTGCGTTGAGCCCCGGCCAGTGAAATCTGTACTTTATTTTCTCTATAATGTTTTGCACGTCCCAAGGTGACCTCCAAAGGGTGTGAAATGTTCCAGGTGCATCACAGTGTGGATTTTAGCCTGTGGGACGACCTGAGATCACATTCAGATTCACATTGTTTTGTATGATTATACATATAAGTTATTTTCTACAAAGAAATATAAGGCTGGCCGGAGCTGCGGGTCGTCAAAACACACTCTTACAAGTGAAGCGCAGTCTTACAAAGATTCTAAATATCTACAGTTGAACCTTGGATTACGAACATAATTGATGTTGGCTGTGGATTTGCCCGTGGCATTACAGTTAAAGCCTCGAACTCCATTATGGGAAATTATTGACTTTGGAAAAACTTGTAAAAGTAAAGATGTAAAATTGCGTCAGAGACAGAAGCGTTGTTACATGAAATTTGTCAGAGTGGAAGTTCTTTAGTCTTTAATAGTCGGGTCTGAGCTTTAGGCAGAGATCACTCATGTAAGTAACACACTGCACATAGCAGTCTCACTGGACTTTTTGATGTTTTTAACAATAATTTTCTCTGCACATCTAATGGCAACTAAATGAGCTGCTTATTCAGAGTTCAGTAGGAAACATCACCGGAAAGGGAACTAATTAATGCTGTAATAATAACTCTAATAATAATTATTACTGCTGTAAGTAAATTTTTCCTGATACAGATAGAAATGTGAATGAACGTGGTGATGCTCAGCATTTTCATTCGATATGACGCGTCTTATTCACCAGTTGATCACAGATGTGTGTTACTGCACCCAGTATTTAATTGTTTAATTATAAATTATTTATTATTCACTATGTTGTTATATTAATATAAATATTAAACTTTTAGCTGAACATCTTTGAACTAAAAGCAAAGAATGAAGTTATTCTGTTTGTAAATCATAAGTTTTTCTCATTATATTTTATCTAACATTACATTTCTCTCTCTGTTGTTCCACACGACACCTTCAGTACCGGTAAGTAAATAACTCGACTTCACACTAATGATAAACACTGATATTTTATAAACTCATCACATGTATTAGATTTTAATTCAGGGATCAAATAAAACATAAAAACTATTTTCAGATGATGTTTATGTGAAGGACTCTGATCAGTAAGTGAGATTCCACTTCCATCAGTCAGCTTCTTTCCCACAATGCACCTGTGTGTAACCCCACTGCACTGCAATAATGTAGACAGAGACGTTTACCATGTCGAGTAAAAGACACAACACACATGTAACATATAACACACACCACTGCCAGACTCCATCAGAATCTCATACAGAATCATATAAGAATAAAAATATAACATTTCCCAGGATTCCTCTGGATGGAACAGTTGTCTATTCTGCAAGTGTCCAAGTAACATATCAGTATTTTTGTATTATTTTAATAAGCTGTGACTCATAATTGTGTTCTTACTGAAACACAGAGTGACATGACATTTCCTGACACTTCACAATAAACATAAATCAGAGCTTTAACAGTGTTCAGTGCTTGTAGACAGAATAATTGCCATCACTCGCTCTGCATAACAATCACACCATATTGTGAAAAAGCATTGAAGAGTTGACTCGGCCTAGCGTTTAGCCTCTTTAAGCTAACAGTAGTAAGTCATGTTAATGCACACAGCATAAAGACAACCTGACTGACCTGAGAACAGAAGTCCTTCACTTCATTTATAAAACTTCTATAATAGGAGAGAGGGATTTAGGAGTGAAAGAGAGAAAAACAGAACGAGATCACACATCTTCCCAAGTCTACTGCGACATATCATATGCTGTCGTAACCAATATATAGACGAGGCCGTAGCAAAGCACATCATTCTGTTATCTGTTCAGTTTATTACATTGATAAATGTCTGTGTTTATAATTAAAGGAAGTGGGAATCTGATATTCTGTATATTCCTTTATGTACTACAATAACACATAGATATATTACAGAATATTTAACTATAGATATAAAATACACAGGGGGAAATGCACATATACTGACATACTGTATATTGGTAAATACATGCAGATATCAGAAAATAGTATTTTACAATAAATCACAAGATATTTCTGTTCCTTAAGGGGAACTAGCGGTATATTAGCACAATGCTACATTATACAGATTTACTGTGTGTGATGACTGATTGTTGTCTAGTTTTCCTCTTTTTTATTAAGACACACATCAGCTGTGTTTTAACCAGAGTAACAGTTACTTTCACATTTTCACATGAAACAATTCACATTTATAATCATGTATTAAATCTTCACTCTCTATTATTTACTTTCACAGCCAAAGTTCGGTGAGTATAAAGTCTTTTCTCTGATAGTGATGTGTTGATGCTGCATGAATAATATATTTATTGTGCAGATGAAATAGATTGGACTGTGCTGTGTGTTCAGACTGCAATAGCACATAGATATATGAGCATCATGAGCATAGTGTAGTGAACACAACAGACTGTGATCGCTGGCAGAACATTCATCATGCTGTTTAGTTTATCATTAGTGTTCCACACACACACACACACACACACACACACACACACACACACACACACACACACACACACACACACACACACACACACACACATCTGACCTACACACTGATACTGAGAGATAAAAAGCTGAAGGTTTTTGTTTGATTGTAATTTTATAGTAATAACTCCTTTATAAAGTTACTGAGACTGACTAATATTACTGTAGTGTTCACTGTCCGGCCTCCCAACAAGTCACACACACTAATATTTCATTTGATCACAAGTTGTGTTGATGGTGTGTAATGTGGTGGATAATTCCTGTGTATAAATGCTTCCTCATGCTCACAGAGTCCAGCGTATGTCCAGGACATCTGGGAAGAATAATGATGTATTGATGTAATAACCTGAACATTCAGTACATTTAATTAGATTATTTTTGTTCTGATTTGCCTCATTAACAAGTGGTTTTCTGATAGTCACACAGCTGTTTAGTCCCAATCCTGTGAGCTCTGTGATTTCTGCTGTCATTTATGTAAAGATTTCATTTCTTTCTTTTTTAATGATGCAATTTCTCCAAGTGTTTGATATCTGATCACTTTCACTTATGATTTTTTTTCAGATCATATTTTTTTTTCATGAAGTTTACAGTTTTTTCTTTTTTGTCCAGGTAGTGTACTGTATATAACTTTAGTGAGAGAAGTGAGTTAGAGAGTCCACGCTAGATAATAGTGCATGAAAGAGATTATAACAGAATGTGAGTGAGTGATTCAGTAAATTTGTTTCTTACAGAGTTAATATGATAAAGCTAAAGACATTTCTGTTCCAAAATCAGCAGAGAAACAGAAGAGAGACAAACTAATGCAGGACAAAACGTATTTACTGAGAACAGACACAGAATGTTTATATCTAATACTATTCCATATAATACAGAGACATTTACAACAATTACCAAAACATTTTTAGGAATCTAATCAAACTTTCTTTGTATTTTTGTCAGATCGTCAAATAAAAGACGTCTGGGTTCATCAGGTGAGTAAACTGTACTAAACTATTAATGTTCATAAATCTCTTACTGATACTAGCAGCTTAAGAACATGACAGTTAACAATTTACTGTGATTACTGATGTCATCATTATTGATATGACTGTAAACAATTTGTTTAAACATAAACAAAATAAATCATGAAACAAGAAAAACAAGATAAATAAATTATAACCTTCACACTTATTGAAGTTCATCTGCAAACTTTGTCTTAAATGTAATTTATAGAGACATAAAAAGGTTTAATACATATTTAATTGAACATGAGGATCTGTGTAGAGACCCAACACCAGGAACAACATTAATTTACTTAAAACCATTTTATTAAAATCTGTTGGACAAATTTACTGTCACTTCAGAGAACAAATCCATGAGAAACTCTGTGTCTGAATTGTGTTGTGTGTTTTAATCACGGCTGACTGATGGTCATGAAAGTATAAGTCAGATAATAAACATTGTCATTAAAAATATATAAATGTCTGGGTCAGTTCACGTTCTTTCATAAGTATATTAATATATTGTGTTATTGTGTAAAAACACAATATATTCCAGCCAAATAATAATAATATTAACCACATCTAAACACTTGATTCTCCTGTAGAGGGGAGGATGTTTATCTCTCATCATGTTAGTGTATAGTGTTAGTAATATGTCACACACACACACACTTCATGTGTATTTAACACTTTATTTACATACAGTATGGAGTCGGGTATAAAACCTTCACACTGATTTATTCTCTTTCACAGACTGACAGAAAATGGACAGAAGATGAGAGAATGAAAATGAAGATCTCGGCTCTACAGACTGGTGAGTGTGGAAGGAGCTACAAAAGTAAACACACCTGATCATGTGTTGTACAGTAAAGTGTTCAATAGTGAGATCTCCAGTAAACATCTGAAACTCACAACCTTTATTTCCACACTCTCTATTATTATATTCTCTATTATAAACATTATTTAAATATTATAGAGAAAGCACACAGAAAGTGTTGCAAATTAGCTCAACAACGGAATATTTACAACTAATTATAACTAATAATAAATATTTAGATTAGAATTAACTGTAGCAGAATTAACATACAATTATCTGATCGGTCCGTCTCCCGAGCAGATACTATAATTATTTATCAATTCTAAGAAAGGTTATTTCCTGGCCAAGGAAGGATAGCTTTCTTACTTTGCAGTACTAGCAGTAATTTACCATGTAACCCACGGATCAACAATTCAGTGGCTTTGGATTGTGAGCAGCACACAGAGACAATCTATTGTGAAAATAATGAGTTTAATAAAGGAGGCTATAGCTAACATATAACAACATTAAACAAACACATACATACAGGGTAAAGGACAGTAAGGAAGAAAGAAAAGAACAAAAGAATGGCAGCATTTCACATCAATTAACCACAACCTAATGAGAATCATCAAAGAATCAAGGTTCACCTTAAAGAGGGGCTCAAACTTAAACACGCATCTAAAGAGTTTTAAAGGATACTTGCATTGGTCTTTGTTTCTGAAAAAGAGTCCTGATTCAGTAGACACGAGGGTGTAGATGATCGACCTCAAGGTGAGTGCTGGAGATTTGCCTCTGGTTCCTCGAGAGGGAGGAATAGTCCACAGCGAGTTGACAAAGTTACTTGAAGGTAAAACTGCCGAAGGTTAAACTAAAGAGATGAGTTTTTCAGAGTGTAGGAGAGTGTTCGTTTCAAAAGAAGAGATGTTTGAGCACCGAATAGCCTGGGTTAGGGACTTTTGATAGTGCCCTGACACACCCACCGTTTGGCCAATCAAAGGCATGAATTTTAGCTGAAGAAACTTTCTTTGTCTCCTTCAATGGCCCATTGGAATTTTTACTGCTGGTCCAGAGGGTTGTTGCAGTTTATTTCAAAATACTGTAGAAAGTATATAATGCCTTTCGTGATCACATGGGATACATCATTGTTTGAGAAATATGGAGCAGATAATTTTGATACCAAGAAAGGCACCTTTAGGAGATAGGAAAGCAGAGATACATTCATACACTCGAATATATGTAATTAGAGTCTAACTATGGTAAATAAAAGTTGTAACTAGTGTAATCAGATGAGGGAGCATACACACAATGCACGTGTATACAGGATACATTTATAACTGTATAATCATGATATAAAATAGAGTAAATGTCCTTAGGTGTGTGCGTGATGTGTATTGCAAGTGTGGAGCCAGACGCCATGTCTGATTAGGCCGTTGGTGGCCGGCACAGAGGCCTCCTGCTAGTCTTTGGAATGTGTTTGATGTTGAGACTGGGGGAACTAATCTATTTAGCCTCCTCGTAATAAGGATGGTGAACTCACTGGCAATAAACATCCATATAAATGTAGAATGTGGGTCCAGGTCTGTAATTCATATGCAAATGTCAAAGGCTAAAAGGGTCCAAACAATCATCTGTGATCCTAAGCAGACGCTACATTAGTGATATTCACTATACACACTTAACTTTTAATATCTGTAACTATGAATTAATCTAAGTCACACGTTTTAAACTCAAGGCGCTGAGTCCAAACACACCTTAAATGGGATTCAGTGATTGATGCCGAATCCTGAAACACATCTGAAACACATCACCCAGTGTACAGAGCAATAAAGACAGTCTGCTGGGGAAAAGAAAAGATGAGAGAGAGACAGGAGACTAAGTACATGTCAGTTCCTAACAGAGACAGTCCTGTGTGAGTTCTCCATCAATCTCCTAATGTTAGATAGTTTTGAAATTTGGAAAAAAACTAAACATTTTTTATAAAACATCAACAAAGACAGCATCAGTATAATTAATGTTATCACTTGATGTTTCAAACAGTTGTTTACTTTGTTCTTTTTTAAGACTCGATCCTACATTCAATGCCTAGTTTAATAGATGTTAATTACCAGAAAAATATATTTAAAAATAAATAGTTGTAGTTGATGGGCTGTTAAATAATGTTGAATAATGCTTACTGTAATGGGGTGCTCGTGTGGGGTTTGGAGAAGACATGGAGGCGGAGGTGATAGAGTGAAAAAGGGGTTTTTTAATAAAGGAACCAAAATGTGAACATGTACCAACAGGACTCAAACTGAACTAACACACAGAGCTGAACCGAACACACGGACTAAACCAAACATGGAGCTAAACTAACAGACATGGAGCTAACCTAACACGCAGAGTAGACTAAACATAGAGTTAAACAAGACACAGGGCTAAAGCAAACACAGAGCTATATAAAACACAGAGCTAGACTAAACACAGAGCTAGATTCCACATAGAGCTAGACTAAACATAGAGCTAACCTAAACACAGAGCTAAACTAAACAGAATGAACCAAACACAGAATAACACAAACCAGGAGCAAGGGGAAATGGCATGACACCAAGAACACGAACTAAACACCCACTTAACATAACCGTATCCAAACAGATGCCCGACCCAGAACAAAGGAAACAAAAGTCTATTTAACTTGGTACAGATTAGGCTGCTAACCTCGATCAGGTGTGTTCCCATTACCTGACCGAGGTGCACTCTGGGAAACGGAGTTCAAAACCAAACTGAAACATAACAAAAAACAAAATGGAGTCCTGAAGTATGGCGCCATCTGGTGTTCGACCGTGACACTTACATGTACTGGGTGTGATGTGAGTTTGACATCCTGCTCTAAAGCTGGTATTCTCACCCAGTGGGGCGTGGCTGTTGTACTGTTACATTAGAATATCAGAGTCTCGATGGACACATCATCAGATAGAGACAAATGTTTTGCCACTAGCTAGCTAATGTTTGGACACAGTTACAAAATGGAGAACTTTATATAATAAAACTATGATGTGTGAGATAAACCTGTGCTAGTGAACGCTCCAAGACATGTGCTGTAATGTATTCAGTCACGTTAAATACATTAATTGTGTATTTATAGTGGCAGGCAGTGTGTTGAATGTTCTGAAATCATGTCAAATGAAGCTAAAAAAACATCAAAGCTCAGAGACACTTAAACACAAAGCACCCAAGATGTGTTGGGAAGCCAAAAGAATATTTTCTAATGAAAAGGGTCGTGTTTCTGGTACAACAGAAGGTCATCACAATATTAACAGTGCAGTCAGAAGCGTTGTTGAAAGATAGTTATTTGGTTTCTGCTCATATAGATGGAGCTTGTTTTGTATAACGGTTAAGATTTGTGTAAGGAGTTAATGGGGAACCAACTGCAAACACAATTCAGTCCATACCACTGTCTACTGACACCATGAGCAGAAGAATTGTTCTCATTACTGATGACATTGAATGTCAACTTGTGGAAAGAATAAAGACACGCCTATAATTTACCATACAGGGGGACAAGTTCACTAATCTTTGCAACGTCCCACCTAGTCTTGATCTCCTCATTTCCAAGCAAGTCCAGGTGTCTCACTAGTGGGAAATGGAATATTTATTTTAGTCGTTACAGCTGACGGCGGCAAAACACATTACAGTCTAATTTATTCCTTTATTTTTTTCCATGTTATGCTTTTTGTTTATTGTGGGCCTTAAATTCCAAAAGTTTGAGAACCCCTGCTCTAAAGCATGTATTATACAGATATTAAAATTAAAGCCTTTAAATATTTCGCCAGTTTTAAACTGACCTACATTTAGGTATATAACATGTGATGATATTATAATAAGTAAGAGTGTGAAGTACCTCCCGGGTTTTACTATAATAAAATCAATCAGTCAATGTTTCTAATTAATTAAATTGCTCACTTTTGTTTTTCTATTAAATAATTACAAATTGCAATTTTGACTTCTGTACTTCTGTAACTGATGACTGATTATGATCACATTAATCATTCAGTTCACTCTCCTGCTTAATATTTTAAAGAACTGAAGGGAGCATTAAAATCACTGGAACATAAAGACCAACAGCTGGAGGATTATAAAAGACAAATAGAGAATAAAGATACAGAACTGAGAAACAGAGAGAAAATCATCGAGGAGAAAGACGCACAACTGGAGAATATGAACAAACTGCTGAGTGAGAAAGAAACACAGCTGAAGAACACAGATAAAGAACTGGAAACCAGTAAAGACAAACTGGAGACACTGGGACAGGAGCTGCAGGACGAGAAGAGACAACTAGAGGAGATGATGATCGTACTGGAGCAACAGAAAACTGAGTTATCAGAAAAAAACAAACAGCTTGAAGAGACAGAGAGACGTGTAACTGAGAGAGAGACACAGCTAATGGAGAGAGACAAACAGCTTCAGGAGAAAGACAAATGCCTAACAGAAAATCAACAAATGCTTCAGATGAAGGACAAGACACTGGAAGAGAAGGACACACTGCTCAGAGAGGTGAAAGAAGAACTGGAGAAAACAAAGAGGACATTAGAGGAGAATCAGACACAGCTGAAAGACAAAGAGAGACAACTGGAGAGTGTGGAGAATGAACTGGAATCCAGTAAAAACAAACTAACTGAACGAGACAAACAGCTTCAGGAGAAAGACAGACTTCTAGAGGAGAAAACAAAGCAGCTGCAGGAACAGACAGATCCAGAATCATCAGCCGCCATCAGGAGAAGAAACAGCAAGGAAGCGTTACCTCCAACTAGTGAGGAATTTGTTATTTGTATTAATTAAAATATGTTTTTTTTTTTATATCAGTACAACTAGTGAATCTACACCTAATAAATCATATGTAAGGACATGAAATATACTGTAATGATACTTAATGCTGCAACTCTTCAGCTACTGTAAGGACGTGTAATTTAAACAGTGAAAGTGGTGAATTATAGTGTATAAAACATTACTTTAATGAGATTCTCTGTCTAACTCTACCTTCTGAAGAACGTCTCTCTCATTCTGACTGGTTCTGATGTTTCCTAGTGAGTGGAGAGACTCAGGACTCAGCAGCACCAATCAGGAGAAGAAACAGTATGGAGGGAATTCGTCCTTCATGTAAGTGATTAAAAATATAATTGTCTAAATCTGCTTATTCTGTCTCTTCATAGACATCTACCCCTAAACTAGTGTTGAGTTACACACTGAACACTAACTTTAATTAGATTACAGTGAAAAGATCAATATTGTAACTCTGGCATTAAACAGTATCAGTAACTAATAATGAGAAATAGAAGCACATGTTGTCCTTCACCTGCCATGATTGGCGTCTGTCATGTGACAGGGCAAAGATCACTCATGGGTGGGGCTTCCAATAACACAAATGTTTAATTCTAGCTCAACACATGTAATTGCTGTTTAAAAAAACTATTTGTTTGTGGAATTTAAATTTGTTTCACATAAAGGCTTAGGCTTATCTGATTTAATCATTATTGTCCTACAGTCCACCACCAGAGAACAACATAATCACCACAATGCAGTAAGTAAGTGATTCTGTATTAAATTATTTATTCTTGTTCATTTTCAGTGGGCGGAGAATCGTCTAGTCCACATTCTCCAGTCTCGGTTACTGTAGCAGAACTGAGGCTGGTGCTGCTGGGGAGGACGAGGTCTGGGAAGAGTGCAGCAGGAAACACCATCCTGAGCAGAGAGGAGAGGAACCAGGCTGCTACATCTACAGCTACATCTACATCCACCCAGCAGAGTGAGAGCACACAGGGGGAGGTGGCTGGGAGGAAGGTGACTGTGGTGGACACTCCTGACTGGTTCTCTCCTGGACACACTCTGGAGAAGCTGAGACAGGATGTGGGACTCTGTGTCCATCTGTCTGCTCCAGGACCCCACGCCTTCCTCCTGGTCATACCTGTAAAGCAGCCTACAGGAGAGGAGAGAGGGATGCTGGAGAAAATGGAGGAGATTTTTGGAGAGAGATGTTGGAGAAACACCATGATCATATTCAGTGTTACTGATGAACTTCAGAAGAAGAACATTGAGGAGTTTATCCAATCAGGAGACCAGGAGTTCCAGAGACTTGTGGAGAAATGTGGGAACAGGTTTCACTGTGTCAACATTAAGGAGAGTGGACATGGTTCTCAGGTCTCAGAGCTGCTGGAGAAGATAGAGAAGATGGTGGAAAGAAGCAGAGAGAAATTCTACAGCAGTGAGATCTACCTGGAGACAGAATCTCAGATAAGAGTGTTGGAGACTAAGATCCTGAAGGAAAGAGAAAAGAAAAGGATGAGAGTGGAGATGGAGGTGAAAGAAAAACTAGATAAGGAGGTGCAGGACTCTCTGAGAAAGATAGATGGAGTGATCCAGGAGCATGAAGGAGACATCAGACAACTGAATGACCGAACAAGTGAACTGGAGAGAAAGATGAAAGATGAGAGAGATGAAGAGAAAAAGAGAGAACTTGAGAGGGAGTTAAAGCGAGAGGTAGAGCGAAGGACAGAAATGGAAGAAAAGGTGAAGAAACTAAAAGAAAAGAGAGAGAGGGAGAGGAGAGAGATGGAGGAGAGGCACCAACAGGAGATGGAGAAGATCAGGGAGGTGTATGAAGGAGAGGTCAGGATGGAGACAGAGAGAAACCTCATGAAGATCATCCTGCCTGAACTCCAGAGAAACATTTTGGTCACAAAAACAAAGATGCAGGAAGAGTTCAGCAGACAGATGGAGGAGAAGAACAGAGAGCTGGAGACTCTTAAACAGAAACATTCAGATCTCACAGAGACTCACAGTCTGTGTAAAGAGGTTTATGGGAAAACTGTGAGCAGCTCAGAGTCAGAGAGAGCAGCTGTAACAGGAGAGGTGTCGAAGGGAATCTTTCAGACATTGACCGACTATTTTGTCACTGGATAACAGAGTTTATAAAACCACAGACACTCAAACAGTCTGAAATAAAGTCTTTCAGCCAATGATTGTGGACTGGGACAAAAATAAATAAATCAGCCCTGGCATTTTTGCTCCAGGCAGCTGAACACTACAGTAGAAGAATTGGTCTAGATGGACATCACCCATGTACAGAACATGTCAGATCATTTTACTATCCTGGAAAAGCGTGTTTTTTGTTTGTTTGTTTCTTTGTTTGACTCAGTCTGCTTGAAGAGATTAATGAGAAAACTGTGAAAAAACTGTGAGAAGCAGTTCTGAGCCAAAGAGAGCAGCTGTAACCGGAGAGGCATCGAAGGGAATTTCTCAGAAATTTAAAGAATTCTTTCACTGAATAACAGAGTTTATAAAGCCGCAGACACTCAACCAGAGACAGTGGACAGAGCTGGACTGGGATAAAAATCCAATTAAGTTTTTTAGCTGCACTGCATATAAGTTATCTTGCTTTTCAAACACACACACACACACACACACACACTAGGATAAGGTCATGAAGCTCCTCCCTACTGATTCAGCTTCCTCTCCTCCTCCTCCTCCTCATTCTGCCCTTCACTCCGGCCCTCATCATCGATTACACTTCACTCCTGCTCTCCTCTATAACTCTAAACCTGATCTTCTACACCTGTCTGATGAAGCTGCACAATGAAGAGGAGGTGACTGCAGCAGTCTCTACAGATGTCTGGAATCTTTGCACATTTGGCTGCAAATGTTTAAGCTTTTTGTCACATAGCTTTTATAAATGACCTATTTTTATATGGGCGGAGGAAGATACTTCATCACTATGGTGTCACGTGATTGATCTTATGCTGTCAGCAGACAAATCAATGGGTCCATCAGTGGATCACAGTCTCTCCGTGATCAATCAATAAATGTAATAATAATAATAATAATAATAATAATTTGTATCAGCCATAAATTGCATTGGCCCACTGGGAAAACCAGAGTCCCTGATGGTGGACATCACTGAGAAGAGAAATTAGCATAAAGTTAATTAAGCTAAGAAACTGTTAAGAATCTGTTCAGTTGGCTGTAAGTGTGTATAATATAATTTAAGTTAATTCTTTATTTGTCACATATACATCACTGCACAGTAAAACTCTTTCTTCACATATCCCAGTGTAACTGGGGTCAGAGTGCCGGGTCAGCCATGATACAGCGCTCCTGGAGCAGACAGGGTTAAGGGCCGCGCTCAAGGGCCCGACAATCACAACTTAATGGAGCTTCCTGATGTCTTATGTGGTAACACCTTCTATATCCTGAACCCAGACTAATATACATCCACATGGCTCCTGTCTGCTAGAACCCTTTTGTTTAATCAGGAGAATGTAAATGTATTTCCTCTCTCCTGTCTGTCTCCGGGTCTCTCTATGACTGACATGTTAATGACGGGTTCTTTTGATGTTTGTGACATAGCACCGCTTAAATGTGCTCTCTTTGCTGAGAATAAACAGAGATCTTCAGACATCATGCCTGCGTGTGTGTGTTCAAGTTCACATTCAAGTAGGCTTTATTGTCACTTCAACCATATACAGTTAGTACACAGTGAAACAAAACAACGTTCCTCCAGGACCAAGGTTCTACATGCAACATAAATCACAACATAAATTTACAAAAACTAACTAGCTAAGAATATCTACAGGTTTTACACACAACATAAAGTGCACGTGCAAATGTGCAGACAAGAGCAACAACAAAGTGACAGTGCGACAAACACGACATAACATAACAGAATAATATGGTGTAGACAAAGGCCGACCCTGCAAGGTTCCTGAGGCATCCAGAGAAGGACCAGCTCCAGCTGGATTCAGCTTTATGATGGTTGGAGCTACACATGCTGCTCCTGTGCTTCCAGTGATCCAGACCACATCTGCCCTCTGCACCTACTGACTCGTCCCTATGCTGAACTGGTCTTCATGACAATTTAAATAATTTCTGTCATATTGAATTTTCACCTGCACAACACACAAGATGTTATATCATTTCTATCTGTTATCGCCCAAATGAGGATGGGTTCCCTGTTGAGTCTGGTTCCTCTCAAGGTTTCTTCCTAATGCCATCTCAGGGAGTTTTTCCTTGCCACCGTCGCCGCCACCCTTGGCTTGCTCATCAGAGACATTTCATTCATTCATCTCATTATTATCTGCACATTTTTCTCACACATCCACACTTCCAATTATTTTCTTTTCTATAATAATTTTTTTTTATTTTTATTTTTTATTTTTTTTTTTTTGTTGTTAAATTTCTTAAATTTTTGTGAAGCTGCTTTGAGACAATGACCATTGTTAAAAGCGCTATATAAATAAAATTGAATTGAATTGAATTGAATTGAATTGAGGTAGTGGAGAAACTGTAAACATTCCTTAACACAGCAGCAAGAATTGAGGAATTAGTGCAAAAAGTAGTCCAGTAATGATTATTGTGCAGAAGAGATAAACAGTGAAGCATTTACAGGGTGGTGTGTATGTTAGTTTGGTGGTGTAGGTCAGTGTGTCTGCGCTTGTGTTGATTAGTCAGTCCAGTACCAATATACTGAGGTAGTTGAGTTAAGCTGAGTGATAATGTGTGTGTGTGTGTGTGTGTGCGCGCGCGCGCGTGTGTGTTTGTGTGTGTGTTTATCAGTCCAGTCCCTTTTTGTTGAGGAGACGGACGGCTTGTGGAAAAAAGCTGTTGCACAGTCTGGATGTGTGTGCCCGAATGCTTCGGTACCTTTTTCCAGATGGCAGGAGTGTGAAGTGTGTGTGAGAGGGGTGTGTGCGATCAGCCACAATGCTGGTGGCTTTACGGATGCAGTATGTGGTGTAGATGTCTTCAATAGAGGGGAGAAAGACCCTGATGATCTTCTCTGCTGTCCTCACTATCTGCTGTAGGGTCTTGCGGTCCGATATGGCACAATTCCCGAACCAGACAGTGATGCAGCCGCTCAGGATGCTCTCGATAGTTCCTCTATAGAAGGTGGTCAGGATCGGTGGTGGAAGCTGGGCCTTCCTGAGTCTTATCAAAAAGAAGAGACGCTGTTGGGCTTTCTTGTGCAGGGAGCTGGTGTGTGTGTGTGTGCCCCAGACTGGTTAGTGTATCAAGGTGCAGCGGACACAACAAGAAATAACTCTTCTTCTCTTAACTTAAAACTTGTAGCTCAGACACACCTCTTCTTCATTTAAACCTAACACTGAAGAAATAATATTATACCTCAATGTGTTCGATGCCTTTTATACAATAGAATTTTGACAAAATAATATTTGAATATAGAAGCACATTATATCTATTTATATTCACAGTTCATGTTGTCGTACATCCTCAAAACACTAGTTGCTTCTGTAATTAGTATTATAACATCTAGGAGCTCAATGTCACGCGTGTGGCGTTACGGGCTGTTCTTATCGCCGTGGGCATATTAATGGCAGGCATAAACGCAGGGGGGTTGGATTAACAAAAAATGTCTTTATTCAAAAACACTCAAAACCAAAATAAAACACTGGCTCTGAAAGCATACCATCACACACATACTAGGAATTCAGGATCAAAACCCCCACAGGGGGGACACGGAACAAAACCCATTCAAGGGAAAAATGAAACAAAACACACTTAATGATAAGAGAACTTACACACTCAAGGGGCACCAGAAACATAACACACTCGGACTCTGGGAGCTGGTACACATAATCTCTGTCTATGGTGAGATACCATCTCTGTAACATGTAAGCTCTAATACCTGAAACATACAACAACATACAGTGACAAGAGCTCAGTGTTGTGACACAGGCTCGGACATACAGGCTCTAATACCTGAAACATAGTGACCAGAGCTCTGTGTTGTGACACAGGCTCTGGGATACAGGCTCTAATACCTGAAACATAGTGACCAGAGCTCTGTGTTGTGACACAGGCTCTGGGATACAGGCTCTAATACCTGAAACATAGTGACCAGAGCTCTGTGTTGTGACACAGGCTCTGGGATACAGGCTCTAATACCTGGAACATATAGTGACCGGAGCTCTGTGTTGTGACACAGGCTCTGGGATACAGGCTCTAATACCTGAAACATATAGTGACCGGAGCTCTGTGTTGTGACACAGGCTCTGGGATACAGGCTCTAATACCTGGAACATATAGTGACATATAACAAACAGTAACAGACTCAAGACATACATAGACGGTATAACCCAAGCTCGGTTAGGTGGTAACTAAAGCAGGGCTCTACGAGCGGCACCCACAATCGCCATAGCGCATCACGCATGCACGCTCCTATGAGTGACCAACGCTCCATCCTAGGAGCTACCCATCCACACGCTCACCTGGATGAGCGGCACTCTCTCCCACACGTATAGCTAACACCTGGAAAACATACACACCCATACTCACCTACGCCCATCATACGCACACCCACACAAACCCACGCTCCTATGAGCGGCCTTACACAAACACACACCTAACAAACACATGCATATCATACACACCTATACTCACCTAAGCACATCACACATACCCACACACGTAAGCTATGCTCCTATGAGCAGCCCTACACACACACACGCATATCATACACACCTAAGCTCATCACACATACCCACACACGTAAGCCACGCTCCTATGAGCGGCCCTACACACACACACACACACACACACACACACGCAAAACCTATACCCCGATACTCACCTAAGCACATCACACATACACACGTAAACCCGTACTGAAACCACGCTCCTATGAGCGGCACTACAGGCAAACGCCAACCCGGCTAAGAGTCGCGCTATACCCGCGCACACTCACACACGCCCACAGAACAAACATTCACATTCATACACACTCGTAGAGTATACCCAGGAGCCGAGCTTAGGTTACATACCGGGAGAGTCTCCAGAGACCGGGGAAGGGCACTAGGAATTGGTGAGAGACACAAATGACTTGACAATGGCACTAGAAACACAGGGGTAACCATCACAGCTTCCAGACACGTAACTAAGGGTGAAATCAAAGAAACACATAATTACATTCACTCAGAAAACACATTCTCAGAGCCAGTCTAACACAAAGTGAAATTAAACAAAACAAAAGCCCACTAGACAATAACAATGCTCGACCCAGTTTCCCAGAGCTAATAGCTTTTTATACAAGTTCTAATGAGCCACCTCAGCACAGGTGAAACCTTGTCATCACCTGACCGAGGTGCCTTCTGGGAAACTGGGTCTTCTAACAGAAAACTACAGAAACCAAAATTCAGCCACAGTGCCCTCTAGGGGCAGTCCCTTACACTCAATCACCAGACTTTTAGGTCATAGGCGGTTATACAACCATTTCACTGCATGTGTGAATTTGACTGTGTGTGACTGTTTATGACTGTTTATGACTGTATGACTGTACGTGATTAATAAAATTTGTACTGAATTTGAATTCAAACTAAGAATAAAGTGTGAGAGAAGCTACTGGTTTTTACTGTAAGTGCAGATGGGTTGATGATTTTACAGATGTTTTCTGTCCATTATTTGTTTGTTTGTTTGTTTGCTAGTTTTGTGTTGGAAAGTTTTCCTTAAAAACTTAAAAATATATTGTGGTGCGATGCTCTGAGCAAATCCATATTTGACATAATTTGAAAGTATTTTGCATAATCATTTAAGATTCTTAATTCATGTCACAAATGTGTTTCAGCAGTTTGTGGAAAAATCAGTAGTGTTACATCCAAGTACAGATACATAGTATTTCACTCTACTGTGTCACTACTTTTCTCTCAGACAGTTCAAAGTCAACTAAGAGTGTTTTTTATTTATTTTTATTTTTTTACATTGAATACATGGAATACAACAGAACAGAAAACAACCTCAATGTACCATTTCAATCATTTATTAAAACACTGTCAGGCTTAAAAACATACATGACTGAAAAACATCACATCTGCATAAAATGGCAATAGGGTACTATATGCAGTGCAGAATCTGTTGTTTATACTTCATTTGAAGATCAAATGGTTTGAAATAAAACAGCTCATTAACGTTCACTACCTTTACAATTTGGTCTGGATGAGATCTGACTGTAAAAGCATGGTAATGGTCATCAAAACAGAGTGTTTCCATCAGTGTTCCACAGAGCAGTACATGTTCATCTTTCACAGCAATAGTCTTGATCTTACAAAACACTGGCATCTCACATGCTGCTTCTGTACAGATAATAAAGGCAGGGCGATACTCTGTGCCATGATGTTTGATCCACTTTACAGAATAGACAAGTTCTGATATTTCCACCCCTAATTTGGAAGCAATGTCCATGCCACCTTTAAGTCCACTGAGTTCCATCATCTTCCCTGGACCAAGAGTCAATGTGTGCTGGCTAAAAGACTCCCAGTGTATTGCCATACAACTCTGGTGCTTTTTGGCTAGCGTTTTGGTGATGTTTTTCAAGCTTTTTAATTGTGTTTTAAAGAATTTGTGTTTCGCTTCATAACGCATACACCACATGTGCAGAATTGGTCCAATTTTCCTTATACACTGTGGGTGGTAATGTATCATTATGTGATGCTTTGGCAACAGATTTTTTTCAGGAAAAAATTTTTTGAATAGCTGGTGATGTTCAGTTATTAAATGTTTAAGATAAATGGTCATGCCTTCTGTTAGGACTGGTGAAAATACAATGTTAACAATCTGTAGAAGTAAAAGCAAAAGATACGGGTGTTCATCATCTCTCTGCACTAAATCACCAAATAACAGAGGCATGTTGCGTAACAAGCACCAAGATTGGATGGCATTTAAACCTAAATCGTTGCTTCCACCAAACAATTTGACCATTGGAGGACGGTTCCTCTGCTGATTGTAACCATAATCAAAAGCATGTATTCGACCAGCAAGATCATCAGCACTTAGGAAATTATGCACAATGTACTGCAGAACAAGTTTTACCTCTAGCTGAGCAACACCTTCCAAAATGTCGTGCATTATATCCACAGCAAAATTGTTTGCTGTGTTGAAATACTTCAGTGAATTTAACAAACACACCCGTTTGACGCCATAAACATGAGGTAGTGTAGAGTCATCTTGTAACCTTTTACAATGCAGAGCATGCATCTCAGTTGTTCTTAGAACAACTTCAGGGTTATCTTCGGGAAACACATATTGAAAGCGATCTTTCTCAAGAACACAGAGACGACAGCAATATTGAGCCCCAAATGACTCCAGAAATCCTAATAAAGTGTGTAAGCCAAGGTTATCCCCTGTGACTTGAACAACTGTCCCCCTTACACAATGTCTAAATAACGGATTCTTAACCCCCTCAACCTCAAGCACTTTTAGATCATTTACTAGAGGCTCAGTTATAGAATTAAAACCATACCGTCTAATATCCTGTGCATGAAAGAGGGCACATAAATGAATGTTATCCAGTGAGGAGTTAAATATGGGGGGAAATTCCTCAATGTAAAATAGATAGCACCCAATTTGTGTATACCTTTTTTGGAACCCAAAGGATTAGCGGTCTCGAAATCATCATAAAATAAATGAATTTGTAAAGCATCTTTTTCTGTGCAAAATAAAGGATTACTTTTAAAATGTGCCGCATCACTTAAGTCAACATAAACACCTTCCTTTGGAACATGCCTGGGTTTAAACAAATCAGTAAGATGCGGATTTTGTAAAATTGACTTTAGTGTTTCTAAAATGGGAAGATAAGAAAATGTATCTGTTACAACAACTTGATCAAATGTTCCAGTGGTTTTATTTCTCCTGCTATTAAAACTTTTTGCCAAGCACTATTTCGGTTGGTTCCACATGTCATGTGGAGACAGACAGAGCAAAGCTGCATCCTGGGCCTGACTGTGAATCTCAAAAACTATTTCCTCCATAGATGAAACAAAACCACTTACAGCAGAATGACGTAACCCAGAAAATTTTAGTTGCGCAACAGATGCACACATATCCAAAGTGCTCTTTTTTGACTTTAACAATCCAGATGTTGTGGTCACCTCTCCAACAGAGCCAATCTGATCAAATGTTTGAGCACTACTTTGTCCTTCTGCCTTAGCAGTCTCATAGTTGTCAATGGGGTCAAAATGCTGGTCACTTTGCTCAGGATGTTTTGTATTCAAATGTTTTCTGAACCCTGAAAAAGTCCCAAACACAGAACAACAACCTGCCTCTACACATTTAAGGCGAAGATTCTTTCCAGGAACAAAACCATGAACTAATCTGAAGTGCCTAAGAAGCAATTTTGAACCATATAACTCAAACAAAACACTTCATGAGGGCAGAAAAACTTAGCTACTTAAATTTATCACCTAGCTAAGCAGCCTTGCTCTAACCTCAGCAACACGAGGACTCTCCTTCACTTTGCCAACATCTATGTTGTACACAGTGGTCTGAATGAAAGTGTTCATGTTGTGTAGCATAATGTTGTAAGAGGTGCCAAAAACAAAGTGTGCCTTAAACAGCTCGTCAACGGCACCAAGAGAAGAGGTTGACTTGCATGGAATGGCCTGCCGATCAAGAACGATGAAGTACTGGTGAACTGAATTCTTCTGAGGTCCCACGGCCAGGAGGTAGGGCTGAGCAACAGCTGTAATTTCCAGAAGATGCTCCTCAATGTTTGTTCCACTCTGAGAAAGCCAAGCAAATTGGAAGAGAACTATCACCAATATGTTAAATATAAAACAGAAAAATAAATAAAACACGAAAAAAAATAACCTTCTTGAAGACAACAAGGTGTTTTTCTGCTTGAGAGGCAGACACCTTTCCTGGTCTTTTCCGGCCTTGGGCAGAAGGTGGGATCAGATGCAACAGAAGTATTATAGAAGAGAGGTCGCTGTCCCAACCTGTTTACACACATACATTATGTTATCAAAATCTGATCAATAATGCAAACTGGAAGTGAAATAAAAGAATGGAAAGAACATGTATGGGTACCAAATCTTAATATTCCTCATTAATATTTAAAGTATAAACCTAATCTTAAACATCTTACCAAAGTCAACACCCTCTTCTGGGTCACCAGTAGGAGATTCAGCTGCCAGCAGTAGTTCTTCCAAATCACTGGTGCTTGGAAGCTTTTTACACTGCTGAATCACTTTTGTCTTGAATGCAGTTGTCCACTTTTCCAGTAGCTTGCCTGACACTCCTTCTCCAAACATCAGAACAAAGTCTTGCTCAATCTAAGAAGAGGCAGAAAAGGATGAGCCAATAGTTTTTTTCTACGTACCAGACAAATCATTATGGATATAAACCCAAGCAAGTAGTGAATAAACTTACATTTAAACATCAGTACAATTTATTCTATTGTTAAATTGTTAAACGTATGATTATAAACACTTTACCAAGCCTTTAATGTCTTTGAATCGTGGAAAGACGGAAAATCGTGTCAATATATCACTTGACTGCATGGGGTCAAGAACCATGTTGCGGCGATAATCGAATGTCAATTTCATTTTTTTCTTGATGGCGTCCTCATCAGAAGAATGGCTCAGGAATGCAATTGCTTCCTTGCATTCATCCTCACTCAGGGTGGTCTCGGAATTCAACTCTGACTGCCGTCTTACAGTTGGTCCACCAGACACTGCTTCAGCAGAAGTTCCTTGTCCTGATGATGAACAACAAAACATTTTAAAAGCTTCAACACTGCTCAATGAATGACAAATGAAGTTAATCCTTAAACAGGCAATTTAGCAAGAGAACTCCTGTAAAAGATTGCAGAATGAGCTACATAAAAGTCAAAAAAAGGTAGATTTCGGAATTTCATTGTGTACCTTCAAATGACGCACGTGGTTCCTTAGCTAAGCCTCTCTGTATACAGTAGTTTTGATTCTCCATGCCAAGTACCCAGACCGCTTTCGCCATCATAATAATGTTCCTTAGAAAAATACAAATAAAGATAAAAAGTCTTTATATTCAACAGCAAAATACACCGTCTGTAGTATGGCTATGTGAGATTAGCAGCATTTAAAATGCCAACACAGAATAAATAAATAAATAAATAAATAATATTTGTATATATCAGTAAGTCTCATAAATCAACTTTAGTCCAAATAATTATTAATTTTTATTTAAAAAATACATTTATGAGTTAACAGTCTTTTTTTCCTTTTTTTTTAAACCACCAAAATGTAAAAGTACAAATAAAAATGATACCCACCTTTTTAGCTTCATCATCCAGCCTCATTCGTTTACTGGAGGAGTTTTCTTCAATAATAACTCTATCCTGTGAGTCACTGGAGTCAATGGAAGAAGACAGGGACTGATTTGACTGGCCATGAGATGCTTGTGGAGACGCTGAGCCCAAGTCTGTTTGCAGATAAATAATTATGGGGAATTATTGTTAATTAGTAGTATTACATTTCTAATGAGTAATGTAATAAATACAAACCCGCATTATGTTTTATGGTAAGAACTCCGACTGAGGATCTGACTACATCCTCAAAAACATCATCATCCACCTCAGTCCCTGATTCATCAAAAACCTTCACATTCTCGGGTACAGATGGAACACCAAACTTTAAAAATGCTTTAAAAAAAAAAAACACCCAATTTTATGAGAAAGTATACAGACTTACAAGGTTTTCCACAGCAATGATTAACTTTGAACATCAGGGCACAAGCAATATGTGACTATACATATTCTCATATAAAATTACTAGACATTCATCAAGTAACAAATAAAAATACATAAAAATTAATGTAATGAAAGGATGTGTTTGTTTTTACCAGCAGTCAAAAATTCCTCCAGGCTCAGGTCAGTTATCTTGACACATTTTTGAGAATCCCCAAGTTTCACCTTAACCAGCATGATCTGTAAGAAGTGACAAGAGTATAACACAGATTATAGTATAAAAAGATTTCATGCCCAACATATAAATAAAAATGCCCACAGTAATACGGTTGCAATAATTTGCATAATCACCTCCGTTAGATCAATACCACGTGTAGTATGGGGATGTGAGATCAGCATCATTTAAAATGAATTGGTCATACAAAATAGCAAAAAAATAAAAAGTCAAAGAATTCAGTAAATACTCACTTTTCATCTAGTGATGTCATACATATTCATGTGGGATTGTCAGTTCTGTCCACCGATCAGCCATAACATTATGACATAGCTAATGTTAACTGTTATGAGACAAAATATTAACTGAAAATCTCATTTTGTTCATTGAATTATGTAACATTTACCCTGAAATTTGACATCATCAGTTAATCATGGTGTGTTTTGTCCCTCACAGCTCTGGATAAGGGTGTCTGCCAAATGCAGTGAAAGCTAGTGATGAACTGAATGATGGTTCATTTCAAAGCATAATTACACTGTAAAGAACATTCTGTAGAATTTACAATAATTTACTGGCAAAAAAGTTGCCAATAAAATCCTGTAAAATAGCCGTTAATTGGTGTAAAATGGATTACAGTATAATACTGCTTAGCAATTTATAAAAAATTGATGTTTGCAGAATACAGAATTTTTATTTTTTTACAGGATTATAAAATTAAACTTGTAAAAAGGCATTACAGGGTTTTTTTTGTAATTACGCTAAATTACAGTACTTACCTGGCAACAAAAGTTGCCAATAAAATCCTGTGAATTCAACAAAAGCCAAGATGTAGCTGTAACATTTTTACTATGAAATTCCTGTAAATAACTATTTTAACTGTGAACTGTACTGTGCTGTGAACTGTAACTGTACTTTACTATTATACTGATGTAAATGCATTAAAACTAAGATTTAGAAAAATAATCACTCAAATTCAAAGCTGTTGTCAGTAAACTGTTTATTAACGCTGACACCTGACAACACTTCAGCACCGTCACTGGTAACATCATTTTACTTTTTCAACTACAGAAAAACTTATAAAAACATCAGCTGTTACAAAACAACTACAAACAACTCGAGATTAAAGCATAAAGCAATAGTTAAATAAAAGTTAAAGGGACTGTTTGCCTAAAAATAAAAATGGTTTATTCAAATTATTTCATAAATACTTCAAAACTCCCAATTTTCCACCAATGAGTTCAGGAGTGATCAGTCGTCTCTTCTGATCGAGTTTCTGTTCCACCCTTCACAACCTGACTCCAGTTTAGACTGTATGACTCGAGACGATCTATCAGTGTGTATGTGAGTGTGGAGACGTCAGCAATATTAGTTAATATGAGTTAATACTTTCCCCATATCCTCATCGAAGTACCAAACAGGAACATTGAGGACGCAGTTCATGTTCCATCTGTTGTCTCATCTGCATCTGTTTGTCCTATGAGCAGAAACGCTGTGTGTCCACATGTAGGACAAGTGTATGTTAGATATAGACAATTTTTAAAGTGACACCTCTTTGACAATTGATTGAATTAGGTTAACTACTCGCTGTTGTAAGACAGTGGGATACAGGTCATGCTCTGCTAAGAATGAACACGTGTACTTTCTGACTCGACACATGGTGGATGTATATTTTAATAATTAAATTACAATATATACTAATAGAATTTTTATTATTAAATATGTATGTTGTACAATTGGAAAAACAATAAACTCACTGCAAGCTCAATATTGTCATGACATTTATACTCATGATGTCATATGTAAATGTCTAACCATAACTGTACTGGACATCTGGGACAAGTACTTAATTATTCTACCAGAAATGTTACTGTAGCCTGAGATCTTGTATTACTAGAACAAATCCATAGATGTGTTTATAGCAGATGAGTGTGATTTCATATTGCTTTTCTGCAGGTCCTTGGAAGAACAGTTTCTATGGCAAGAACTATTTCAACCCGAAGATCGAGTCCTATGCCACTGTGAACCACATCTCGCAGCTTTCAGAAGACCAGGTCCTGGAAGTGGTGCGCTCCAACTACGACACGCTGACTCTGAAGCTGCAGGACGGGTTGGACCAGTTCAAGCGCTATTCGGAGTATATATCTTGAGTATATATGTATATATTTTGTTTCATTTTGTGGAGCATTTATTGATTTTGTGTCACGACTGCTAGGTGTGTGGTTCGGCATAAACGCAGAGAAGGCAGGGAAATCGTCCATCTTTTATTGATGTAGCTCATTCACACAAAACAAACATAGTTTATCTTCAAAAAACAATCCTACTGTACGCAGTTAAACACAAAGATGACGTTTAATACTCGACGCCTGACCCACCTCGGCTTCAGGTGAGTGCTCCCCTCCCCTAACCGAGGTGCCCCATGGGAAATGAAGTTCAAACTTAAACTTAACCTACCAACAAAAACATAACAGAAACACAAACCAAGAGGGGCGTTTGTCGCCCTCTAGGGTTTAACCCTTACATTTTGTCAGTGTTTATTTTTACTTTTTTTTCCTGATTATGTTCATTAGAAATCATGGTTTAGGTGTTTTGCTGAACTGCTTCATTTTTTTCTTTTTTCTTTTTTTTTTACAATTTTAAAAATATTATCTGACTTGATTTCATGTACTGACTAAATAATGTTAAAATATTTTCATCTTTCAGAACTCTTCAGATCCTCAGTGTTTCCCAAGTTTGAAAGATTAAAATTTTATTTAAACGACTGGAGCATTTTAATTTTTGTCAGTCAAAACTCATTAAAGATGTTAATTATAGATTAATTAAACATGACGAGCTACTGTTGACCCTCAACACACTGTATTGGATTTTCTTTCTTTTTTCTTTTTCTTTTTTTATCTAGTATAAATGTTCACATGTACAATATGTGTTTCATTACTAGATTGTAATAGAAAAGAAATAAAAAACATAAACAATATGAAATGTTCTATTGTGCTCTGCTTATCTAAAATATAACCATTTTCCTCCAGATGTTTCGGAGTGATGTTTGTAGCTGTGTACGATGGAGGTGTGTAGTGGATGATAACACCAGGCCACACTAATCAAACACCAAATTATTCATGATAATCTGTTATACAACATCCACATATTAGAGACACATCCACATTGATACGGTTGTGTACAAAATGTAGGTACGTAGGTTGTGATAGAAAGGTGTCAGAACACACAGTGCATCTCTGTTATGGTGGTAAAAGGGGCAGCTACTCAATATTAGGGGCAAATCATCAGTAATGAAACTCTGCAGCATCGGCCGTGGATTTGGGATTCTGAGCTTTAAAGATATTCAAAGGTTGTGAATACATACATGAGCAGCTGCTGCCCCCTTGTGGAGGATCCAAGTGTAGCAATACCAGAGGTACACTACAAAAATAGTCAAATTAAAAGTAATTAAATTAATGAGTAGATTTATAAACAAATAGGCAGAAGAAAAGCACAGAATAAATAATACAGATAGATCTACAGATCAGATTTAAAAAATGTCCAGCTGTTATGTTCATACAGTAAAATACTTAATGTTGTACACAGTGTATTAAATCATATACAGGAACTGAACTCACAGTCTAAAACATTATAAACATTCATAATGACACACTGTTCATGTTCTGTGTTCAGATACAGAGTCACTTTTACTCCTTAATCTTCTGTTTCTAAACATGATATTTGTTTATGTGTTTATGCTTCTTTGTACACATATAACACCAGAGTCCAGTCTGTACCAAATGTAGAGTTTAACATTAGAACTAAAGAGCTGCTGAAGAAATGAGCTTAGATTAATCCTATTATTATTATTATTATTATTATTATTATTATTTAGGATGTACAGTGGTGTTCAAAATAATAGCAGTGTGTTGAATAAAGTGAGTAAAGCTCCATATCCATATAATAACCTTTAATTTAAATCACATAAATGTATTGGACTCCCTGTACATTCTATTCTGTATCACAACATGAAGAAAAATGTGCTAAATGTATTATTAGTTTAAGTGAAGAGAAGACTCCCTGTACTTCACTTAGGGGGCGGGGTTATCAGAGCTGAGGGGGCGGGGTTATCAGAGGTGAGGGGGCGGGGCTTTCTCTCTGTAATGGAGCTGAAAGTGAAAGTAATTCTGGACTCGGAAACAGAACAACTGCACCGTCACACTTCCTGATATAACGGTTTAAAACAGGAGGAATTTATACAGTGACAATTTACACACGATATTTAAACTCTGTAATGAGGTAAATAGTGAAGATGATCTGGTGTGAAATGTGGACAGACTTCAGCTAAAGCAGCAGATATGTTTATATGAGGAACAGAAAAGGTAAGAGGAGTTAGCATCATGCTAAAGTACATGTTAGTCACCAACCACTCAATAACCTGTTAAACTAATCCTCCAAATACACCGTGGAATTGTGCTTTCTAACAGTGTGTTTGTGTGAGTTAAGTTGTTTAAAAGGATGACTCTCTCTTTCTGTGTGTGTTTAGGATTTTATTAGTTTGAACCGACAGTAAGAGATAAAGATGGCGACTGCAAACAGTAAGTTACATTTACAGAGATACATTTATCTGTATTATTTACTGCAGATTAAACTAACTGTGTGTGTGTGTGTGTGTGTGTGTGTGTGTGTGTGTGTGTGTTTCCTACACAGATGAGTTTAAACTCATTGGTCCCGGTGGTAGAGAGGTGTATAATCACTCTGCTGTGACTCTCTCGTGTCGTCTGTCTCCTGAAATCAGTGCTGTTAACATGGAGATCCGGTGGTTTAAGGAGACAGACTGTGTTTGTGTCTATAAGAACAGACAGGTGACAGAGGGGAGACGTTACGAGGGCAGAGTGAGTCTGTTCACTCAGGAGCTGGAGAGAGGAAACGTCTCCTTACAGCTGAGAGACTGTACAGGGTCAGATAGAGGACATTACCTGTGTCAGGTCACTGATGGAGACAGAACAGAGGAGATTACAGTAAGGATGAGTAAGTGTTCCTGAACTCCACACTGTATAAACTCTACATCATCATCTGTGCTTCTCATCTCAGTAGATGAAACACACACTCAGTATTCAGTATGAGGTTCAGTATACAGGGTGCTAATGTGGAGTGGAGTTTATTTTAGTCCAATAAACAGTGAGTGTGTTTTTCACTCTGATACACACCTGCACAAGGGCCTAAAAGCAGCAGCTTGTACAAATACTAATTAAATACTGATTAATTAAAAAATGTTAATTGGTCTGGATAAGGGTGTCTGCCAAATGCCATGAATGTAAATGTCTGATGTTTGAGATTTTTAGAGTAAGAATATTTGACTAGTGGTTAATAACAGGTGTATAACAGTCCAGAGAACACATTAGTTAGTCAGGTATCTGACTTGGCACACACTAATGCACTGTGTACACACTTCTCCACTTCTATACGGCTGTAAATTAATAACAGAGACTAATAACAGGAGTTACAGCTTTAAGTGTTGGACTTGAGTTTTACACAAATCAGTCCACAAACTGATCCACAAGTTCCCTCAGCTCCTGATTCTGCATTGGCATCAGATCCTCTCCCTGATGAATAAGGTGGCGGCTTTGCTCTGTGGCAGAGAGAGAGACAAGGGCTAAGGAGCGAGGAATTGGTTCAATCCACCATTTCAAACGATTAATATGCTACAGCTCAGTGCTTTTGCACTTACCCGGCTGTTGCAGACGATAGTTCACTGGCTCGACTCGTTCCACAACGGTTAAGGGTCCTTACCAACGGGCAGGAACATGAATGTAGCACTGAGGAGAAGCAGCAGTACGCGATCACCCACCTTAAATACGCGTGACTGAGCCGGCTGGTCGTAGGCGTGCTTCTTCTTCTCTTGTGCTTGACTTTGGATAAACTTGTAAAAGTAAAGATGTAAAATTGCGTCAGAGACAGAAGCGTTGTTACATGAAATTTGTCAGAGTGGAAGTTCTTTAGTCTTTAATAGTCGGGTCTGAGCTTTAGGCAGAGATCACTCATGTAAGTAACACACTGCACATAGCAGTCTCACTGGACTTTTTGATGTTTTTAACAATAATTTTCTCTGCACATCTAATGGCAACTAAATGAGCTGCTTATTCAGAGTTCAGGAGGAAACATCACCAGAAACAGAACTAATTAATGCTGTAATAATAACTCTAATAATAATTATTACTGCTGTAAGTAAATTTTTCCTGATTCAGATAGAAATGTGAATGAACGTGGTGATGCTCAGCATTTTCATTCGATATGACGCGTCTTATTCACCAGTTGATCACAGATGTGTGTTACTGCACCCAGTATTTAATTGTTTAATTATGAATTATTTATTATTCACTATGTTGTTATACTAATAGAAATATTAAACTTTTAGCTGAACATCTTTGAACTAAAAGCAAAGAATGAAGTTATTCTGTCTGTAAATCATAAGTTTTTCTCATTATATTTTATCTAACATTACATTTCTCTCTCTGTTGTTCCACACGACACCTTCAGATTGGGTAAGTAAATAACTCGACTTCACACTAATGATAAACACTGATATTTTATAAACTTTTCACATGTATTAGATTTTAATTCAGGAATCAAATAGAAATATAAAACCATACAGAATCATATAAGATTAAAAACTATATATTTTACAAGTGTCCAAGTACCATATCAGCATTTAGTTTTATTTCTATAAGAAGTCAATAATAACTGTGTTCTGATATTCTGTATATTGTGTAACACGGGTCTCACGAGGGGCAGAACCACATGTAAATACTCTGCACTGTTCAGAACGGGCAGGTCCACAGGCTGCTACCCCACGGAGTTCTGAACAGGCAGAGACGCGGCCATGTAGATACGCGGTTGCCAGGCAACGCTGCGGTGAGGTAATCAGTTTGAAGGTGAAACACCTGGTGGCGTGTTTATTTAATTTTATTTAATGTAGGTGAAGAAAAACAAATATGGTCTGCTACATTCTATTTTTGAACAGACTAATATTTGTTTTTCTTCACTTACATTAAACAAATAATACATTTAGCACATTTTTCTTCATGTTGTGATACAGAATAGAATGTACAGGGAGTCCAATACATTTATGTGATTTAAATTAAAAGTTATTATATGGATATGGAGCTTTACTCACTTTATTCAACACACTGCTATTATTCTGAACACCACTGTACAGTACGCACGTGATTAAGAACTAATAGTGCTGAGCACAGGGGGCGGGGTTATTAGAGACGAGGGGGCGGGGTTATCAGAGCTGAGGGGGCGGGGTTATCAGAGATAAGTGGGCGGGGCTTTCTCTCTGTAATGGAGCTGAAAGTGAAAGTAATTCTGGACTCGGAAACAGAACAACTGCACCGTCACACTTCCTGATATAACGGTTTAAAACAGGAGGAATTTATACAGTGACAATTTACACACGATATTTAAACTCTGTAATGAGGTAAATAGTGAAGATGATCTGGTGTGAAATGTGGACAGACTTCAGCTAAAGCAGCAGATATGTTTATATGAGGAACAGAACCAGAACTGTTTCTGGTGAAACTCATCACATGTATTAGATTTTAATTCAGGAATCAAATAGAAACATAAAAACTATTTTCAGATGATGTTTATGTGAAGGACTCTGATCAGTAAGTGAGATTCCACTTCCATCAGTCAGCTTCTTTCCCACAATGCACCTGTGTGTAACCCCACTGCACTGCAATAATGTAGACAGAGACGTTTACCATGTCGAGTAAAAGACACAACACACATGTAACATATAACACACACCACTGCCAGACTCCATCAGAATCTCATACAGAATCATATAAGAATAAAAATATAACATTTCCCAGGATTCCTCTGGATGGAACAGTTGTCTATTCTGCAAGTGTCCAAGTAACATATCAGTATTTTTATATTATTTTAATAAGCTGTGACTCATAATCGTGTTCTTACTGAAACACAGAGTGACATGACATTTCCTGACACTTCACAATAAACATAAATCAGAGCTTTAACAGTGTTCAGTGCTTGTAGACAGAATAATTGCCATCACTCGCTCTGCATAACAATCACACCATATTGTGAAAAAGCATTGAAGAGTTGACTCGGCCTAGCGTTTAGTCTCTTTAAGCTAACAGTAGTAAGTCATGTTAATGCACACAGCATAAAGACAACCTGACTGACCTGAGAACAGAAGTCCTTCACTTCATTTATAAAACTTCTATAATAGGAGAGAGGGATTTAGGAGTGAAAGAGAGAAAAACAGAACGAGATCACACATCTTCCCAAGTCTACTGCGACATATCATATGCTGTCGTAACCAATATATAGACGAGGCCGTAGCAAAGCACATCATTCTGTTATCTGTTCAGTTTATTACATTGATAAATGTCTGTGTTTATAATTAAAGGAAGTGGGAATCTGATATTCTGTATATTCCTTTATGTACTACAATAACACATAGATATATTACAGAATATTTAACTATAGATATAAAATACACAGGGGGAAATGCACATATACTGACATACTGTATATTGGTAAATACATGCAGATATCAGAAAATAGTATTTTACAATAAATCACAAGATATTTCTGTTCCTTAAGGGGAACTAGCGGTATATTAGCACAATGCTACATTATACAGATTTACTGTGTGTGATGACTGATTGTTGTCTAGTTTTCCTCTTTTTTATTAAGACACACATCAGCTGTGTTTTAACCAGAGTAACAGTTACTTTCACATTTTCACATGAAACAATTCACATTTATAATCATGTATTAAATCTTCACTCTCTATTATTTACTTTCACAGGGCCTGTCTGGTGAGTATAAAGTCTTTTCTCTGATAGTGATGTGTTGATGCTGCATGAATAATATATTTATTGTGCAGATGAAATAGATTGGACTGTGCTGTGTGTTCAGACTGCAATAGCACATAGATATATGAGCATCATGAGCATAGTGTAGTGAACACAACAGACTGTGATCGCTGGCAGAACATTCATCATGCTGGTGTCTAGTTTATCATTAGTGTTCTACACACACACACACACACACACACACACACACACACACACACACACACACACACACACACACACACATCTGACCTACACACTGATACTGAGAGATAAAAAGCTGAAGGTGTGTTTACAAATGACACAAACACATACACACACACATTAGTGAACAATCTGATCATATTGAATTAATTTATTTATGAAGACAGAAGAACTTGTCTTTATTTTTCCTGATACAGATAGAAATGGGGTAAAACATGCTGATGTTTATACTTTATTCACAACTTTTATTTAATGATTAAATATTAGCTATAGATAGATGATTAACTATCTGTTATTATATTTACTAAAAAAAGTTGTAGTTAAACATCTTTGTACTGAAATCACAGTGTGAATATTGTAGTTTTTCTCTTTATATTTTATCTAACATTACATTTCTCTCTCTGTTGTTCCACACGACACCTTCAGCATTCGTAAGTAAATAACTCGACTTCACATTAATGATAAACACTGATATTTAATTCACTTTTTTTAAACTCAAGAAACAAATATGAATATGATATTTTATATATTTTATGATATGAATATTATGACTGATATTTCACAAACATTTTTTTAAACAAATACAAACATAAAAACCTTTTCAGACTGTGATTATATTCATTATCATGTGTAATTATAGAACAATGTCTTTAATTATTTTCTAATATAATATGTTAAATATTGAACTATCGTTATTATTATAATTATAAAGATAAATCTCTCCAGTGTTTTGTCCAGAGTAACAGTTACAGGCTTTGATCAGTAAGTGAGATTTCACTTCCATCAGTCAGCTTCTTTCCCACAATGCACCTGTGTGTAACCCCACTGCACTGCAATAGATGAGACGTTTACCGTGTCGAGTAAACAACACAGTAAACATGTAACATATAACACACACCACTGCCAGACTCCATCAGAATCTCTCTCCTCTTATACACTCCATTTTCTCCTGCACTAATAAGCAGCTACACCTCAGTATGGGGACGAGATCTAAATACACTGATGAGGTGTTAATGTTCTCCACATACACACATCTGTAATTACACATGATAATAGCAGAACACTTTGTGTGTTGTTTTGCATATTTGTATGGAAGTGATGGAATAAAGACACATAAGTTAATGATTTATTAGTTTCCCGCTGTGTGACTTTTCCCTCCACAGTTATGTTTCTGTAGCTGATGAATCTCTCCAGTGTGAGCAGATGATCATCAGCACAGAATAACAGAATGTTCTGTAGATTTACTGTGTGATGACTAATTGTACATCTTTAACTAGCTTTCCTTTGTTTATGAACAGACACATAAACTGTGTTATGTACAGAGTAACAGTTCTATCATGCACAAAACATTTACACTTTATTATTCACAGCGACAGCTCATGGGGGATCCACAGAGGAGAGAGGAGCGAGGTGAGAAAGACATTTATTTTAAAAATCCATATTTTATTTATATGTTTGTGTTACTTGTATAAAGTACCACTGAGCATCATGAGCATAGTGTAGTGAACACAACAGACTGTGATCGCTGGCAGAACATTCATCATGCTGTTCTACACACACACACACACACACGCACACGCACACACACACACACACACACACACATCTGACCTACACACTGATACTGAGAGATAAAAAGCAGAAGGTTTTTGTTTGATTGTAATTTTATAGTAATAACTCCTTTATAAAGTTACTGAGACTGACTAATATTACTGTAGTGTTCACTGTCCGGCCTCCCAACAAGTCACACACACTAATATTTCATTTGATCACAGGTTGTGTTGATGGTGTGTAATGTGATGGATAATTCCTGTGTATAAATGCTTCCTCATGCTCACAGAGTCCAGCGTATGTCCAGGACATCTGGGAAGAATAATGATGTATTGATGTAATAACCTGAACATTCAGTACATTTAATTAGATTATTTTTGTTCTGATTCGCCTCATTAACAAGTGGTTTTCTGATAGTCACACAGCTGTTTAGTCCCAATCCTGTGAGCTCTGTGATTTCTGCTGTCATTTATGTAAAGATGTCTTCATTTCTTTCTTTTTTAATGATGCAATTTCTCCAAGTCTTTGATGTCTGATTACTTTCACTTATGATTTTTTTTCAGATCATATTTTTTTTTTATGAAGTTTACAGTTTTTTCTTTTTTGTCCAGGTAGTGTACTGTATATAACTTTAGTGAGAGAAGTGAGTTAGAGAGTCCACGCTAGATAATAGTGCATGAAAGAGATTATAACAGAATGTGAGAGAGTGATTCAGTAAATTTGTTTCTTACAGAGTTAATATGATAAAGCTAAAGACATTTCTTTTCCAAAATCAGCAGAGAAACAGAAGAGAGACAAACTAATGCAGGACAAAACGTATTTACTGAGAACAGACACAGAATGTTTATATCTAATACTATTCCATATAATACAGAGACATTTACAACAATTACCAAAACATTTTTAGGAATCTAATCAAACTTTCTTTGTATTTTTGTCACATCATCAACTAAAAGTCTTCGTTATTCAGGTGAGTAAACTGTACTAAACTATTAATGTTCATAAATCTCTTACTGATACTAGCAGCTTAAAAACATCTTAAATTGTTATAATAAGTCTATTACCCAGTGATGGGTTACTATGGTTACAGCTCACAGTGATGGTCAGAAAAACTATCACACGACTGACACATTGAATAGAAACATGAACATTGAGCTGTTTGTTAATGACATTTAACAGGCAGCAAATACAGATTAATATGTTAAATAAAATAGTTTTTCCTTTATACATTAAACACATGTGAACTATGGCTGTGGCTCAGCTACAAACTAAAGGCTAATGCTAATGATCGTGCTAATGCTAAAGCTAATACAAGCAAACAAAACTAAATACATTAGGATTCTAAACAGAAGATTTTGAAACACGACTTGAAGTAGACAAACTAATTAAACTAAACAAGGTGCAGGTGATCACAATTAACATCATGTGACTGACATGTGAGGTGCAATGCATCCTGGGAACTGAAGTCTGGAACAAACATGAAGATGAAAGTCCTACAGAACACACACAACAGGAACACACAGGGAAAACATGACAGTTAACTATTTACTGTGATTACTGATGTCATCATTATTGATATGATTGTAAACAATTTGTTTAAACATAAACAAAATAAATCATAAAGCAAGAAAAACAAGATAAATAAATTATTACCTTCACACTTATTGAAGTTCATCTGCAAACTTTGTCTTAAATTACATTTATAGAGACATAAAAAGGTTTAATACATATTTAATTGAACATGAGGATCTGTGTAGAGACCCAACACCAGGAACAACATTAATTTACTTAAAACCATTTTATTAAAATCTGTTGGACAAATTTACTGTCACTTCAGAGAACAAATGCATGAGAAACTCTCAGTGTCTGAATTGTGTTGTGTGTTTTAATCACAGCTGACTGATGGTGTTTAATGTTGTTTTTATGACCATCAGTATCTTTACATTCTGGGACGGTTGATTTTGATGCATAAGTACATTAATATATTGCGTTATTGTGTGATACTAAAAAAAAATTTTTTACATTAGAGGGGAGGATTTTTATCTGTAATAATCAGTTTAGTGTTTAGTGATTGTGTTCTTCAGCTGCATTAAAACTCAGTGTGTTACTAAATACAATATCAGTTTAAATCCGCCTCAATCAGCTCAGTGTGTAGTGTTAGTAATATCACACACACACACACACGCACGCACACACACACACACACACACACACACACTGATGTGAACAGAGAAACACTTCATGTGTATTTAACACTTTATTTACATACAGTATGGAGTCGGGTATAAAACCTTCACACTGATTTATTCTCTTCCACAGACTGACAGAAAATGGACAGATGATGAGAGAATGAAAATGGAGAAATCTGCTTTATGTGTTGGTGAGTGTGGAAGGAGCTACAAAAGTAAACACACCTGTGTTCATGTGTACAGCCTGAAGGTGATTAATGATCCACTAAACATCCAGTCTGAAATTCACACCATAAATCAGAAGGTATTATTTACACCATGTGTTAAACGTTTAGGACTTAAATACAAAAGGAGAATGACTGCGAGTGTTACTGGAAGAAAATACATCAGTCATGTAACAGACATAAAGCCCTATAGATACTGAAGGGAATACAATTCTAATATTTATTATTTTGATTAGTATCATTTATATCATCTTGTTGTTTAAATTTTTTGACTAATAGTTCAAATATCATCAAACATGAAAAACATATTATATTGACCCTTATATTGAAAAGTGCATTATATTCTTATAATTATACCACTTATTATTATTATTATTATTATTATTACCAATATTAATATTATTATTATTTTACTATTTTCAGAATATAACATAGATGACAAACTGTTTTTTACTGAATATAAAAAGAAGATCAGAAAACTGGAAGAAACTGAAAAGGAGCTAATAAACACTAAGCTGGAACTGGACAGCACGTCTAAATCACTGCAGCATAAAGACCAACAGCTGGAGGATTATAAAAGACAAATAGAGAATAAAGATACAGAACTGAGAAACAGAGAGAAAATCATCGAGGAGAAAGACGCACAACTGGAGAATATGAACAAACTGCTGAGTGAGAAAGAAACACAGCTGAAGAACACAGATAAAGAGCTGGAAACCAGTAAAGACAAACTGGAGACACTGGGACAGGAGCTGCAGGACGAGAAGAGACGACTAGAGGAGATGATGATCGTACTGGAGCAACAGAAAACTGAGTTATCAGAAAAAAACAAACAGCTTGAAGAGACAGAGAGACATCTAACTGAGAGAGAGACACAGCTAATGGAGAGAGACAAACAGCTTCAGGAGAAAGACAAATGCCTGACAGAAAATCAACAAATGCTTCAGATGAAGGACAAGACACTGGAAGAGAAGGACACACTGCTCAGAGAGGTGAAAGAAGAACTGGAGAAAACAAAGAGGACATTAGAGGAGAAACAGACACAGCTGAAAGACAAAGAGAGACAACTGGAGAATGAACTGGAAACCAGTAAAAACAAACTAACTGAACGAGACAAACAGCTTCAGGAGAAAGACAGACTTCTAGAGGAGAAAACAAAGCAGCTGCAGGAACAGACAGATCCAGAATCATCAGCCGCCATCAGGAGAAGAAACAGCAAGGAAGAGTTACATCCAAATAGTGAGTAATTTGTTATTTGTATTAATTAAAATACTTTTTTTTAAAACATCAGTACAACTAGTGAATCTGCACCTAATAAATCATATGTAAGGACATGAAATATACTGTAATGATACTTAATGCTGCAACTCTTCAGCTACTGTAAGGACGTGTAATTTAAACAGTGAAAGTGGTGAATTATAGTGTATAAAACATTACTTTAATGAGATTCTCTGTCTAACTCTACCTTCTGAAGAACGTCTCTCTCATTCTGACTGGTTCTGATGTTTCCTAGTGAGTGGAGAGACTCAGGACTCAGCAGCACCAATCAGGAGAAGAAACAGTATGGAGGGAATTCGTCCTTCATGTAAGTGATTAATGTTAGTGTTCAGTCTGTAACTCAACACTAGTTTAGGGGTAAAAGAGACGACTATAAAGAGACACAGCAGGCGAATGTAGACATTTACATTTATAATTAGATTACAGTAAAAAGATCAATATTCTGTAAAGCTCACATAAAATATTATCATTCACAAATAAATAAAAAACATCTAATAGATAAGAGAGAAATATCTGTAAATATCCCGGGATCCTGAACAGAGTAACAGAATAGGATTTGTCCTTTTTGTTTGTGTGAAATGGAATTGTAGCTGTTAAAGGAGAAAGATCAACTAGTGGGAGGGACTTAGAAATGACCAAATTAGGACAAAGTGGGTAAAATAATTATTCATCAGCTAGGAATATACATGAACAATTGCTTTATTTCCACCTAAACACATATATTACTGTTAAAACACAGCCAGACCTAACCTTCCTGGAGACTCCTGACTGTTTTGTGAGGTTTATGAACTACGCAGCTAGGATAGCATGTGAGAGAGACGTGCACTGAAACTTAACTCTTACTGCTGACATTAAACTGGAAAATACTGGTTTACTAGACTGCTGTTCCTGTAATTCACTCTCATGGAGTTTCTTTTTTCTTTTTTGGTTTTAGAGGACAATTACACTTCGTACCCTGAAAATATGTCCCCTAACAGTCACTTTTACATGAGGAGGATCAGGGCTCTACATTAACTTTTGTATTCTCTTGTCCAGTCAGAAGTTTGAATTTCCACTTGTCCTGACCAATAATCCACTTGTGTGAATATAACATGATTCTTTTCTTTTTCTTTTAATAAATCTATACATGAGGTTTATGTTTTATTATATAACTGAATAACAAACATTTTTATAACACTTGATTTTTCTCAGACAACAGAATTACTGTTTTTCTAAGATATGACGGTTTAAGAAAGACATACTGTTGACTAGGGCAGTGTGATTATGGCAAAAAAATTATAATCACAATTATTTTGGGCAATACTGAGCTCACAATTATAATCACTGACTTTGAAAACATAATTTATGTATTAAATTAAACAGTTTTTTAACTGGGTTTTTTTTTTACGTTAAATATTCAGCTAACATACTAAATAAATAAATAAATAAAATAAAATAACATTTGAGGGACAGAAATAGATAAATAGATACATCAATATTGAGAGGGAGATGGAGAGGTGCCAGGGCCTGGCTGAGAGTGGGTCTGGCCTTTTATTGGGGACTTGTAATGCAGACCTATTTTTATTTATTTATTTATTTATTTATTGTCCAGGAAAAAAGAGGAAGCCAAATCATTTTCTTTCCATGAATTGCTTATAGAAAATTTGTGTAGGGATAAGTTTAGTTTTAAATTAAACTTGCTTTAACATACATACCTAATTACTTTAAATAATAGTTATTAATAATAATAATAATAATAATAATAATAATAACAACAATACAGCAGCTAATCAAAATTTAACTCAGTCATATACAGTAGGTCAGTTTCTTATCAAAACAGAGTTTGTGTGTATATAATGACACTACAGTATCAGTTTTGTACTTATATTATTCAGCTTTTTTATCTGAGTGGGGAGGGTTTCAGCATTATCTGACAACCTAGGCACTATTAAATTTTATTTGGAATCTCACAGTGCAATGGTAAGATCAAATTAAATACAAATTATGAGAGCATGAGAAAAAGCGAAAAACTTTATTAAAATGATTGAAGAATTTTATTTGTCACTACATAGTTATACAAGTACAACAGTAGTGAAATGCAATTGCAACAAACTCCAGTCCAGACTGCAGATTTTTAAGAAATAAAAAAAGAATAAGTATGTACAAAATAAAAATATGACTCTGACAACTATGATATAAATGATATACAATATTATATAAATATACAACCCGAAAGACAAAGAAAAAGAAGATACAGAATTATGTTGTCATCTGTAATACATGATAAAGTGACTGTGTGCTGAATTTGGCGGTCATTGGTGAGGTTGTGTGTTTATTGCCCTTATAGCCTGATGAAAAAAGCTGCTGTTCAGTCTTCCAGTTTGTGCCCTGAGTGGCCGGAGTCTCTTACCGGATGGCAGCCACTGAAACAGATTTGGGTGGTGAATGTCTTTTATAATGCGCTGTCCCCTGGACCTGCAACGTCTGATGTAAACGTCCTGTAAATCTGGCAATTCAGTCCTGATGCACAGCACACCTGATCACTGTACTCCGGTCCCTTTTGTCCTGGTAGCTGCTGTTCCGGTAGGGTAATATTCCCAGAGACAACAGATTGGATGATTGAGGTGGTGAAGGTTTTGTGCAGACCTCCGGAGATCCTGAACTTCCTCAGCTGTCTGTAGTAGTACAAGCGCTGTCTAGCCTTCTTCACCAGTGAAGTAATATGAGGTGTCCTGCACAAGTCCTCAGAGATATGGACTCCCATATATTTGTAGCTGATCATCCTCTCCACCAGAGTCCTGTTGATCTTGAGCGTTGTGTACTGAGAGTCTTGCTTTCCCCTCATGAAGTCCACCACCATCTCCTAGGTCTTTGAGACATTTAAGTCCAAGTTATTGATGTCAAACCAAGAAGATAGTGCTGCTGCCTCCTCCAGATGTCTTTTCGTTTTCTGGATCAGACCAACCACCCCTGTGTCATCTGCAAATTTCACAATGGAGTTGGAGCTGTGTCCAGCATAGCAGTCGTGGGTGTAATTAATGAAATGAATGAATGAACTTAATGAAATATACTGTAGTGATGCTTAATGGTACAGCTCTTCAGGTGTAATTCTCTCTCATTCTGACTGCTTCTGATGTTTCCTAGTGAGTGGAGAGACTCAGGACTCAGCAAAACCAATCAGAATCAGCAGAAGTATGGATGGAGATCGTCCAAGATGTATGTGATTAATGTTTCTTGTTGTCTGCTCAGTATGTCACTCAACACTAGTTTAGGGGTAAAAGAGTGTAAATATGAATTATGTGAGCATGAGTAAGAGCGGAAAAATGTAATATTTTAAAAGTGGGATCCCAGACTGCGCAAAAATCATGACACTGTCGCTATAGAATTCATTTGTTAATAGTATTATGGCATCATATTCGCCAGATCGGACAAGTACTTTTAAAATCAACTTGCTCTGAGCCATTTTGTGGGTGTCCTAGACAATTTAACTGTTAATGTTTAACCCTTTGGGAGGGACTTGTTGCCGGGCGTTATGTCACGCAGTTAGTGAGCTTATAGAAAGATGATTAAAATTTATTTAATTACCTAAATGATGAACAATTAGTCCACCACTATACACCAGAGAACAACATAATCACCACAATGCAGTAAGTAAGTGATTCTGTATTAAATTATTTATTCTTCTTCATTTTCAGTGGGTGGAGAATCGTCTAGTCCACATTCTCTAGTGTCGGTTCCTGTAGCAGAACTGAGGCTGGTGCTGCTGGGGAGGACGGGGTCTGGGAAGAGTGCAGCAGGAAACACCATCCTGAGCAGAGAGGAGAGGAACCAGGCTGCTACATCTACAGCTACATCTACATCCACCCAGCAGAGTGAGAGCACACAGGGGGAGGTGGCTGGGAGGAAGGTGACTGTGGTGGTCACTCCTGACTGGTTCTCTCCTGGACTCTCTCTGGAGAAGCTGAGACAGGACGTGGGACTCTGTGTCCATCTGTCTGCTCCAGGACCCCACGCCTTCCTCCTGGTCATACCTGTAAAGCAGCCTACAGGAGAGGAGAGAGGGATGCTGGAGAAAATGGAGGAGATTTTTGGAGAGAGATGTTGGAGAAACACCATGATCATATTCAGTGTTACTGATGAACTTCAGAAGAAGAACTTTGATGAGTTTATCCAATCAGGAGAGCAGGAGGTCCAGAGACTAGTGGAGAAATGTGGGAACAGGTTTCACTGTCTCAACATTAAGGAGAGTGGAGATGGTTCTCAGGTCTCAGAGCTGCTGGAGAAGATAGAGAAGATGGTGGAAGGAAGCAGAGAGAAATTCTACAGCAGTGAGATCTACCTGGAGACAGAATCTCAGATAAGATTGTTGGAGGCAAAGATCTTACAGGAAAAAGCAGATAAAAGGATGAAGGAGGAGATGGAAGTAAAGGAACAAATAGAAAAGGAGATAAAGAACACCCTGATAAAAATAGAAGGAGAAATCAAGGAGCATGAAGGAGACATCAGACAACTCGATGTTCGAACAACTGAACTTGAGAGAAAGATGAAAGAAGAGAGAGATGAAGAGAAAAAGGGAGAACTTGAGAAGGAGCTGAAACAAGAAATAGAGCGAAGGACAGAAATGGAAGAAAAGGTGAAGAAACTAAAAGAAAAGAGAGAGAGGGAGAGGAGAGAGATGGAGGAGAGACACCAACAGGAGATGGAGAAGATCAGGGAGGTGTATGAAGGAGACGTCAGGATGGAGACAGAGAGAAACCTCATGAGGATCATTCTCCTACTTCAGAGAAACATTTTGGCCTCAAAAGTAAAGAAGCAGGAAGAGCTCAGCAAAGAGATGGAGGAGAAGAACAGCGAGCTGGAGACTCTTAAACAGAAACTTTTTAAGATCACAGAATGTCACGATATGCAGAAAGAAGCATATCAAATATCTGTGTTGAGCTTTACAGAACCAAAGACAGAGTAATTTTTCATGAATGTGGGGAGGAGAGGATGAGTATTTCTAACACACTGACACAGTCAGGTAGGACAGGGACACTTCACTAAAGGAAATGTGGTACTGCACTATCACAACCTTTTAACGAGCAAACCATCAGGACATTTCTATTTCTATTCCAACATCAATCCCCTTATCAACTATATCAATTAAACAAAACTGCAAACAACATCATCAGCATGGCTGTGACTCCACCACAGACCAATATTCAGTACAATAACATGATATTGTTGTACTGCTTAATTAATGTAGTGCTAAAGAGGCAAATGTTTAGTAGTAAATAACATAATATACTATGAATATTTTCATTAGGACTCTTTAAACACCTGTGTTACTGCAGTACATTATTTCCTAATCATAGGAACATGACCAAACATACTGTAGTTCCTGTCTTATATTGCTTTAATGCAACAGTTCTATAAACAAGACAAGAACACACTGTAGATCGACTGACATTTAGGACACAATATATGATGAAGTCTTCTATTTATTTTTGCCCTGCTCGTGTAAATACATCCAGATTTTATAGCATGTCAGCAAGCTGGCTTATCAGATCACACTAATTTGAGCTAATTGTTGCTTGTGAACTTAAACAGCGTGGAGTAAACAGTGAAACATTAAATAATAAGTTCTCCAGTAAGCATGTAGTTTAAGATCAAACAGGTTATTTTACTAATTTTCTAGCCGTCAGTTATATATCTAACACTAAAATCCTCTAGAGAATATTGTACAGCACAAAAGGTCAAAACACTAAAAGCTGAGTGATTGCAGGGAATTGGACCCCTGTACAGTGTGTACCCCGCCTAGTGTCCCGAGTCCCCTGGGACAGGCTCCGACCCTGTACAGCAGGGGTTCTCAATCTTAATATTCAAAGGACCGTAACAGAGTTCTATTAAGGGACAAAGGTCTGAAACCATAATGATAAGTAAATGACTTTTATTAAACTTCCTTATAACTTACAGTATAAGCAACGTACATTAACATTTAAGGCAATCGGAGACAAAATACATTCAAGCCTACAGTATTACAAACATTCCACTGTTTGACTGCAAACCAATGCTTAAACCAAAACAATCCTAACTGTAAATTAGTGCAAATGTAATGGAACTGTTTGCCTGCAAATTGTTGTTTGTGAACTTAAACAGTTCCAACTTTTAACATTACAAAAGTTTACAGGTGTTTTAATATAAATTGAAACTACTTTAACTATAATGAAACAAACTTTGTCTAAACAAACTAGATAACCAAAGTGTACTTAGTTTAGATGCCCAAATAAATAAATTAAACAAACCGATCTTAAATGACAAAACAAGACACTGTAATAATAAAAGGATTTTGAAATGAAAGTTACATGATGCCCTAAGGGGCCGTTCACATGTTACGTCTAAAAAGTGTGTAAATCACCAGCTTTCTCCTTCTTTCCAAAGCGTCCAGGAGTTTGTGCTCCCATGCCGTTTACCATTAACCATGTCGTAACCAAGAGCACATGACATGTGGTGCACTTGTGACATTTTGAAAAGCTGAGACATTTTATCTCACTGGGGAATGGACACTCATGGAAAATGCATTATTTTTACAATGATGTCGCTCTTTATTGTGACCTCATTTGTTGCATATTTTCATTTAAGATACCACAACTAAGCACGCAGAAGATGTGACACGGGAACAGTCAAAATATACAGCAGCCCAGTCTGAGAAATGACACAGACTGATTTCAATTAGCCGAGTGGACACTAGACAGATACACTGACCTTCTCTGTGCACATTTTGCTAATTGTTCAACTGCCAATTGTTAGCCAACCCTGAACTCGTCATAAAACCATTACATTTAGCCATAATCTTGGGTCAGTATTTCAGGATCCAGATAGACTACAAAACTAATAATTTCTTAATAAGTATAACACTTTTTTATATTTCTAAGTAGAAAACATGCACTTTATTACACTGTATTATTGCATTCGCCTCCACATCTGCATGCAAACCAAGTTTATATGACATCATAAACTACAGTATAGTAGTGGAAAGTATAGAAAATGTATTATACTGTACTTTGTGCCAGGAAGACTTTACAGTCCAGAAAACATGTTTCAAGCTTCATTTATCACATAACTATAACTATATAATCTATATATCTGGTTATATATCTATGTCTACATTTATAACTACATGATTATCTATCTATACTGTATATCTTCATCAATCTGCGTACAGTATATAGCTATATCTAACTTGATATCTATATTAATATCTATGTAGTTATGTACTGTATGCATCTTCACCACCTGGATTTAACTAAGCAAATTGTTAAAAGCCTTCCATTAAATAATTACTGCAGTGATTAATACAGTTCAGCTGTTAACAAGTTATTTAACCCTAACTGCAGTGAGTAGTTTCTCATCTCTTAGGATAGGATAGCGGTGAACCATCATCTTTAAGAGAGAAATGTTGTTGAGAAATGTTGTTGCATCGTGCCTAGTGCCTACCGTACAAGCCCGTGGGGCAGTATTATGATCTGGGGTTGCTTCTGTTTGTCAGGTCCAATATCAGAAATGTTATGTGCCCTAAAAAAAATTGGTCAGCTAATGACCTGAATACACTGAATGACCAGATTTTTTCATTAATGGATTGATTTCTTCCCTGATCACACGGCCCGGGCAGTGTATACATATACAGTATATACCTACATACATATACTGTACATGTACGAACACACATATTCAGTCATACTGTATAGATATTAAACATATATGAAACATGAATGTGAGAGAGAGAAAGGCAGTGTATCTCTCTCTCTCTCTCTCTCTCTCTCTCTCTCAGAAGTGAATATAACAATAGCATTGCAAAACACTTGTTGCAGTATAACATGCCCTGAGTAAAGTATTTATTGAGAGACACTCTGTAACTCTACCTCAGTTGAAAACGTAACTACTTCATTACAGCAAGTAAGCCTGTTATTATTAATGTTGTGTTTGATTTTTACAACAATAAAAATGTATTCTTTTATTTTTCTTGAGAACAACAGAAGAAGGGTATGTTTTGTAGCACAGTTCTAACAGGAAATCAAACCCTGTATTGAAACATACTACGTTTACGCAGCCCTAATAAGTACATATTCAAAGTACCCCTATAGCTACAGTAATAAAACATGAAATGGTTATTGTTATTAAATGCAGTGTTCACTTTAAATCATTTGTAATAAATTGTTATTCTAAATAATTTTGACTTTAGGCTGAACATTTAGCTGATTTATGGTTATGAGTAAAATCATTCAGCTGACTCTGGTGGCCAGTTGTAAGGAACTAGACAGAGCATTAGGACTCCAGTGAGGGAACAAATAGATTGAGCTGAGAAACTGTAGAAGTACAAACCTACATGATTCAACACATACAGAAGACATTAATACAAGTGAAGGAAAGAATTAATGGGAACAAATTATATAAAAAACATTTTTTCACTGGTTCTGATGTTAACTAGTGAATGAAGAGCCTCAGGACTCAGTTTGTGTGTTTTTCCTGCTTACAGTGTTAGTTATTGTGTCTTCATTTCCAGATACACAGTTTGTACTTCCTCTTCACTGTTGATATTGTGCGCTGAATCTGTGTCATTAAAAAGGTAAAGTGTCTGTCTCTTGTCTGTTTGTGTTTATTGTTACGATAAAAAGTACTACAGTAATATCCACTAGTAATATCTAGTATCTCAAAATATGAAAATACTAGCTGTGCCCGCGACTTTGTTCTCTGGGAATTTTGGAATTGTATAGTTTTCACAATTCGACAGACATACTTTAACTGACCAGTACATTTTAAAACACAATTGCACACTCATAAGCACATTTTAAAAATGTACAGTACAGTGTCATCTGTTGAATTTTGGAATTAGCTAAAAAAAATTGTGTTACCGAGAACTGCGTGGAATGAAGTTGTGAGTTTGCGTTTATTATGTAGATAATAAACTATTTTAGGTTTACGCCTAGTTTACACCTGACCCTAAAACATTAACCATTAAAATGATCTCTTTTTTGTATAAAGACAAAGGAGAGATGTGAAGAGAGAGAGGAGAGGATCCCAAAAATAAAGTTTGACAGATCAAACACTAGAACAAAACAAAGCTCTAGAAATGTGGAAAATCTTTGTACACTAATGAATTACTAATATAAGTAACATTTGCAGCTGTTGATTTTCAATTACCTCTCTGAAGTTAATTATTTTTTTGTATAATTCCATCTTGTTCTGCCTTCACTTTATCTTTTTATTCATAGATAAAAATATGAGGGTTATTCATGACAAAACACAAAAATGAATATCTACAATGTTTATATTATTGATATAGGTACTTGTGTCTTGTGTCTCTCAACTTTCTCTTCACAATATCCCACAGATTCTCTATGGGGTTCAGGTCAGGAGAGTTGGCAGGCCAATTGAGCACAGTAATACCATGGTCAGTAAACCATTTAGCAGTGGTTTTGGCACTGTGAGCAGGTGCCAGGTCGTGCTGAAAAATTAAATCTTCATCTCCATAAAGCTTTTCAGCAGATGGAAGCATGAAGTGCTCCAAAATCTCCTGATAGCTAGCTGCATTGACCCTGCCCTTGATAAAACACAGTGGACCAACACCAGCAGCTGACATGGCACCCCAGACCATCACTGACTGTGGGTACTTGACACTGGACTTCAGGCATTTTGGCATTTCCCTCTCCCCAGTCTTCCTCCAGACTTTGGCACCTTGATTTCCGAATGACATGCAAAATTTGCAACCTGTAGCCCATTTCCTGCACACGCCTGTACACGGTGGCTCTGGATGTTTCTACTCCAGACTCAGTCCACTGCTTCCGCAGGTCCCCCAAGGTCTGGAATCGGTCCTTCTCCACAATCTTCCTCAGGGCCCGGTCACCTCTGCTCGTTGTGCAGCGTTTTCTGCCACACTTTTTCCTTCCCACAGACTTCCCACTGAGGTGCCTTGATACAGCACTCTGGGAACAGCCTATTCGTTCAGAAATGTCTTTCTGTGTCTTACCCTCTTGCTTGAGGGTGTCAATGATGGCCTTCTGGACAGCAGTCAGGTCGGCAGTCTTACCCATGATTGCGGTTTTGAGTAATGAACCAGGCTGGGAGTTTTTAAAAGCCTCAGGAATCTTTTGCAGGTGTTTAGAGTTAATTAGTTGATTCAGATGATTAGGTTAATAGCTCGTTTAGAGAACCTTTTCATGATATGCTAATTTTTTGAGATAGGGATTTTGGGTTTTCATGAGCTGTATGCCACAATCATCAATATTAAAACAATAAAAGGCTTGAACTACTTCAGTTTGTGTGTAATGAATCTAAAATATATGAAAGTCTAATGTTTATCAGTACATTACAGAAAATAATGAACTTTATCACAATATGCTAATTTTTTGAGAAGGACCTGTATATAGACTTTAATTGTTATATTGTTAATCTAGCTGTGTCTGCGACTTTGTTCACGTGGAAATTAATTCCACTCTTATAAGCATGTTAAATTTGGTATTAACTAAAATGAATAGTTTATTTCCTAACATCAATCACAAAAAAAAAGGATTTACAATGTAGGAAGTGCTGAGTGCATAAATGAACATAATACATTTCATAAAGTGACAATTTCATTTCAGAAGGTGTAAATCCATTTTATGACTGATCTTAGGAAATATTTTTATATTTTAAGATACTTGATTGTTGATTTTTGTGGGGGTGAAGGCGTGCATTAAGGACTATTTAGGCCTGGTTTAGTTTGAACACAGACTAAATGGTCATGTCTTTGCTAGGCTACTGTATATACTGTAAGACCTATAAGGGTTTGGTTTGGTGAGTTTTGACATGTAAAATACTGAATGAGGAAATCAAACTTTTACAATAAAACCATCTAATATGATATATCATGAAAAGGTCACATTACTGTTTATGCAGCATTAATTTTTCAGTTATTGTCAGATTGTCAGGTTTTATAGATCTGTTACTGTTTGCCCCATTTATTTAGTTTAACATTACAGTAGTTATCAGTGCAGACAGGATGTGATTGGTCAGTGTGAGTAGGAATGTTCCTCGGTGTAAATGATACTGTACAGTGTTGTTAAAACAGAATATTCAGGACTGTAAAGACTTCTCGAATGGACTGAAGATGAATAACAGCATTTATGTCAAGGAAAGAACACAAACGCTGTCCACCAATGTTGATAGGTTCACATTTGTCTTTTTTTGTTTTAAAATTACTTGAGATTTATGAAAATGCAATATATGTCACATTTAATGATCCACTGCACTGCACTTTTGTGTGACTGTGGCTTTTCTCTCTCACGCATTCATGTTTTTTCTAGTTTAAGGTTTATATTACTGTACACACACATACACACACACACACACACACATTCTGTCATTCAGATAACTTAACTTAAGGAGAATAGCAAACAATTCAGGAAGAGGACACATATGAGGAGGAAGCTTCTGTCCAAAAGATCTTTCAAACCAAATCACCAACGGTGGGGTCTAGTAATAAAATGGTGAGCAAAGTTAGTTAGGTGTCAATGTACAAATGATCTGTGCTGTGTCGTATGCTTTAAAGAGAATAGAAAAAGGTAATAGAAGAATGAGTTCATCAGAGGGACAACCCATGTGAGATGTTTTGGAGATAAAGTCAGAGAGGCCAGATTGAGGTGGTTTGGAAATGTTCAGAGGAGAGATGGTGAATATATCGGTAGAAGGATGCTGAGGTTGGAACTGCCAGGCAGGAGGTCTAGAGGAAGACCAAAGAGGAGATTTATGGATGCAGTGAGAGAGGACATGAAGTTAGTTGGTGTGAGAGAAGAGGATGCAGAGGATAGGGTTAGATGGAGGCAGATGATTCGCTGTGGCGACCCCTGAAAGGGAACAGCCGAAAGACAAAGAAGAAGAAGAACAAAGAAAAAGAAAATATTTACCTCTGAAAATCCTCACACAACATGAAGGGTTTTTGTTGTTTTGTGGAGTATTTATCAGCTTTCTGTTTTTCCAACATCTATTTGATTGAAATTACATCAATGTACTAAAACACATACATGATCCTGCTGTAAATAGTTTTTTTGTTTATCTCTTTTTTTATTGTCAAAATGATAACTTTAAGTTTTCAAAATAATAACTGATTAATGGTGGTGATCGTACCTCCAATAATGAGGAACATTCCTAATGATCTAGCTGATCTTCTATCAGAAGAAATGCAGACCTGATATAAACTAGACTCTGAGTACTCGGGTCTGCACTCGTCTACTTTGTTGGCTAAACACATCTTTCACTCCCCTTCACTGGATTGTTCATGTATGGAGATACATTCTTGTCCAGATCTCTCGATCTCTGATCAGTTACAATGAGATAATACATCATCATCTTTAACGCATTACATTTTAAATGCATGTAATATAAAAATTAACCAAACACATTTAAAAATCAGGTTTTGTGCAGCAGCATCACTTAAAGAGCATGTGCATTAATCAATCCTCCGAGAGCTTTGTTGTTTTACATTTGATGTTATAACAGGTTCACTCTTTTTGCCCGGGTGGCACCACAGACACATGGAGGTCCTGGGAAAAGAGGGTAATTTTATTTAGAAAAACGGAGTAGGAGAAGGGTTACAGGAGGGAGAAAGTGAAGAAAGAGGGAGATTTTTAACGCAGAGAAAGCCCGAGATCCATTAACATTAATTATCGTCAGCCGGCCCGACCTGACCGCCTCGTCCCTGCACGCACCTGCAGATAGGGGAGGACACCTACGTAGGGAGCCTACTGTACTTAATGAGTGAGGAGCGACAACAGGTTGAGGTGCACGCCCATCACAGGCGCACACAGTTATAGATGTTTTCAGAGTGAATTTGAAAGTAAAGTAATTAGTAATCTGATTACTTTTTGTATGTAATAATCAACAATGTAATCAAATAACACATTACTTTTTGTGAGTAACTTCCCAACATTGCCTGTAACCACAACAACCACTTCATCCATCATGTACCTACTGATATTTCAAGTGCAGGTTTTCTTCGAGTCATGGTTCAAAAGCAAAACCTGAATGTGTTGGAGATCTTGAGTATATTTTTTGTTTAATCTGTAAAGCATTTTATGGTTTTGTCGTGTTGTTTTCTTATTTTTTTCCTTTTCTTTCCTGACTGTTTGTTGGAAATCATCAACCTGACCTGCTTCATTTTATTACAATACTGAAAATATTACCTGACTTGATTTCTTGTACTGACTAATAAATTTGGAAAGTATTTTAACTCAATTGCTTTTTCATAAATCTTCAGTTCATTAATGTCAAAATAGTTTTAAACAACTGTTCAAATGATTATTTTAATTTTTGTCAGTCAGATCAGATCAACAGAAAATAAGGCGATGCTCAGCATTTTCACTTCATATGGAATGTTTTACTCAGAATGAAATAACTTCATGAATATTTAACAGTAAATAATTTATCTGGTATGTGTGTGTTATATCAGAAAGGTTATAACTGTAGCTGAGTGAACATTAATAGCAGCTATTCTGACTGTAATTACCAAGTAGCTCTCTTTGCATTTCATCTAACATTACTTTTCTCTCTATCGTGTTACGCAGCACCTTTAGGATTGGTAAGTAAATAACTCGACTTAACAATCATGATATTATGACATTTTTTTAATTTGTACAATATTAGATTTTAATTCAGCAATCAAATTAAAACATAAAACATTTTCAGATCACGATTTAAGTCAGAGTCCACTTCCATAAGTCAGTTTCTTTCCCACAATGCACCTGTGCGTAAACCCATCTTTAGATTGATAAATATTTGTGTTTGTTAGGAAGTGGGAATCTGATATTCTGTATATTCCTTTATGTACTACAATAACACATAGATATATTACAGAATATTTAACTATAGATGTAAAATACACAGGGGGAAATGCACATATACTGACATACTGTATATTGGTAAATACATGCAGATATCAGAAAACAGTATTTTACAATAAATCACAAGATATTTCTGTTCCTTAAGGGAGTTACGATAGTAATGAAGTTAAACAAATGCAAGTGCACATCAGCGTGGGTTTATTTAACAGTAACAGATAATCCAAAATGTGAAACAACGTCACAAACAAGCAGAGTCAAAATGAAGAAGTCACAGGCATCCAGCAGCTTGGTAATGTCAGGCTAGAGCTGAAATACTTCACACTGAACAGTGGCTCTGAGTCCCTTTTAATTAGTTACTGTCTGACTGGACACACGTGTTGCCGGTTAGTAATCAGGAGATCCTGAAAGGAGAAAAGCGTTTCATGGGGAGGTGTAGTCCATGCCCTCCATGTTTATAAGTTGAATAGCAGTCTGGGAAATTAAGTTTCTTAAAGGACATCAAAGCGTATCTAGTAGTATACTATATATATATATATATATGTATATATATATATATATATATATATATATATATATATATATATATATATATATATATATATATATACTGTATAAGCATAGTGTAGCGAACAGCTACAAAACTGTTTATGCCTAATACTGTAGGATACAAATACAGAGACAGTTACAGACTATAACAATTTTTTTATAATCTTACTCTGCTTTTTTTTTGTCTTTATAAAGATGTCTGGGTTTATCAGGTGAGTGTATATATAATATAATATCATATATTTATGGATATCTTATTGATGATCGCAGCATTAAAAATATATTTATTACTGAATAATGTTATAATTATGTCAGTGACAGATAAATAGGTTACCATGGTTACAATAGTATCTGTAAAATGTTGTTTATTTTGGATTTAAAAATTTTTTCAAACATATGCAAGATGTTTTACTGACTGATCTGAGGGCCACTTACACCACACAGCTAAACACGCTACTTGTGAAAATAATTATAACACATGACATGAGTGCTCTCTGGGAAATGAAGTCCGTTACACATACAAAAACTCCCCAAGTCCATAGGGGACCCCTCCAGAGGTTATACCTGATACTGTTATATGTGTAAAAAACTTTGTTGAAATGTAAACTAAGATCAAGCAAATTAATGTGAAATAAATTATGACCCTAACCCACATTCAATTGTATTATTCATTCATTCATTCATCTTCTGTACCGCTTTATCCTCTATTCAGGGTCGCGGGGGACCTGGAGCCTATCCCAGGAGACTTCGGGCACAAGGCAGGGTACACCCTGGACAGGGTGCCAATCCATCGCAGTCAATTGTATTAAATTCCATTTAACGTGATATTGAAAAGGATTCGTATATATTCAGTTTAACTTGACGATCTGTTCAGACACTCTACAACTCGAATGAAAAATTACTCGCTCCATAATCATCTATATGAAACCGGAGTACCCGGAGGAACCACACCAAGCACTGAGAGAACATGCAAACTCCATGCACACAGACCCTGAGGCAGGAATCGAACCCAGACCCCTCAGGCCTCAGTGCTAACCCCTATGCTGCAGCGCTGCTGGAACTAAATCAATTTATGTGGAAAAATTACTGGCTTCAAGAGATACAAATTTCAAATAAAATGCCAAAGTTTTGGAAAAATATCTGAAAATATATTGCTCATTGTGTGATGCAATCTAAACAAAATCTACATACTTGTTTCGGGAGGATGTTTATCACTCCTGTAACGATCAGTTTAGTGTTTAGTGATTGTGTTCTTCAGCTGCATTAAAACTCAGTGTGTTAATAAATACAACATCAGTTTAAATCCGCCTCAATCAGCTCAGTGTGTAGTGTTAGTAATATCACCTCTGAGTGACACACACACACACACACACACACACACACACACAGTGATGCGAACAGATAAACAGTTCATGTGTATTTAACACTATTTACAGTACAGAGTATGGAGTCGGGTATAAAACCTTCACACTGATTTATTCTCTTCCACAGAGTTACAGATGATGGACAGAAGATGAGAGAATGAAAATGAAGAACTCGGCTCTACAGACTGGTGAGTATCGAAAGAGCTACAAAAGCAGACATGTGATTACACTGTAAAACTCCAACTAGACGAATGTTAAATAAATTAATATTGTATTGTTGGTTCAATTTCTTCCAGTAGAATTTGTTGATGGTGTCGTTCCAGCGGGAGACAGGGCGGGGTTTTATAAAACCATGTGATTATATCTCAGGGAAGGTAAATTGCTAGCTCAACTTAAATCTATTAGTTTATTCAGTCTGTGACTTCAAACACATTATCTGTTACCTGACCAACAATACAGTTTTAATTCCTTCAACATTTATTTAGTTGGAGTTTTTACAGTGTGTGTGTGTGTGTGTGTGTGTGTGTGTGTGTGTGTGTGCTAGGTTTTATTGAAGGTTGTGATTAAGAAAGGGAGTGTGCAAAGCAAACAACTGAATGAAACTTTTTTTTTTTTCTTTAGTTTAGGATGCAGTCATTTTTCAAACATTATGCAAGTTTGTTTCCCAGTGATTCTACAGATGTGTTTCTTGTGTTATGTCTTCATCAACCTCAAACAGACAAAAATGACTTCAGGTCCCGAGGGGCATTCTATTACCTGCCTTGAATGTCCTACAAACAGCAGGGGCAACAAGCAGGGCTTCTATTCTGTCAGCAGGAGCCCAAATTGTGTGCAGCATCATCAGACAGATGTAGAATAGCAGAGAGCGAGTCACGGAGAAGAGCAGTGAGGAAAAGAAGAATCAGAAAAAGCTGGCTTGGGTGATTTACAAACAGCATAAACAGTGAAAAGCTAAATCAGAATCGTATGGCGTTATATTGATGCCACAATCCTGATAACATACTAATTAGTTTCCTCAAAAATCATTAGAATGACTATTAAAACGTTAGCTAATTATTTGCTAATATAAAATTAGCTAATATATTTGCCAGCCTTGCCTTGGCTAAGGTCAAGTGATTATGATCGTCTCAAACTTAATAAAGAGGCATATAATAGTCCTGTAGAACACCTCTACTGTGGTAAAAAACAGATATGCTTAACCTAGCCAATGCATTAGAATTCAGGGGAGGACAAGCACCTTTTCAATGTTTCTAAGATGATCTGGCTGCACACCTTCTCTGTGAAGTCATTTTTGCACTCGGCCCAACTGCCGATCAAACTCCCAAACGTACTGCAATAAGCAATAATAAAAAACTAAGCAAAACGTAGGTATCCTGTAAAATTATGAACTTGCTTGTAATTATCTAGAATATGGAAAATAGCATGCAATTCATTATAAAGTCTCAGTGATCGTAAATCACTGAAATTAACATAGTATTTTATTTCAATGAAATTTCAACAAAAACAATTCACATTTAAAGTACAGTACCATAGTAGGACAAATCAGCTTTTCCCACAGCTTAAGCGTTAAGACAATTTGTTTTGGTTCAAGTAACAAAGCCCTTTTTGTTTCTAATTTTTAGGCTTACCAGTATATATAATTAAACAATTAGCTTTCATTCACATGTTCACACCTACAGTATAATGAATTAAGTAAAGTGATCCATTAGCACTTCTGGGTGGTAGGGTATTGGGTAAAGTGTGAGGCAGCCTTAGTCACTGGTCATTGTACTTGCCAATATCTGAATATATTTTTAGAATTTTAATAACTATTTTTTAATGGCAAATTATTATATTAAAAAGACCACAATGGTGCTGTTTGGTCAACACGCACCATGCCATGTATATTAAATACAATAAAATAAAATACAATAAAAAAATAACATAACACACAAACATCTCATGGCAATGGTCATAATGGTGGAAGGGTGATGATTTGGGAAACATGCAGTGATTGAGACAAACATCAAGTTATCTGTCCTGCAGCTTAAGCTGAGCTGACATTACAACATGTTTAACCTTCACCGTTTATATTCCCAGTCAATATGACTGATATGATTAATTTATTGAAAACAAAGGCCAAATGTACAACTTATAAATATAATGATACTGTATAAATCTACAATTTTAAAGTAGACTTGCTGTCATTTCTAGGACCTCCCCACTTCCCCTTTATTCTCACCATTAGCCGGGTTGCCTGTGTACACAGTGTTTCTACTGTCGATGCATATCGCCTTTTAAATCAACGCACAAACGCGCAATAATCCTAGACAACTCAATCCGGCCATACTAATCATCAACAACAGGTGTGCTCGAAGACCCAACTTAGCCAGGTCTTAATTAGCACGATCTCATCGTAGATGTATCAGTTCATCTCGGATGTGTCAAGCGACGTACGAAGAACGGACCCCAGGAGGTCCAGAGACTTGTAGAGAAATGTGAGAACAGCTTTCACTGTCTCAACATTAAGGAGAGTGGAGATGGTTCTCAGGTCTCAGACCTGCTGAAGACACTAGAGAAGATTGTAGAAGGAAGCAGAGTGAAATTCTACAGCAGTGAGATCTACCTGGAGACAGAATCTCAGATTAGGGCGATGGAGACTAAGATACTGAAGGAAAGAGGAGAGAAAAGGATGAGAGAGGAGATGGAAGTGAGGGAAACTAGATAAAGAGGTGCAGGACTCTCTGAGAAAAATGGAAGGAATAATCCAGGAGCATGAAGGAGACATCAGACAACTGAATGACCGAACAACTGAACTGGAGATAAAGATGAAAGAAGAGAAAAAGAGAACTTGAGAAGGAGTTAAAACAAGAGGTAGAGCGAAGGACAGAAATGGAAGAAAAGGTGAAGAAACTAAAAGAAAAGAGAGAGAGGGAGAGGAGAGAGATGGAGGAGAGGCACCAACAGGAGATGGAGGAGATCAGGGAGGTGTATGAAGGAGAGGTCAGGATGGAGACAGAGAGAAACCTCATGAAGATCATCCTGCCTGAACTCCAGAGAAACATTTTGGCCTCAAAAACAAAGATGCAGGAAGAGTTCAGCAGACAGATGGAGGAGAAGAACAGAGAGCTGGAGACTCTTAAACAGAAACATTCAGATCTCACAGAGACTCACAATGTACTTGAAGAGGTTTATGAGAAAACTGTGAGAAGCAGCTCAGAGTCAGAGAGAGCAGCTGTAACAGGAGAGGCATCGAAGGGAATTTCTGAGAAATTTAAAGAATTCTTTCACTGAATAACAGAGTTCATAAAGCCGCAGACACTCAACCAGTCAGAGACTAATGTCCTATTCTCACGGGACTAGTATTACCTGGGGACCTCGTGTGATTTGTAATATTTGTGGACGCTGTCTGTGATCTTAGTCATGTGTGAATCGGCCATGTCTGTAATTTGTAAAGTAAAAATTCCTCCGCAAATGATCTGCCATATTTCAGTGAACACTGAGGTCCTGTGATAATATTAGTCCCGTGTCAATCAGCATGTCTGTGATTTGTCCAGGACTTGGTGAAGTTGTCTATCAATTTTTGTTTCCTGCGCGCCTTTTTATCCGTCTTCCGTGAAGAATTGAGGCTGTGTTGGAGTGTTTTGCGAGTATTTTGTCATATCACTACAGTATACCATACAACAATACAACAGGCACGATAACTATATTTGTTTCTTTTTTTTATCCATCTAACCGCACATTCATACATTTTCTCTCTGTCTCACACACAGTCTGCATATGCACGGACATACACACACACACACACACACACCTCCTCTTTTAATCATAAAACACTTTACAGGATATTTTCCTGTATATTCAGGATAAGTCAGTAAATTTGAGTAAAATCACAGGTTTCGCTTATCCAGTGCGAATGCGCCACATGAAATGTAGATGTGGGGGAGTAATTTCTAAATCACACGGGGTTCCCAAATAATACTAATCCCGTGTGAATAGTACATAAGTGTGCAGTCCAGAGACAGTATATAACTTATGTCAAAACACACACACACACACACACACACACTAGGATAAGGTACCCCTCAATAAGATCCTGTTATCATGAAGCTCCTCCCTACTGATTCAGCTTCCTCTCCTCCTGCTCCTCCTCATTCTGCCCTTCACTCCGGCCCTCATCATCGATTACACTTCACTCCTGCTCTCCTCTATGACTCTACACCTGATCTTCTACACCTGTCTGATGAAGCTGCACAATGAAGAGGAGGTGACTGCAGCAGTGTCTTACGCTGTCAGCAGACAAATAAATGGGTCCCTGTCTCTCTGTTTATTTTTTTTTAATTAATCAATAAATATAATAATAATAATAATTTGTATCAGCGCCAAATTGCATTAATAAGCTAAAACTGTTTTTACATTACAAAAACTCTGTTGTGCTACATCCTCAAAACACTAGTTGCTGCTATAATTTTTATTATAACATCTAGAATCACAATCATCAGACTTGAACAATTTTCTTTTTTTTAATTATAAATCATGGCCGGTCATACAAGCATTTCACTGCATATCATACTGTGTATGACTGTATATGAATCTACGTGACGAATAAAATTTTAATTTGATTTCAAACAAAAAAAAAGTGTCCGAGAACCTGCTGATTTTTACTGTAAGTGCAGATGGGTTCATGGTTTTACAGATGTTTTCTGTCCTTTATTGGTTTGTTTGCCTGTTTTTGTGTTTGTATGTTTTCATTAAAAACGTAAAAATATATTTTGGTGGGACATTTTGGTCTGAGCAATTCTGCAAATCCATATTCGACATAATTTGAATGTATTTCGCATCACTGATCAACACTGCCATGTTGTAGCCATATACTGTATGGTTTTCATGTGCTATGATCTCAGTAAAACTAGACATTTTGTTCCTGTTTTGTACAATTTCTTTATGAAATCATCCTTCATTTTTACATGATCATTGTTTTCAAAACCGTTTTTTTTATCTCTTATAACTAAATGGTGCTTTTATTGTCCAAATGTAGCTTTATTTAAGATTCTTATTTAACAAATTTGTTTTAGCCATCATGAAAGTAAAACTGATGAAGATTAAATATATAAATTTAAATGATCTGCTAAAGAAGAAATAGAGAGAGGAATTGGACACTGAGTTCTACATTACACTACATCATGGCTGGGTTTGTAAATCTCGTGGCCCTCGGCTATTAGACTCTGAGGCCCTTATTGGGACTCTGTTACTGATTAACAACAGGGTAAGATAAGTGTGTCTTTATCTCTGTAGTAATATGATGTTCTGGTGTTTCTTATGGTAATGAATCAGTGGGTGTTATGTTGGGTTCTGAATCCTCAAAGTAAAGGATCAGTAATAAACAGTAGCACAGCACTCCTCAGGAATCATTTATTCATAGAACAGGTTTGTGTTCCACATGCAGTTTGAGGAAAAATGTCTTTCCTCAGCATCAGTAGTGTTACTTCCAGGTACAGATTAGCCATGTAACAATCAAGCACAATAATGTATCTGATAAGGGAACTCACAGGCCACATGGCAAGAATGAGCCTGAAACCAGAGACAAAGTACAAAAGACACATTACAAGGTGCTGGATCATCCAGATGGTTTCAGAAATACAGTAGAAAGAAAAAAAAATATCCTTAGCGAAATTGATTTCTGTTTTTATAAATAAAAATTATTGAGAGCTATATTTGTATAATCACACGATGATTACAAAAAGAAAGGCATATGAAATACATGTGAAATTTTAAGCATTTAAAAATTAAAAGAAAAATATACATTCATATCATTCAGGGAGAAGAGACGTGACCTCCTCCTGAATGATCATTTTGTTATTAGCTGGTGATCTTCCTGCAGATCCATCAGGTAATCCGTTGGCCGATCGAAACAGCCCAGCCACACATTTTTCATCATTAATGTGAATACAGAGAGGCATAAGGCTTGTTATGAAATTGTCCATCAAATGGCAAGTCTTGTCATGATACACATTCAAACGTGAATTTCTTCGGCACTCCACGTTTCTCCGCGGTTTGATTTCATCGCGAGTTGCTTGAAAAATTTAATGGAGTCAACAGGAAGTGAAAAGAATTTTACCCATAACCCCGTATCTCTTATACCCAAAGTGCATTAAACTATACCATTTTAGTCAGATTTGGTTTGGTTGCTTTTACACCAGACGAACTGTACCAAAGTACCTTCAGGCAGGTCTCGGATCGATTGATTTGGTGCGCTGTTACGACCCCCGGTCTAGGGTCAAGGGACGCAACAAAGAAAATAATAAATTGATTATAAATAAATGAATCTTGCAACCAAGAATTCAGTGCGTGAGTTTTTATTGTTATACACACGCACTCACACATACAGGAAGCTCTGGGCTTCAGGATTGAGCCAGGCCAAAACAATAAACAAAAAGATGAGATCATCGTCCTAATTACGCTCTGGCTAAGTTGGTTCTTCCAGCACACCTGTTGTTGATGATTAGTTTGGCCGGATTGAGTTGTCTAGGATTATTGCGCGTTCGTGTGTTGGTTTAAAAGGCGATATGCATCGACAGTAGAAACACTGATCACAAGTCCTTTGATTGGTTGACGAAATGACAAAAGAACAAGCTCAATTTTTTTTGTAACACCTGTTATGCGCTGAAATGCTTCCCTGCCATGGATTCCCCCTCCTCACACACACACACACACACACACACACACACACACACACACACACACATAATCGCTATCAAATATTATATTAGAACATAATATGCACATATGTTTTACAAATTACATGAGACAATAAAATAAAATAAGAAATATGAAAATAAATATGTTGTATATGGAAAAATAGAAATATGAATATTTTTTTTAAAAACATGTATACTTTTATATTGTTTACTTTATAATAAAATTAGTTTTGTCCAATTTTTCATTATAAAAAAATTATTTTTATTATACATATCTCTCTCTCTCTCTCTCTCTCTCTCATGTATATATATATATATATATATATATATATATATATATATATATATTTGCATATTTATAACGAACCCCTGAAAAATAAATGTTACAAAATAAACATTATACAAGAATTTTAATTAATGGTCTTGAGGGCTGTCTCGTGCCTAGAGTTTATTATAATAATAGAAAACCTATGAATTTATGTTCTAATATAATATTTGATATCAATTATACTGTATATCTATATACCTATATATATATATATATATATATATATATATATATATATATATATATATATATATTATGGCCAGTGGTGTCAAAAGTATTCACATTCATTACTTGAGTAGAAGTATAGATACTAGGGTTCAAAAATACTTCTTTAGAAGTTGAAGTATCACCCCAAGCTTTTTACTTAAGTAAAAGTTTAACAGTACTGGTTTCAAAACTACTTAAAGTATAAAAGTAAAAGTACCGTGAGGGGGGAAAAAAGCATTAAGGTCTCTGTAATGGAAAAATCATATTTTAATTATATGTATTAATTCTATTTGATTCTTGTAGTAAGTGTGTAACGTAGGCCTTAGAAGTTTGAACTTGTTTGTCGAAGCTTAGAGACACAAGGCCGAGAACAGAATAGAAACAACCTGATTGTAGTTGTCCCTGAATAAATGATAAGGTATGGACATCTAGTCTGGGGCAGATAAAGAGTCATGAGTTTGAATGTAGGAACTTCACGTACGGGGCGTTGATTATGTTAACAGAGATGTTTGTGTATAAAATAGGTCAGCTAGAGAAAGAGATCACCTTTCTCTATGCTGCAACTGTTTGCTGTATGAGACTGGTCCTTCTGCAGAAGTTTAAAATAAAACCTTTGTTACTTTGCTCTTATCCAGTGTATGAATTACTTGTCTTTATATTGGTTTCAGAATTTCCACCAAAACTTGGCGTTGTCGGCAGTTCTCCGTGTTTGAGGAGGGCATTGGAGAGTCCCGGGGAGGCGTAAGCGCTGACGCCTTGAAGGCTTTTCACTTCATCTCAAACGCTTAATTGGCAATCGAGCGTGAGAGGACCGGGGATTCACCATGTCACCTCAACACCGGAGTTAAAAGAACTAAAATAGTGTGGTAAGGAAATTTTTAAGTTAAAGTAAGTTGTAATTGTTAAAGTTAAAGTAAGTTGTAATTGTTAAAGTTAAAGTAAGTTGTAATTGAGTATTAAGTGCGCTTTCTCACAGTGGCTGGGATAGATTTAAACTTGGATCTATCACACGAGTCTGGGATTCGTGAAAAGTACCCAAAAAGGTGCAAAGGCGCACAAAAGAGAGAGAGATAGGGTACTGGTTTCGCCTCGTTTCCGAAAAACTTGGCCCCGCAGCAGACGTGCTCGGTGTGAGGACCTCCGGAGGTAAAAGCAAGTCAGAGTGCAGGGTTGCAAGGTGCACACGTAAAAGTCAAGAGGACTTTACGGGAAAAACAGTCATGGGGACTGTTGAGGTAAATTAAGGTAGAGTGTAAAGTGCACCGGTAAAGTCAAGAGGACTTTATGGCAGAGAGCAAACCGCTGCACCGGTAGCAGTCAGGGAGACTGTGAGAGCTCACTGTGAGTTAGTGGCACGTGTAAATTGACAAGTAAAAATCATGGGTAACAGCAAAAAAAAAAAAAGATTGTTACGCTTGTGGCGTTCCTTGGTAAAGATAACATCTAAATTATGTTATGAGAAATGTTTGAGAAATGTGGAAATCCAGGGAAAACAAAAGAAAAAAAAAGAGAAATGTAGAATTATTAATTACTGAGATTGCTTTTGAGTTGTGGATGTGTGAATCATGTGTAGATAGATAATTACAATAACAAAAAGAATAACAAAGTAAACATTAATTGGGTAGGATTTAATATGTGGAAGGCAGAAGCAGAAACAGAAGAGAAAAACGCATACAACCTAAAATGCAAGCACAAAACATTGATCCTTTTCAGTGTGTTAAGTTTGTTTCAGATCCCGACCTGGACGGCTGCCCCCCGCGACCCCCAGCTCTTAGACAGATAGCCCCTTCAGCAGATCCAGTATGACAGCATGGACAAGAGACTTCTCGGCAGGCCCAAGGCCCCAGCACAGCCAGCACAGCAAGCACAGCCAGCACAGCAAGCACGGCTCTGTCTCCAATTTCGTCACATACTCGAACCAAGGCTCAGCTGAAAAGAGAAAAGGCTGATCGACAACCACCACCTGATGACAGCGAGGACGAGAGAGAGGAACTCTTAGGAGCTACAGGAAGTGTTCATCAAGTAATCACTGCTCCAATGATGGAAGTAGCAGGGGCGGATGGCACAGCGATGCCTGTTCACCGACCATGGACAATAAAGGACATCGAAAATGCACATGGACAACTCCCAGACCCGAGAGAGGTGGGAGGACAGAAATTCGGTGATGAAATGAGCAGATTTGCTCAGAGTTTCACCCGACATCTTATGACATGAGGTACATGACATGAGGTACATGACATGAGGTCTCACTGAGGTACGTGATGCAAACAGCGGATTGGAGAGGCCTGCAGACATGTCTGTGGCATCAATCTCACCGTATGAAGCACATTTGAGGAACAGTTTCATAAATGGATTACAGGAGGACATCGCTCAGAAGGTGAAAAACATCATTGAACAACATGCAATACACGCGGAAAAGCTGGTATCACAAGAACAAGATAAGCGCAACAGGAAGAGAGAAGACCAGAGTCACAATGCACAGCTGGCAGTGTTGCAGATGGTAAGACAAACTGCGGATGTACAGTACAGGAGACGTGGAAGAGGACGAGGAGGCCGTGGACGTGGACGTGGGAGAACAAATGGCTGTTATGCATGCAGAAGTGAAGACCATTGGATTAGAGACTGTCCGAGAAGGAGCAGAGGAGAGGAATGGATTAGGAGAGGTGAGGATCAGGGTGGAAATTGACAGAAAAAGGCCGGGGGCGTGGGGAGCAGACCCGAAGGAGAGGGTGAGTCAAAAAAAAAAAAATTATTTTCCTACTAACACTTCTTGCTCTGATCGCAATGAAGAAAAGCTTGCTATCTTTTTCAATGATTCAATTCACGTTTGTATCTTAGAAACATCCACACATGCTACGTATGATCTTGAAGTATACAGTATCAGTAAAATGCCAACAATGGAATTACAGCTCCATGACAAACAAAATTCATTTAGCTACATTCCATGCAGGTCATTCAGTCATTAAAGTGTGTGAATTTGACAGTTTAGTGAAACAGAGTGGCAGATTCCTGAACTCTGTGGGCACTTCAGGACATGCAGCTGAAAAGAGCCTCATAAAGACAAGCGTGTGGCTTTTTCCAGGTGTACATGATAAATTTAGATTTTTTGCTCTTATTGCTGCCCAGTAAATCTATTGGGGTGAAGATTTCATATGTAAATTAGGTATAAATCTCTTGAGACTAAACCAGTATTGAGCCTGAGGATTTCACTCTTGTGAAATGTGATCCGTTGCCCCTGTTGTATGTGTATGAATGGAAGCTCTGCACTTCAACTGTGAGTTCAGTAAATGCTACGGTGATAGACAAATATATACCAGTAAACACATTATGATATTAGATATGTGTCACATATCTCTTTTTTTTAACGATAAGCTCAGATGTGTAGTCAATGTAGAGATAAGCAGTGTGCACATGAGAAAATGTAGCACAAGTGTCACAGTAATCACAGTAGGGACACCCCTAATGTGTTATTGGATAAAAGTAATTAGAGTTAAAAGTAAGTGTTGTATCTACTGACAGGACAGAAGACTGTTTTAGAGGACGGAGAATATTAGTGACTGAGATTATTCACACTACAGACATTGAATTAGCTGGACTGGACCCTTGGTTACAAATGAGAAAACACCCCAAAGCAATTTGGGTAACTTTAGGAATAATAATAGTTATGGTTACCCTGATGTGCCTACTTATTGAGAATTCGGAGAGAAACGGCGATGGTAAAGTCTATTTAACAAACTCAAGCTACATGCATTTAAATAGAATAAAGAGAAGAGACAGCATGATAAAAAGGCATAACACTAATCTCAATAGATGTGCAGGGAAATTGGGAATGTGCCCTATCATTAGACATTGCTGATAATATAACAGACATACACAACCTCTTGTGTTGTGTATGCCATGTCATGTCCTCGGGCTGGGTAGCACTGCCCCTAAATAATGTCACAGCAGCAGAAGCAAATGCAGACAACACGTCTTGTATTATACCGATAACCACCATGGCCATCTTACAGATATCTGAATACTACAAACAAACAGGGAGACCAAACCCAGCAGTCCCTGAGTGTAATTATTCCAATAACCTATGTTTTGATGCCCCAGGGAGCTATTGTTCCCCATTGCCTGTTAAGAAATATGAAGACAATTCTACTTATATGGTCCCATGGCAAAAAGGAGACACTTGCATTGTGCAAGATCAAAATGGAGAATTGGGAACCTGACTTAGGATGGTCTGAGTGCACCACTTACGTTCGTATAACCAATCGTTCAAAAGGTAGGTCACCTAAATGTAGTATAGATGGTAATTATTTTCCAAATGATGGTAGTTGTCCGTTCATAGAACTATCGTCAACACAGTAATGTGGGTGTGTGGGTCAGATGCATATGTGACCTTACCCAGGTATTTCAATTGAACAGGCTCATGTTATTCTGCATATGTAACTCCTAGTGTGTCAGTACACACAGAAAATCCGTGGGGGCCACGGATGTCAGAGAATAGAAGAAAAAGAGATGTCCCTATTAAATTTCATGGTTACACTTTAGGAAACCCATGGACTAGCCCAGGAGCAAATGTAGGCTGGTCACTCTTCCTCGGCGGAGGAACAGCTGTAGCCCTAAACAAGGTAAATGGTTTAGCATACATGTTACTAATACTAAAAAATGACACCGTAAAGGCCTTTCACGCCTTTCAATGATGATCATCAGAATATCAGCAACATCATAAACCGCATGAAGAAGGCTTTGCAACCACCTCCCCAAGTAGAGTCTTGGATCTCGTGGTTAACGCAATTATGGGGAGGCTGGGGTTATTGGCTGGTTTATAGTGTTCTACCAATTGGGATTATAATCTTGTTAGGCCTCTGTATAACACCCTGTATTTGCAGATGTATACAGGGACTAGTTCTGAACACAGTAAATTATTAAATGTTAAGACAGACTGACAACATAGAACGGAAAACGGACTGGGACGACCCGACTTCTGACAGAGTTCAAAATTCCGGTGACTATCATTTTGAATGTTTAGATCATGATATGGAAGAAGACATAATGTAAATCTTTAGAGAAATGTCAAGCATGTATATTTAAGTAGGTTGCAAAATTTTTTTTATGCTTTTGTGTCGGGGGTCTGGCCCCATAAAGACAGCTGTAGTGTCCTCTGTGTGCATTAGAGTGCTAGTGATGATGTTGTTAAAAACCCAGGTGGGAGAGAGAATATCTGATGAAATTTACCTAATGCATAGCTTATTAGTATTGTTTTGAATTGTAGAATTAAAATATTTAGGTTGTCATAGAATGACAAAAGGGGGAAATTGTAATGGAAAAATCATATTTTAATTATATGTATTAATTCTATTTGATTCTTGTAGTAAGTGTGTAACGTAGGCCTTAGAAGTTTGAACTTAGTTGTCGAAGCTTAGAGACACAAGGCCGAGAACAGAATAGAAACAACCTGATTGTAGTTGTCCCTGAATAAATGATAAGGTATGGACATCTAGTCTGGGGCAGATAAAGAGTCATGAGTTTGAATGTAGGAACTTCACGTACGGGGCGTTGATTATGTTAACAGAGATGTTTGTGTATAAAATAGGTCAGCTAGAGAAAGAGATCACCTTTCTCTATGCTGCAACTGTTTGCTGTATGAGACTGGTCCTTCTGCAGAAGTTTAAAATAAAACCTTTGTTACTTTGCTCTTACCCAGTGTATGGATTACTTGTCTTTATATTGGTTTCAGAATTTCCACCACAGTCTCGCTTTCCGATCATGCAACGGGGGGGGGGGGGGGGGGGGGGCGTTGTGCGCGTTCTGATCATGTGACGGGGGGGCGTTGTGCGCGTTCTGATCATGTGACGGGGGGGGGGGGGCGTTGTGCGCGTTCTGATCATGTGACGGGGGTGGGGCGTTGTGCGCGTTCTGATCATGTGACGGGGGGGGGGGGCGTTGTGCGCGTTCTTATCATGCGACCGGAGGGGTTGCGCGTTCTGATCATAAAAATAGAGTAACGAGGCTGTTTTTAAAATGTAAGGAGTAGAAAGTACAGATAATTGCTTAAAAATGTAAGGAGTAGAAGTAAAAAGTCGGCTGAAAAATAATTACTCCAGTAAAGTATAGATACCCAAAATTTCTACTTAAGTAAGGTAACGAAGTATTTGTACTTCGTTACTTGACACCTCTGATTATGGCAAGCCGTATATATGCATGCAAGATACTTTTCTTTCCCCACGTGAGTCAGTCCACGTCAGCGCTCTTTAACCAATCAGATGTGACCTCACCATTTCAACCAATCATAACCCGGCAGGAGCGCAGCCTTAATCCTCTTTACATGAAATAAACCTGCTACCGAGCAGGTTCAAGCTTATGGACATGTTGCTATGACAACAAGTGCGAGATGAGCATCGGAGAACGAAACAATCCAAGATCAGGACAAATCCACAACAATCAAATCCAGCTAACTGAGTTAGCGACGTTCGAAGAACACCCCCCAGGAGAAAACAGGGGGCAACAAAAATGGCGCCCAACCCCTACTGCTTCCTTGCAACTATGTACAAGTACAAAAAGAACAAAACAATATATATACACAATATTTACAATACAGAAAAAGAAAGAAACTATATACAATAGCGGGAGGAACACCTCCATCCACGCTAACACAAACAAACAAAAAGAAAACCCAAAAACAACAAACAGGAAGGAGAGAGGCAAGGCGCGACACACAGGCTCTCTCTCCAACCAAACAAACAAACAATAACACACACACAATCAAAACAAATACACAATAACACTCCAACACACAGTCAATCACTCACCAGTCAATCACACTCCAACAACAATCACACAAACAGAGTTCAACAATCCACCAATTCAACAATTCAACAGAGCACGGAAGTCAAACACAAGGTATAAGTCGCGCACTTCCTGCTTCCACTTGCCAGCTTAAGACAAGAGGTGCTCGCTGCAGAGCCAAATGGGAGGAGCTGGAGCTCCAGCTCCCCCTCGCTAGATCTCGTGGGCGGGGCTTGAGACGCTATCAAGCGCTACCAAGTGGATGTTAATGTCAGTGCAGGTTCAACCATAACGGAAGTAAATGCTTATCTTTCTCTAATATTTGTCAAGATTAGGATTTATTCTTTTCAGCATGGCCAGTACCATTTTTGTGACTAACGGCATTACGTAAATATTTTAATAATGCTTTATTGCCCACAAATAGTGTAGTTTTACGCAAATACTTGATACGAACATTACTCACACTATATATGTGTGTGTTTCTAATAACTTTCTAAACGTTGTATTTATGTAAGCTTATCTTATTTACTACTTATAAGGATGAATAGTTTCCTCACTTTTTAAGTCGCTTTGGATAAAACCGTTTGCTAACTATCTGTGCACCCCTCTTTAATTCATCAACTATTCTAAAGCATCTGATTAATAATGTAATAAATAATGAAGTTTATTTAAATTGAATTTTGACTATAATTTTAAACAGACTCCACCTTTATGTGTTAGGCTACACATTATGCTATTTTTTACGTTTTATTATTATTATTTTAAATGGAAATAAGTGACCAGTCCAGTAGCCTAAAACCAGCCATGCAACTTCATTTAATGGTCACAAACTCCACTGTCCTACAAGTTTTTTGCTGGATTTATTTGTTTCTGTTAACCTAAAACAGGAAAATGTGCATCTAAATGTCACATCTGTGCCACCACGGTCCGGGGAAATACGATCTGGGTCTCCGGACTACTGAGCCGCACCTTGTCCCCCCCTAGTGTGTCAAAGTGGTATGTCTTCCCCTAATCAAAGTAATGATGTGCACCTGTGTCACTCCCTCGTGTGTCACTATAAATGCCAGTCAGATCCGGACGCGTGTGTCCGTGCACTGTTGTCTTCACATTATGTTTCGTTGTGTCTCCTCACCTCTCTGTGTGTGCGTGTCTCCTCCTCAGGACTGAGCCGAGTCTGCAGGGTCAGGGTAAGACCTGTCACAACAGGTATCTGGGATTAAAGACTATGATGATACGTGCGGCGTGAGCGCCATTGTCTCGAGTGTTTGCTCTGTGGATTTCTTGGAAGGAAGAGGACTGTGCTTGTGTAAACTGTGCCCGCCTGCAGACCCAGCCTGAGGAGGTTTTCTGAGGAGCTTCCCCGTTTTGTTTATTGTGTTTTGTGTTTCTTCGTGTTTTGAGTTGGGTTATTATTTTCATGAAAAGGAAAGAGACTTTAATTGAAAAAATAAGAAAATAAACGTGAACCTGAGTTTTGAACTTGAACCTGTATCTTGCGTCCTCACTGAATAACCTGAGATCATGACAGATGCACGGACCTTCATGGACGCAGCAGGTGTACCCCTGCCGGATGAAGACACACGCCTCCACGAATACCTAAGAGCGCAGCAACAGGAGATCAGCAGTCTGGCGCGAGCCGTTCATGACCTGGCAGGCAGCGTGTCACAGCTCGCGACATCGAAGCTCCCTCCGGCTGCTCACCCAGCGAACGCGACACCACCGAGGCCACGCCCAACTCCACCTGAAAGGTATGGAGGCGACCCAGAGGGGTGCCGAAAATTTCTACTGGCTTGTGAACTTTATCTCGAAGATTTCCCGAACATGAATGACTCCCAAAAAGTGAGTTTTGTTACACAGCATCTGACGGGAAGAGCAATGGACTGGGCGACAGCGTTATGGAGCGCCGGAGGTGTAGCGACCACCCGGTATCGGCGGTTCGTTGAAGCCCTCCGCGCGGTGTTCGACCACCCGGACCAGGGCAGATCAGGAGAGCAGCAGCTGCTGAGGGTGAGTCAACGAAACACCACGGTGGCTGACTATGCGGTGCGCTTTCAGGTGCTGGCGGCGGAAAGCGGGTGGTGTGAGAAGAGTCTGCTGGCTCGCTTTCGAGACGGATTAAACGCGGATATCCAGCTTGATCTCGCGTGCAGAGACACTGAACTCTCATTAGAAGACACTATAACCCTAGCTATCAAACTGGACCAGCATCTACGCGGACAGCAGTGTCGACCTCCACCCCGCACCGCGCCACGCGCAGCACCACGCCGCCGCTTCAGCTCCCCTCAGCAGCCTACCCCCGAGCGCGAAGGCACCTGGACCGCCGAGCCGATGGATGTCGCCACGTCACGCCTAACGGCGTCAGAGAGATCTCGCAGGATGACAGCTGGGCTGTGCTTGTATTGTGGAGGCGACAAACACCTCGTAAAAGACTGCCCACTGCTCAAAGTAACGCCTCGCACCCCCCCACGCACACACGCACCCTTCTGTATACCTGCCTGTATTTCATTTCGTAATCGTTCTCTGTCTGTCTCTCCTCTAATAGATTCCGGATCGGCTGGCAACCTCATCTCTACCTCTCTCCTTTCCGCGCTGCAAGCTCCCGTGTCGAAGCTTCCATCCCCGATATCAGTTAAAGCTCTGGATGGTCACACACTTAGTCAATCGCCACTTACAGGCATATCAGTCCCATTACGGTTAACTTTCCCCGGCCATTCTGAGGAGATAAATTTCTTCGTGCTTCCTCAGGTGGACCATTCCGTCGTGCTGGGTCTCCCCTGGCTCAGTTTCCACAATCCCAATTTTGATTGGGCTCATGCACGCATCCGATCATGGTCCAAGCGATGCGCTAAAACATGTAAACCGCCCACGTTAGCGGTCCAAGTTACCACCATTGAAAGCCCGAGTGATAAGGTATCCCCAAAGTGTGCCTTCCGAGTACGCGGCATTTCAAGATGTATTTAGCGTTAGGGCAGCTGCGAGACTTCCTCCCCACCGTCCGTGGGATTGTGCTATTGAGCTCGTGCCTGGGAAAGCACCGCCTTACTCGCGTGTTTATCCACTGTCTCTGGAGGAAACCAGGGCGATGGAGGAATACGTAGAGGAGGCTCTCAGACAGGGGCTCATTAGCAGGTCCACGTCTCCCGCTTCGGCAGGGTTCTTTTTTATTGAGAAAAAAGGCGGGGGCTTAAGACCCTGTATAGATTATAGGGGGCTCAACGCCGTCACAATAAAGTACAAGCACCCACTGCCACTGGTGCCAGCCGCTATCGACCAACTCCGAGGGGCCTCCATATTCACTAAACTCGACCTCCGCAGCGCTTATAACCTCGTTCGTGTGCGTAAAGGGGACGAGTGGAAGACCGCGTTTAGCACCTCATCGGGGCATTACCAATATAATGTCATGTCGTATGGGCTGGTAAACGCGCCTGCGGTGTTTCAGGGGTTTATGAATGACGTGTTCCGGGATATGTTTAACCGTTGTGTGATAGTATATTTAGATGATATTCTAATATACTCAGGGTCGTATTCTGAGCATGTCGGTCATGTAACCGCCGTCCTTCGTCGCCTGCGTGCACACGGGCTCTATGCGAAGGCGGAGAAATGCGAATTCCATCAACGGGAGGTAGCATTCCTCGGCTATCGTATAGGGCCACTGGGGGTCGAGATGGAGAAAACCAAGGTGGAGGCGGTAACACAATGGCCGGTACCTAGGTCAGTAAAGGCGCTACAGAGTTTCCTCGGGTTCGCCAACTTTTATAGACGGTTCATTCGGAACTTTAGTTCGGTGGCAGCGCCCCTCACCTCACTCCTCAGGGGGAAACCAACCAAACTGAAAGCACTCACTGCCGAGGCAGAGGGTGCTTTCCAAAAACTGAAGGCGCCGTTCACAACCGCGCCTGTCTTACGGCTTCCAGACCCCGAGAAGCCATTTATCGTAGAAGTTGACGCATCAGAGGTGGGGCTCGGGGCGGTGCTGTCCCAACGTCACGGTCAACCCGAGAAACTCCATCCCTGCGTGTTTTTCTCTCGAAAACTGACACCTGCCGAACAAAACTATGATATCGGTAATCGAGAACTGCTCGCAGTCAAAGCGGCGTTAGAGGAGTGGAGACACTGGCTGGAGGGAGCTAAACACCCATTCGTGGTACTGACCGATCACCGTAATCTTGAGTACATCCAACAGGCCAAAAGATTAAACACGCGACAAGCCCGTTGGGCGCTGTTCTTTACTCGCTTTCATTTTCACATCACATATCGTCCCGGTTCCAAAAACCTAAAAGCGGATGCGTTGTCGCGGTACTATCCAGCGCCCACCCCCACCGAAAATCCAGAGCCCATTTTACCAGCACCACTTGTGGTCGCTCCGGTCACGTGGGACCTCGACGAGGAGATCACCCGGTGGGGACATGAAAATCGTGTGCCTCCCGGGTGTCCCCAAGATCGAGTCTATGTGCCAGAGTCACTACGAGATCAAATCACAATACAGGCTCACACAAATCTGTCCTCAGGACATCCAGGGGTGGCACGTATGCTCAGCGCACTCACGCAAAAGTACTGGTGGCCGAGAATGAAAGCGACCGTAAAGACAGTGGTTTCGTCTTGTGCCGTTTGTGCTACAACCAAAACACCACGTAACCTCCCCGTTGGGAAATTAATGCCCCTACCGACACCGAACAGACCGTGGTCACACATCGCTGTCGACTTCGTCACGGATTTGCCAGTGTCGAAAGGGTACATGACGGTTCTGGTCGTGATCGATCGGTTCTCGAAGGGGTGTCACTTCGTCCCATTCGGTTCGCTCCCGTCAGCCATTCAGGTGGCCGAGGCCCTCTTTCAACACGTGTTCCGTTACTACGGCATCCCCGAAGATATTCTTTCCGATCGTGGTCCTCAATTTATCGCCAGGGTCTGGAAAGCGTTCTTCCAGAAGTTGGGGACCACCGTTAGCCTAACGTCGGGCTACCACCCCGAGTCTAATGGGCAGGCAGAGCGGACTGTTCAGGAACTTGGGAGATATCTTCGAGCATACTGTAGTAGCCGACAGCATGACTGGGCCGACTGGCTGCTTTGGGCTGAGTACGCTCAGAACTCGCTCATCCACTCTGCTACCGGTCTGACGCCGTTCCAGTGTATCCTCGGGTATCAACCTCCGCTCTGTCCCTGGGACGCCACTCCCACCGAAGTTCCCATGGTGGATCAGTGGTTCCGAAGAGCGGAGAGAGTATGGGAAGATGCACATGTGCAGATTTCCAGAGCAGTCACTCGTTTCAAGAAGTTTGCCGATAGACGTAGGAAGGAAGGTCCTCCGCTCCAGGTAGGCGATCGGGTATGGCTCTCGACACGTGACCTTAAACTCAACCTCCCCTGTCGCAAACTGTCCCCCAAGTTCATCGGTCCCTTTCCCATACTCGCACAAGTCAACACAGTCTCATACAAAATCAAACTTCCCACACATATGCACATTAACCCTGTTTTTCATGTTTCCCTTCTAAGGCCGGTGGTTCGGGGACCCCTAGACGAGGGTACAGCAGAGCCGTCGCTCCCTGGGGCCGTGGAGATCGAGGGTACCCCGGCGTTCAAGGTAACCCGGCTACTCGACTCACGGAGGAGAAGAGGGTCACTCCAATATCTGGTGGAGTGGGAGGGCTACGGTCCGGAGGAAAGGAGCTGGGTCCCGGCCAAAGACATCCTGATGCCGGAACTCATCACTACTTTCCATCAGGAGAGGCCGGATCGCCCTGCTCCCCGACCTCCGGGCCGCCCCGCTCGACGGCCAGCACAACCAGGCCGCGAGTCCCGACTCCCTCTGGTAAGACGTCGGGGGCGCCCTCGCCTCCTTCAGGAGGACGGTCCTGAGGGGGGGGGTACTGTCACATCTGTGCCACCACGGTCCGGGGAAATACGATCTGGGTCTCCGGACTACTGAGCCGCACCTTGTCCCCCCCTAGTGTGTCAAAGTGGTATGTCTTCCCCTAATCAAAGTAATGATGTGCACCTGTGTCACTCCCTCGTGTGTCACTATAAATGCCAGTCAGATCCGGACGCGTGTGTCCGTGCACTGTTGTCTTCACATTATGTTTCGTTGTGTCTCCTCACCTCTCTGTGTGTGTGTGTCTCCTCCTCAGGACTGAGCCGAGTCTGCAGGGTCAGGGTAAGACCTGTCACAACAGGTATCTGGGATTAAAGACTATGATGATACGTGCGGCGTGAGCGCCATTGTCTCGAGTGTTTGCTCTGTGGATTTCTTGGAAGGAAGAGGACTGTGCTTGTGTAAACTGTGCCCGCCTGCAGACCCAGCCTGAGGAGGTTTTCTGAGGAGCTTCCCCGTTTTGTTTATTGTGTTTTGTGTTTCTTCGTGTTTTGAGTTGGGTTATTATTTTCATGAAAAGGAAAGAGACTTTAATTGAAAAAATAAGAAAATAAACGTGAACCTGAGTTTTGAACTTGAACCTGTATCTTGCGTCCTCACTGAATAACCTGAGATCATGACACTAAACACAAAATAAATCTTAAATTTAGATAAAATGTCATAATAAGAAGTCATAAAATTATAAATATATTTCAAGAACACAACACTTCTTTTCACACAAGATATTAATGGTATAACAATATATTAAAATAAATAAATATATTTCAAAAACACAACACAAAAATCAATATTTACATTACAGTACCCCACTAGTACATTCACAAGTGAGGGTTGTGTAAACAAGGCACACGGATGTCTCTTTTGTCTCGTACTTCCTGCAAGAAAATGTCCATGTCCTCAACTCTCTGAAAAGTAAAAAGAAAGGGAGTCCAAATTTCTTCTTCATCCCTTTCACCTTCATAAAACATTGTGTTTAGGAACAAGTCTCGCATTGTGATAGCCAACAATGCATCTTCCTCCTTCATCTTCAGGATCTTTGCCAGTTCAATTTTCCCAGCAAATTGGTGTTGGTTCTCCTCCACCCACTTACAGGCCAGCAAAATGTTTTTCATCACCGCTGAGTCCTGTGTGCAAGATAAGGATTCCAATAATAATGTAATTAGTGAAGTTCTGCTTATAAACACCTATATAAAACAGAAAAGGTAACTGCATAAACGATTTAAGCAATATATAAACATTGTGTCTACATACATAGATTCCTGTGGTTGGGGTGATCTCCATGCTATCTGACTCAGCTGGAGTGACTTCCATCATGTCATCTGGATTTGGTAGTTGTTCCTGGGTGACTAGTTGTTGGATTTGACTGTGGCAAGTGACAAACATTAGGCATGGTTTTAGGCATGCATTGTTTATATATTGTCTGCACACTGGAAATCCACAGTATGGATGTTTAAATCAAAAGTATGATTATCAGTACCATACCTTGTCAGAGGAAATGTCTGAATTAACTGATAGCACCACCACTTCCTGATTATAGGCATGTCAGACTAATAAAAGATAGCAATTGAAAGGCTTAGTCTTTTTTTGAATGTCTTTTTGCTTTATAAATAACCATAAATTGATGCAAACTCACCGCAGCAAAATCAAATGGCTTTGAGAGCGTAACATGGAGTGCATACTAAAAAACAAAACCCAAACTTTATTAACAAATGTGGTGTTTAGCACACAAACACAGCTGCATAGCAATTATAAGACCACTTACCATCAACATGAATACCCCACAATCAATTCCTCCAAGCTGAAGAGGGGCACCCTGTAAATTTTAGACAATTTACAATTAGACCATATTCAATAAATACATTATATAGCTGTCATGTCCGGTAAATGTTTTTATTTAGTTTTGTCTTTGTTTATAATTTTGTTAAAAAAGTGCACTTTAAACTCAGTTCACCCATAGCGGGTTATTTGTGACATCTGTGCACTGCATTCTTTCGTAACACTCACCTACAGATATGAAAAGTTCACAAGCAAAGAAGTTAAAAAGCTGTACCTCAAAATCTGCCAGTACAGACATGTTCCAGTGGCCAGGTGAAATGTGACTTGCCAGTTTTCTAAAGGAATTACAGGCAGTCAGATGTAAACAAAGATGTATTTGACCATATTGCAATAAAAATGTTGGAGCTTTATGTTAGAGCCAGGGGTTTGTGTTTTACCATGATTAAATTATAATTAGATAATACTGAAAACCATAACTGGCTGAAACATAAAAATATGAACTCAAACAGATCCACCATACATTTCATAATGCGCTACACATTTCAGTTCATGAAGTCGAATGAAAGTACTATTCCATCACTCTCCAACCCTGTAAAAAAAAAACACAATTTTATAGCCAGTTCATTTAAAATGTGGAAAAGACTATTACATTATAAAAGCTGGTTTGTATAAGAACACAGACATTCATTTGTTTTAGTATGAACTCCAAACACATGCATGTTATTAGTTTGAACACAGAACACTAGAACTTGAAATGTGCTATCCTCTGGTAAAAACCTGAAAATCTGAATGTAACTCCCATGTCCAAAGTCTCTAGGGTTCATGGAGTCAAAAAATAAAATCTCCCTTGACTTTGGCTTAAGGATCTGTAAAAGAAAATGACATTAGAAACCAGTAAGGACAGCAGAAAATTCTTGGCCAAAGCAAAACTGATGATACTGGACACACTGAGCTAAAATTGATCCTATTAATCTTAAAGTACTTTACTGTTGTAAAAAATAACTTCCTTCCATTAATGTAACTTAACATCTTGTTTTAAAACAAAGTATGATGATGTGCAGCAAACCTGACCTCAAAATTACTTTCAAAGTTTGGATAATAGGCTACCAACAAGAAAACAAGCTACAACATGAAATGTCTGGTTTGTTTCCCGTAATGCACACTTGAGTAATTATGACCATGTAACAACCAAAAAGTACAAAATTACATTATGCATAGCAGGCTAACATATGGAAAAATGTAACTTAACACATATAATCCAGTGCCCTGACTCCAGTGAGGGAAGTAAAATAAAGTCCTTGGTTGCAGCATCATCCTGTGAGAATCATGGTAAACCACAGTTGTGATGATTAATATTCTATATATGATTATTGATTTCTTGCACTAACTATTCATATTGCAAAATAAGCAAATCATTAAAATGTGTGCCACAAATTTTAAAGGATACTAACAGGTAAAGTTGGCCGAGGATCATTGTTATATGGGGCAACCATGTGACCACCACATAACTGTTGACAGCAAACACATCCTTGCGCTAAAAGGATGCAGTGTGACATTAAACATTTTTCATATCCCCTGAAATACAAACAGAACAAAAGCCATCAAACTGACCTGTAAAGCTGCAAGTGCAGCTATGAGCTGAAAGCACTGGGGTGCGTTTCCCGTACAACTATGTAGCTCTTTGCTTAACCACCATAGTACGATGCAACGTTGAAGAAAATAACTAACTAGTCACAAGTGTTTCCCAAAACCATAGTACCTGTGTCACACTTCCATGGTTAGAACTTTGTTAGTTTGAACCGTCGTTCTTCTTCTTCTTCGATACAATGGCGGAGTAGTGCAATAGGCACATATCGCCCCCTACTGTATAGTGTGTTTATTTTTTCTCTCTCTCTCTTCGGCTCGCATTCAATACGCTTTCGCAGTGACGTAACCTAGAAGTGGTGTAATAATGTCACAAACGCAACATTTTAAATTTTTCAATATTTCATTTGAACTCATTTTTTATTTGGTATTGATACATCAGTACAATTAAAATAAAAAGAAATGATGGGTTTTGAAAACGCTGGGATTGTGTTGTGAACACCTGTTACCCATTTTGCTCAATTAAGTCCCTTTACATACAGCCATGGTTTAATGAGAGTTGACGTGAAAAAAATGACACGAAAACCACAATTTACTAAAACAAAGAGCTTGCAGTTACAAATTCGGACAAAAAATTGGAATGAAATCGCACCAAAAATGTATGCTTCTGGGAATGGGTATGAGAGAAGCCCAGAGGAAGTCAGAAACAAGTGGAGGGACTTTGCAGGTGTGACCAACTGGTGGCTCAGCGGTAGCTGTTCTGCTTACCGTGTGGACGGCCCGGGTTCGATTCCCAGCCAGTGCCCAAACCCCAGTTTGTTGATTTATTTGTGTACATTCATTGAACAAATATTGAGTAATATTTTAAATAGGCTTACACTATGGTAGTGCATAAATTTTACAATTTCTTAGTCAAATCAAATCAAATCAAATAGTGCTTAACACTTTGTGCACTGTATATGTTGAATACGTGAACAGTACAGATAACATTCATTATAAGTGAAAACCTCTAACATACTGCTACAAATATTGTTATGAGACATTTCTCTTTGGGTATGTTTAAAGATACTCACTTAAAAACTCACCTTTTCTTCGCACGAACGAAACCAAGGCTGTGTTCCAACCGGCATAAATAATGCTTCTGTAGGGCACTTCTAAGGGAGAATAATTGCGATGGTACCGCTGTTATATCGTTTAAATTGAATTTGTAATCAAAATAACCGAAAAATTAATAACCTAATATCTGAGCACCAAAACATTAAGTTTTCCAAATCGCTCAAAGTGGTTGGGAATTTTTTTAGAAACGAATAGGGCGTAGGGTCGTTAACTGTGAATAGAACACACCCAGCCGCGGCAAGGAACTATGCTTCTAACCACAGGTCGAAGGCTGTAGTTCCAACCACGTAAGTTTGCGACGCTGTTTGCGAATGTTCGTTTGAACTATGGTTTCGGGAAACACCTAGTTGTTGAACTATGTTGGTAACGACGGAACTTGCGACCATAGTTGGCTAACGATGCTTTTGGGAAACGCACCCCTGATTAGCAATCTGATAAAAAGAATGGATGAATATTAGTAAAGTTGCATTTATATCAACCCTGTCAACAGCAAAATAATGCCTATGAATGGACATTTACCGTTGCCTCTAACTCATCAAAGGCCAAAGACCAAAAGTCACTTCTGTTTAATGTTTGGGCTGGGCTTAGCTGAAGTAAATCCTCACTTGGATCTTTGGCTCTATCCAAGACATAAGCCATCTGATAAAATGAAATAGACATTGTTATATAATTCCTACAAATATGAACAGTAATCCAGATAAAAAATACTCAAGACAACCATTGCAATATGAATAAATTACCAAATTCTGTTGTGCTGGGAGATACTCAACATCCCATATCCTCCTGTCTGCTTGTTCATCTGTCTGGCTTGTTGTTACACTTTGAACTAGGTGAGGTGGGCTAGGGCAGTCTTAAGAGAAAATCCATATTTGTAAGTGAATTTTTATGGTCTTAGTAAAGCTTGTTTATACAGTAGCAGAAGAAGGTTGGAAAAGTGTACAATTACAAGTGTAACATTTTTTTTTTTATTTAAACTCCTAATGTGAAAACAGGAGCAGAAGAAAACATGAAGCATCATAAAATATTCCACAAGATAAAAAATATCCATATTGTTAAATTTAGATGTATTATTGCTTTTTTACTTCGACCTAGTTTTCTGTCACTCACTGGATTGTACTCTTTCCTCTGCTTTATCTGGTATCTGTGCAGCTGTGGCTGTAGTAAACAAAGATAACAAAACCGATTAGAAGATAATACAGATGAGCACTCAATGTTAAACAACTGACAAAATAAATAGCTTCCTTCATTTACCCATTACTATCTGACCGTTGTGATCCAACTGCAGTTGAACATCTTTGCCCACTACTTTCTGGATGCTGGCTTTAGTTTTAATATTGCATTTTGTGTTGTAGTGGTGTAGTATGTTCCGTATCATGAAGATGTGCTGAGAGGGTGTGAGGGTATTCAAAAAATAATTGTTCTTCCTCATGTCTGCAAATAATTGTTCTGCACACTGGCTGTTAACCCAGCCAGCCAGTTCTGGGACAAGCCCAATCCTCCGAAGGGCATCTCTAGTATCCTTTGTATTCCTCTCATGGAAAATATCATATAGAGTGTAGTGGTCAGATGACCCGGTGATTGGGTGGCAGTTAACGTATGTACCTGTTTTCTTTGTTTTGAGCCAAGGTAAATTGACTTTTAGCTTTCCCTCACCAGCCAGCTGCACATTCTCTGTGGTTGCTTCTGCCAGTCGCCCCTCATGTGGACTAAATGGCAATTTTTCAGGCTCCCTCAAGTTAGTATGTGTTGCCAGTCCTCTTGCAAAATCATATATGGCTATGTTTGGAAAGTGCTTCCAGCTAAGCAAAATGTCAGCATAGTCTCTGGGACTCTCTGCTCTTAAATTAAATTTAATGGAGTACACCTTTTTTATCATCTTTTATTCTTTTATTCATCAAAAAATGTTTGTTCTGTTACTTACCAGGCATATTGAATACACCCTTTCTGTGAAGGTCCATGACCACCACTGGTGGATAGTATCCACACTTGTAACAAGAATACAAGTAGGTGTGTGAGGTCATGGCTTCAAAGTGCATGTAGGCATGGAGTATTGTGGCTTTTTTAGGGAAAGTCTTATTTTCTGTTTGCTCAAGGACTTCAATTGCGCGGCTTACAGAATGGTGAGTCTAAGAAAATATACAACATAGTAAGGCACACATTCAAAAAATAAGAACAGTAAAACAGTAAATGTGTTCTTACCTGAAGTGATTCGCGTAGTACAATACACAGATGAAGGGAGATGAGAATATGGTCGTTGAAATTGTGAATTCCATCATTCCATTCTTGATATCTGTACATCAGCCCACAGTCAGGACATGCCTTGCAGTATGTAGAAAAGCCTAAAAAATGAAAGGAAAAGAAAACTTACAATATTGTTATTGATTGCTTTCAATCATCAGTCAATCATAACTTAAATTGGTATTGCTAAGATGATACGGATTATATAGTTTGACATGTCTCACCATTTACAACACCAGTATAAGTGATAAGTTTGGCATCTGCTGTTATGAGCAGTGGTTCAGTAAGTTCCCCTGCACAGTCCATGCATGACGTTTCTTTTGGTATCAACTGCCTTGGAAAATCCTGCAAAGATTTGGAACCAGTGACCAAATGCTGGGGTAGTTGGGCAGGAAGAGCTTTTTTTTCCATTAAATAGTGAACCATCCTTCGAAGGCCTGCATCATCAGGAGGATATGCGTGTCCTTCATCTTCACCTGGCTGTGCCTTGGATGCACAATCTGTCTCTTGATTATTCACAGCTGGATCTGGCCTGATGTCACTTACTGCAGTCATGAACAGATGTCGGTCAGTACTAAAAAGGTGCCATTTTGCGATGGATTTATGAAGACATGACTGTCTTGCTTTGGCACAGGGACAGTGCCAGGACTTCTTTTTTGAATCATATTCTGCTATTACCCTACCCAGTCTACTGTGGTATGACACTTTTGGCTCATATACTGAAATAAACTTTTTGGATGGAGGTCCTCCAACAGTCACCTCAACAGAAAGTGGAACACCTGCATCAGTAGCTGCCTTTCGTTGGTTTAAGCAGCTCTGTTTCCTTGCATCCCCAAAAAACCTACAAGCAACAATTTCTGTCAGTACCTCCTCATCTAAAATGATGGGTGTTGTGTCTGAGTGGGGACAGAAGAGCAATGACTTAAGATGAATGCACTCATAAGGAACAATTCCACTCCTCACTGCAAATTCAGCATTTGTGTTGCTTTCATCCAATTCACAGGTTATTTTTTGGCTTGTACCCCATGTCTTTTTTTGAACATGTATAGGAGAGCATGGCTTAAAAAATGACTTATCAACAGCAAAGATGCCATTTTTGGCATCAATGCATTGGCACGATAGATGCCGCTTTGCTGTAATAACGTCTACCCTTTGCCTATGTCTTCGGTTGATATGAACCAGCAAGTTCCTTTGATTTATTTTAATGCCACAGTGTGTGCAAGTCACCCTGACTTGCTGCCGGACGCGTACTCTTTTTGCTGACGATGCTGGAGGTGGTCCTGGTGCTGCTGATGGAGGTGGTGCCACTGACGCTGGGGATGGTGGTGGTGGCGCTGATGCTGGGGATGGTGGTGGTGCCACTGACGCTGGGGATGGTGGTGGTGGCGCTGATGCTGGGGAAGGTGCTGCTGATGCTGGGGATGGAGGTGCTGCTGCTGATGCTGGAGATGGTGGTGGTGCTGCTGATGCTGGAGATGGTGGTGGTGGCGCTGATGCTGGGGATGGTGGTGGTGCCGCTGATGCTGGGGATGGTGCTGCTGATGCTGGGGATGGTGCTGCTGATGCTGGAGATGGTGGTGGTGCTGCTGATGGTGGTTGTCCAGATGCAAAATTTTTACACATTTTAAAATGTGTAATAAGACTGTCACGTCTAATTACTGTTGATGTACAGTAACAGCAGTGAAAATGTGGTGATTGCCTGCACTTTAGACCACACTTGATGATGACAAAATCTAAAACATAGAAAGAATAAAATTAGCACAATTGTTTCATTTACATGTTTAATACAATGCATTGCCTTTGCTGAGGTTTTGTGGTGAAACACTTTGCTCAAGAGCACAACAACATTAAGATCCTTTTTTTATATATTGTTTTACCACACTGCCACCAAACACCAAGGCCAGTGTAGATGAAGGTTTTGTTCTGTCCAAGCAGAACACATGAAGTTCTACCAAATAAAGCCCTGATTTAAAAACTATTAGCTAAACATGCAACTACTCAGCTGGAACAAATACCTGACAGACTCTACACCAGCCCTTGCAGCCTGATTGCCACGTAAAGAGTATTTATATACATGTTATTAATATTTATAATGATTGAAATTAAGTAATGTAATACAGAAAATCTATTAAATTTTTTATTTTTTTTTAAACATAAGTATGTGAAATTCAAAATTCCCAAAAGTTTCACAACAGGAGAACATATTAAATGAACAATATATTTAAGATTTAAATGCTAGGAAGAAATGACAATGCAAAAACTTAAAGGTTCAACAAGCATGATGTGTTTCTCACACGCACAGTACTACAATTAAAATTATTCACAACACACATACCTTCTTCTTGAACTGCATTTCGCATGTGATTTGCTACATGATTCCGGAGCTCATGCAAATGGTTGTAAACCGATTTACAGTAGGTACAGTAGTATTTTTGGCAGCATACTGTGCATCTCTGGATAGACAGCAGGGGATCCTGTCCTCGCAAAAGTATTGTCTGATGCATCTGTACTGGTTAATCTGAAATAAAAAAAAATGATTATATATAAACACTACTATAAAGTTTTTCTGAAATTACGTAGTAGGAGAGGCGAGTTGCTCGGTCTGTCCGCTGTGCTGTTCTCTGGCGCCAGGAGAGACTCAGTCAAACACACACACACATTGTCCGTCAGAAAGGTCTCTGTTTATTAACAGCAAAAGATGGGGTTTATATATATTTGACCAAACGCCTGGGCTATAGACATGTGTTACTACAAAGAACATGAACCATTGTAAATGTCCTGGTGAGATCCTGAAGAATCAAAGGAGAGGAAGATAGAGGTGTCCGTGCAGAGACAGATCACAAGATGTTGGCTCGAGTTAGGGGGAGAGGGGGAAGGAGACAGAGGGGGAGAGAGACATGAAGAGAGAATGGGAAGGTGAGCGTGGGAGCGTTCACACCTTAAAGAGCTGATGTAGGAGGAGACAGGAAGATAGCAACAGGAAAGATTTAACACGTGCTACTACACATGCAAAAATGTAGCGTGGGAGATGGGAGAATGCTAGCATTAGTTACGCGGAAAAAAACAACAACTAATTAACGTTTCTGTTCAACGGTGTGAAAACATAGCAACCATAGTCATGTCGAGACAGCGATAAATGTAAGATATACATTTTATATACATTTCAATGTAAAATTTATCTTTAAAGTACAGTTTTCTTACCGTGCGATACAGGTACATCTAGTTCGAACGGACTCTAACTGTGCAGCGATCTACCTGGCCCAATGATGTCTGAAGCCCGGCCCACTAGATCTAGCGAGGGGGAGCTGGAGCTCCTCCCATTTGGCTCTGCAGCGAGCACCCTCTCTAACAGAGGGGGTTTTAAAAAGCGCATCATCACTCACATACTCAGAATTGTCTTCTTCCATCCTAACATCAGCTGTTTTATTGGTCTCATCTAAATCCTTTGCCATTTCTGATCCTCCCGTCCCCTCCTCATCTGCCCCAGTCTCTACTGTAGAAGCGCTCGTACCTTCATCCTGCTTCTGTTCGGCCCCTGTCACTACATCATCCACTGCTGCCACTATAGTGACACTTCCATCCTCAGTCTGTGCCGGACACGAGCTTCGGATCTGCCCTTCGTCCCCACATTTAAAGCATTTCATCGTCTCAGAGCTGGCAAACACAACATAGTCAAAGCCATCGATCTTGAATTTAAATGCCACATTTAGTTTTTCCATTTCACTCTTTAAAACCATGAAAACTTGCCGTCTGAAAGAAACGACATGTTTAAGGGGGAGTTGCAGACTACAGGGACTTTTCTCAGTTACAAGACAACTTTTCCTTGCCTGGACAACTCAGTAATCAACATTTCATCTTTTATAAACGGGGGAACATCGGGGGGAAAAGGGGAAAGAAAAAGAGAGAAGAACTCACTCTCACTGTAGAACTCTCACACGCCGACTCCGCCCACTCACTCACGCATGCGCACAGAGAGAGAGAGAGAGATTGGTGAAGGAACCCTATCTATAGCTATTAAAAATAGATAGCAGTATATACTCTAATAAATGATTTAATGAAAAACATTGAGAAATTGCTGAGGCATGAGGAGAATAAAATACTTTAAGATGTATTGTTATAAGAAAATAATCAGCTTCCAGGTGGGAACATTAACCTGATCATGAATTATTTTTCTATAACTGCATTTCATATAACTGCAACTGTTGTATTTCACTGTGGTGTCAGTTTAGTGGAGTCTTAATGATATAAACACTGGCACTGAAACTGTGTGACATCTTCTATCTTGTAATATTGTAATATTGTAATACATGTTGTAATAGAAAAAGATCAGCTGAATGAAGGACACATTATGAACCTCTACAGGCTTTATTAGTTTAATGCATGTTTTTTTAATATATTTATTTATTGTTTAACATATTTGTATAGTTTTTATGTGGAAATGTACAGAATAATCATAATAAATCTCTTCACCAGTAGAGGGCAGACTGCTGTTTATGTTTCTTTCTCATTATAGAAGTCAGATTGGCTCTTTATTTCTGTACATCAGTGGATGAGTAACAGCAGAACAGATCCATGCAGTAGGCGTGGTCACTGAAACACTCTTATTCCTGTACAGCTCATCCTCTCTCTCTTATTGCTGCTCCACACTGCAGCTCTCTATCAGGATCCATCACCTGCTCCAACACACCACACTGAGAGTTAATTACACACGTCATGTTCAGCTCAGAACCAGGAAACATCTGCAGTTTAAACAAATGTGTCTAATGAATTTTTCAGTGACCTTAAAAAATATTGAGGTGAAAAAGCCTTTTCTCCCCCAATTACTGCACGAAAACATTACAATAAACAGTCCATGCAAATCACATGTTTAAATGTGGCGTGTTGCATTCATTCTTGTCTCAATTAGAAATGGCAAAGACACACACACACACACACACACACACACACACACACACACACACACAAAATGTTAAAATGCCATTTTGTATGAAATTGAGGGAAAATGGTACAATTAACTTTAATCAAAACATGATCAATATTCTGAGAGAGATAAAAGGAATTATGTCTAAAATAATTCCAGTTGAAAAGCTTAGTATGAAATATGGATCATGCACTTTTCTCAGCTATTTATAATTGACTCATATTATTTTATGGTGGTTTATCTCTCTCCAACCTGGACCAGTCATCGAGCGACTCATTCTGTTTATTATAACATGTTCTTAGTTACATTGTAATATTTTCATAACTGGAACTATAGCACAAATCTGTGTATGTAGACGTACTGTGGGTATTATTATTGAAAATGCAACACTTTAATTTATTTCTGATCAAAAGAACGAAATGACTAAAAAAAAAGATTCGAACGAGATTCAAAGAACCGAGTCACTAAAATGATTCAAACTTCCCATCACTAGTAAGCCGCACTAGCAGAGACATGATGGAGCTGCAGATGCGGACTTTACCATCAACCTAAACACAGAGATTACTAACAAACTGTTAACACTTAATATAATAAACATATGGTTAAGCTTTTTTTCATTCTTCATTAATTAATAATGTCACGCTAAAACATTAGTTTGTTAAAATATGCAGCAGAATGCATATAATTGATGAGTAACTCGTGTCTCAGCCCCTAACACCCCCCTCCAGTCCTCACTATAATGGACTATTCCATGCGCGCGACTACAGGAATGATTCAGGTGATCAGAAGGGGCGGAGTTAGCTGAGTAGAGGGGCGGGGTTAGCTGCTCGGAAACGGGTGGGTTTTTCTCTCAGGTGTCTCAGCGGGTGTAATGTAAAAGTGAAAGAGATTTTAGACTCAGAAACAGAGTTACAGGTTTATAATATTTCCGGGTTTAACAAACTAAATCTGGAGAGACGTTTGTCTGTAGATACGTGAGAAAAAGTTTAAACTGTGTAATGAGGTAAATAGTGAAGATGATCTGGTGTGAAATGTGGACAGACTTCAGCTAAAGCAGCAGATATGTTTATATGAGGAACAGAAAAGGTAAGAGGAGTTAGCATCATGCTAAAGTACATGTTAGTCACCAACCACTCAATAACCTGTTAAACTAATCCTCCAAATACACCGTGGAATTGTGCTTTCTAACAGTGTGTTTGTGTGAGTTAAGTTGTTTAAAAGGATGACTCTCTCTTTCTGTGTGTGTTTAGGATTTTATTAGTTTGAACCGACAGTAAGAGATAAAGATGGCGACTGCAAACAGTAAGTTACATTTACAGAGATACATTTATCTGTATTATTTACTGCAGATTAAACTAACTGTGTGTGTGTGTGTGTGTGTTTCCTACACAGATGAGTTTAAACTCATTGGTCCCAGTGATATAGAGTGGTATAATCACTCTGCTGTGACTCTCTCGTGTCGTCTGTCTCCTGAAATCAGTGCTGTTAACATGGAGATCCGGTGGTTTAAGGAGACAGACTGTGTTTGTGTCTATAAGAACAGACAGGTGACAGAGGGGAGACGTTACGAGGACAGAGTGAGTCTGTTCACTCAGGAGCTGGAGAGAGGAAACGTCTCCTTACAGCTGAGAGACTGTACATGGTCAGATAGAGGACATTACCTGTGTCAGGTCACTGATGGAGACAGAACAGAGGAGATTACAGTAGAGATGAAATGGGGTAAGTGTTCCTGAACTCCACACTGTATAAACTCTACATCAGGGGTGTCAAACTCATTTTAGGGTGAGGGCCGGATGAGAAGAAATGTGACCATGTGCGGGCCGAATTTGTTTTTTTAATCATAGTCCATCAAATTACAACAAATACACTATATTCTGTAAAACTGCATGTAACAAGTCCTCAGAAACTGTTCATTAACACTCTTATTCCTTTTTGGGGGAAAAACAATGCCAAGTAATGGCAAGCAAAATCCTTTCCTTTGAACATGAATATTACTTGTCAGATAAGAAATAAAAAATGCTGCAGACTCTGTGTACAGACAGTTACATTAAATATGAAGCTATAGTCTACAATATAATTTACAAACTAGAAAAACACTTCACAATTTAAAAAAGCTGCCTTTAACAACTCAATAGTTTAGAAAGAATCATATACAAAAATAAATTCTTTATGGTTAATGCAAATGAAAAAAATATATCATTCACTTTGGATATGAACATTAACTCTACACTACAAATGAGAACTTTCCTTTAACAAATAAAAAAATTTTTTTTAAGCGGATTAAAGCATTAACTTTTTCCATTTGGAGCTGTCCAGTGTATTTATCATATTTCTCTGCGTGTATGTCATAGTGCCGTTTAATGTTGTATTCTTTTTGCACAGCCACGGCTTGTGAGCGGATTAAACTTACCGGCTTGCCGTTAACCTCACAGAAGAAATACTTCTCTTTCCATTTCTCCTGAAACATCCGCCCTTCCAGATCAATTTTTCTTTTTTTGGACATTTTTTTAAATCGCGAGTGCTTGCCACACATCTTCAAATAGCCGAAGAAATTAGATTTAGGCGCCAATTTAGAATGCGCATGCGTGTTAGAGGTTTCGGCAGAAGCGCAAGAGAAGAGCAGTTAAATGATCAATGATAAAATAAAAAAATGAATAAAACCAAACACAATATTGCAGCGAATACCCGGACATAGACTTTATTTAATACTACTACTACTACTTATAATGATAATAAAAAATATTTGATATTTAATATTATTGTTCAAATCATCCCGCGGGCCGTACTGGACACCTTAGTGGGCCGTATTCGGCCCGCGGGCCGTATGTTTGACACCCCTGCCTACATCATCATCTGTGCTTCTCATCTCAGTAGATGAAACACACACTCAGTATTCAGTATGAGGTTCAGTATACAGGGTGCTAATGTGGAGTGGAGTTTATTTTAGTCCAATAAACAGTGAGTGTGTTTTTCACTCTGATACACACCTGCACAAGGGCCTAAAAGCAGCAGCTTGTACAAATACTAATTAAATACTGATTGATAAGTGAATCACATGTTACTTTTCCTGATAATCAGGGATTCGTTCAATATAACTTTACATCAGAGACATTTTTACATCAAAGAGGAAATTTAATTACACACTAAATGTGGCCTTTAGATTGTTAGAGTTATTTGATATTTAATAGAACAGATAATAAATATAGTGCTGAGAAACCAAACACACACATTGAGGTTAAAGTGAGACATACACTGGACTACTGACTAACCTCAACTAACCTCAACTATAAAGAGTAACTATTAAAAATGTAAAAATGTTAATTGGTCTGGATAAGGGTGTCTGCCAAATGCCATAAATGTAAATGTCTGATGTTTGAGATTTTTAGAGTAAGAATATCTGACTAGTGGTTAATAACAGGTGTATAACAGTCCAGAGAACACATTAGTTAGTCAGGTATCTGACTTGGCACACACTAATGCACTGTGTACACACTTCTCCACTTCTATACGGCTGTAAATTAATAACAGAGACTAATAACAGGAGTTACAGCTTTTAGTGTTGGACTTGTGTTTTACACAAATCAGTCCACAAACTGATCCACAAGTTCCCTCAGCTCCTGATTCTGCATTGGCATCAGATTCTCTCCCTGATGAATAAGGTGGCGGCTTTGCTCTGTGGCAGAGAGAGAGACAAGGGCTAAGGAGTGAGGAATTGCTTCAATCCACCATTTCAAAAGACTAATATGATACAGCTCAGTGCTTTTGCACTTACCCGGCTGTTACAGACGATAGTTCACTGGCTCGACTCGTTCCACAACGGTTAAGGGTCCTTGCCAACGGGCAGGAATGTGAATGTAGCACTGAGGAGAAGCAGCAGTACGCGATCGCCCACCTTAAATACGCGTGACTGAGCCGGCTGGTCGTAGGCGTGCTTCTTCTTCTCTTGTGCCTCTTGCGTGTGCCGTCCCATGATAGGGAGAACTTTGTTGATATTTGTTTGAAGTTCCTGCACAAACTCACTTACAAACCTGAATGGTGAGCGCTGCTCCTCAAAGGCTTCCTTGGCAAACATCACACTTAAGTTTTGACACGAATGGCGTACCTTGGTCTGTGAGTACTTCTTTGTGGAGGCTGAAAGGGTACGATTATGATACGCAGTGGAATTAGCAGAGCGGGGGCGGTTTAGCAGGTGCTGTACACTGACCGGTGGGACAGTTCTGTGCTCGCCCTATCATCTGGAGATCGCCGGTTCGAACCCCGGGTGATGCTGTAACCTCTCACAGCCGGAGGACTAAGAGAGAGCTGATTGGCCGAGCTCTCTCAGGGGGAGGGATGAGAGGTACTTTGTGCTCCCACATTAATCACGGCTCTACAGCCAATCAGGGGCGTCTGTGAGCTCGCGCACGCGGAAGGAGCGGCTAGTGCTTTTCTCCGAGTGTGTGACTCCGCCCCTAACGGTGCATGAGCAAGCAGTTCGAAAAGATGCGGTCGGTTGACGTCACACGGTTCAGAGGAAACACGTGATAGTCTTCGGCCCTCCTGGCTGAGTGGTAGTAGTAGCCTTAATGTGGGAGCCCCCTAGTGACGGGGAGAAATTGGCCACGACTAAATTAGGGAGAAAATCGGGGGAAAAAATCCCAAAAAAACATTTTTTAAATAAAATTGAAAAAAAAAAGAAGTGGCGTGCCTCTGCGTTGAGTCCCGGTCAGTGAAATCTGTACTTTATTTTCTCTATAGTGTTTTGCACGTCCCAAGGTGACCTCCAAAGGGTGTGAAATGTTCCAGGTGCATCACAGTGTGGATTTTAGCCTGTGGGACGACCTGAGATCACATTCAGATTCACATTGTTTTGTATGATTATACATATAAGTTATTTTCTACAAAGAAATATAAGGCTGGCCGGAGCTGCGGGTCGTCACAACACACTCTTACAAGTGAAGCGCAGTCTTACAAAGATTCTAAATATCTACAGTTGAACCTTGGATTACGAACATAATTCATGTTGGCTGTGGATTTGCCCGTGGCATTACAGTTAAAGCCTCGAACTCCATTATGGGAAATTATTGACTTTGGATAAACTTGTAAAAGTAAAGATGTAAAATTGCGTCAGAGACAGAAGCGTTGTTACATGAAATTTGTCAGAGTGGAAGTTCTTTAGTCTTTAATAGTCGGGTCTGAGCTTTAGGCAGAGATCACTCATGTAAGTAACACACTGCACATAGCAGTCTCACTGGACTTTTTGATGTTTTTAACAATAATTTTCTCTGCACATCTAATGGCAACTAAATGAGCTGCTTATTCAGAGTTCAGGAGGAAACATCACCAGAAATGGAACTAATTAATGCTGTAATAATAACTCTAATAATAATTATTACTGCTGTAAGTAAATTTTTCCTGATACAGATAGAAATGTGAATGAACGTGGTGATGCTCAGCATTTTCATTAGATATGACGCGTCTTATTCACCAGTTGATCACAGATGTGTGTTACTGCACCCAGTATTTAATTGTTTAATTATAAATAATTTATTATTCACTATGTTGTTATATTAATATAAATATTAAACTTTTAGCTGAACATCTTTGAACTAAAAGCAAAGAATGAAGTTATTCTGTCTGTAAATCATAAGTTTTTCTCATTATATTTTATCTAACATTACATTTCTCTCTCTGTTGTTCCACACGACACCTTCAGTATGGGTAAGTAAATAACTCGACTTCACACTAATGATAAACACTGATATTTTATAAACTCATCACATGTATTAGATTTTAATTCAGGAATCAAATAGAAACATAAAAACTATTTTCAGATGATGTTTATGTGAAGGACTCTGATCAGTAAGTGAGATTCCACTTCCATCAGTCAGCTTCTTTCCCACAATGCACCTGTGTGTAACCCCACTGCACTGCAATAATGTAGACAGAGACGTTTACCATGTCGAGTAAAAGACACAACACACATGTAACATATAACACACACCACTGCCAGACTCCATCAGAATCTCATACAGAATCATATAAGAATAAAAATATAACATTTCCCAGGATTCCTCTGGATGGAACAGTTGTCTATTCTGCAAGTGTCCAAGTAACATATCAGTATTTTTGTATTATTTTAATAAGCTGTGACTCATAATTGTGTTCTTACTGAAACACAGAGTGACATGACATTTCCTGACACTTCACAATAAACATAAATCAGAGCTTTAACAGTGTTCAGTGCTTGTAGACAGAATAATTGCCATCACTCGCTCTGCATAACAATCACACCATATTGTGAAAAAGCATTGAAGAGTTGACTCGGCCTAGCGTTTAGCCTCTTTAAGCTAACAGTAGTAAGTCATGTTAATGCACACAGCATAAAGACAACCTGACTGACCTGAGAACAGAAGTCCTTCACTTCATTTATAAAACTTCTATAATAGGAGAGAGGGATTTAGGAGTGAAAGAGAGAAAAACAGAACGAGATCACACATCTTCCCAAGTCTACTGCGACATATCATATGCTGTCGTAACCAATATATAGACGAGGCCGTAGCAAAGCACATCATTCTGTTATCTGTTCAGTTTATTACATTGATAAATGTCTGTGTTTATAATTAAAGGAAGTGGGAATCTGATATTCTGTATATTCCTTTATGTACTACAATAACACATAGATATATTACAGAATATTTAACTATAGATTTAAAATACACAGGGGGAAATGCACATATACTGACATACTGTATATTGGTAAATACATGCAGATATCAGAAAATAGTATTTTACAATAAATCACAAGATATTTCTGTTCCTTAAGGGGAACTAGCGGTATATTAGCACAATGCTACATTATACAGATTTACTGTGTGTGATGACTGATTGTTGTCTAGTTTTCCTCTTTTTTATTAAGACACACATCAGCTGTGTTTTAACCAGAGTAACAGTTACTTTCACATTTTCACATTTATAATCATGTATTAAATCTTCACTCTCTATTATTTACTTTCACAGAGGCTGGCTGGTGAGTATAAAGTCTTTTCTCTGATAGTGATGTGTTGATGCTGCATGAATAATATATTTATTGTGCAGATGAAATAGATTGGACTGTGCTGTGTGTTCAGACTGCAATAGCACATAGATATATGAGCATCATGAGCATAGTGTAGTGAACACAACAGACTGTGATCGCTGGCAGAACATTCATCATGCTGCTGTCTAGTTTATCATTAGTGTTCCACACACACACACACACACACAGACACACACACACACACAGACACACACACACACACACACACACACACACACACACACACACACATTAGTGAACAATCTGATCATATTGAATTAATTTATTTATGAAGACAGAAGAACTTGTCTTTATTTTTCCTGATACAGATAGAAATGGGGTAAAACATGCTGATGTTTATACTTTATTCACAACTTTTATTTAATGATTTAAATATTAGCTATAGATAGATGATTAACTATCTGTTATTATATTTACTAAAAAAGTTGTAGTTAAACATCTTTGTACTGAAATCACAGTGTGAATATTGTAGTTTTTCTCTTTATATTTTATCTAACATTACATTTCTCTCTCTGTTGTTCCACACGACACCTTCAGCACTGGTAAGTAAATAACTCGACTTCACATTAATGATAAACACTGATATTTCATTAAGTTTTAAACTCAGGAAACAAATATGAATATGATATTTTATATATTTTATGATATGATATGAATATTATGACTGATATTTCACAAAAAAACTTTTAAACAAATACAAACATAAAAACCTTTTCAGTCTGTGATTATATTCATTATCATGTGTAATTATAGAACAATGTCTTTAATTATTTTCTAATATAATATGTTAAATATTGAACTATCTTTATTATTATAATTATAAAGATAAATCTCTCCAGTGTTTTGTCCAGAGTAACAGTTACAGGCTTTGATCAGTAAGTGAGATTTCACTTCCATCAGTCAGCTTCTTTCCCACAATGCACCTGTGTGTAACCCCACTGCACTGCAATAGATGAGACGTTTACCGTGTCGAGTAAACAACACAGTAAACATGTAACATATAACACACACCACTGCCAGACTCCATCAGAATCTCTCTCCTCTTATACACTCCATTTTCTCCTGCACTAATAAGCAGCTACACCTCAGTATGGGGACGAGATCTAAATACACTGATGAGGTGTTAATGTTCTCCACATACACACATCTGTAATTACACATGATAATAGCAGAACACTTTGTGTGTTGTTTTGCATATTTGTATGGAAGTGATGGAATAAAGACACATAAGTTAATGATTTATTAGTTTCCCGCTGTGTGACTTTTCCCTCCACAGTTATGTTTCTGTAGCTGATGAATCTCTCCAGTGTGAGCAGATGATCATCAGCACAGAGTAGCAGAATGTTCTGTAGATTTACTGTGTGAAGACTAATTGTACATCTTTAACTAGCTTTCCTTTGTTTATGAACAGACACATAAACTGTGTTATGTACAGAGTAACAGTTCTATCATGCACAAAACATTTACACTTTATTATTCACTGTGACAGCTCAAAGGGGATCCACAGAGGAGAGAGGAGCGAGGTGAGAAAGACATTTATTTTAAAAATCCATATTTTATTTATATGTTTGTGTTACTTGTATAAAGTACCACTGAGCATCATGAGCATAGTGTAGTGAACACAACAGACTGTGATCGCTGGCAGAACATTCATCATGCTGTTCTACACACACACACACACACACGCACACGCACACACACACACACACACACACACACACACACACATCTGACCTACACACTGATACTGAGAGATAAAAAGCTGAAGGTTTTTGTTTGATTGTAATTTTATAGTAATAACTCCTTTATAAAGTTACTGAGACTGACTAATATTACTGTAGTGTTCACTGTCCGGCCTCCCAACAAGTCACACACACTAATATTTCATTTGATCACAGGTTGTGTTGATGGTGTGTAATGTGGTGGATAATTCCTGTGTATAAATGCTTCCTCATGCTCACAGAGTCCAGCGTATGTCCAGGACATCTGGGAAGAATAATGATGTATTGATGTAATAACCTGAACATTCAGTACATTTAATTAGATTATTTTTGTTCTGATTCGCCTCATTAACAAGTGGTTTTCTGATAGTCACACAGCTGTTTAGTCCCAATCCTGTGAGCTCTGTGATTTCTGCTGTCATTTATGTGAAGATTATTTTTTAATGATGCAATTTCTCCAAGTGTTTGATTTCTGATCACTTTCACTTATGATGTTTTTCATGAAGTTTACAGTTTTTTCTTTTTTGTCCAGGTAGTGTCCTGTATATAACTTTAGTGAGAGAAGTGAGTTAGAGAGTCCACGCTAGATAATAGTGCATGAAAGAGATTATAACAGAATGTGAGAGAGTGATTCAGTAAATTAGTTTCTTACAGAGTTAATATGATAAAGCTAAAGACATTTCTGTTCCAAAATCAGCAGAGAAACAGAAGAGAGACAAACTAATGCAGGACAAAACGTATTTACTGAGAACAGACACAGAATGTTTATATCTAATACTATTCCATATAATACAGAGACATTTACAACAATTACCAAAACATTTTTAGGAATCTAATCAAACTTTCTTTGTATTTTTGTCACATCATCAAATAAAAGACTTCTGGGTTGAACAGGTGAGTAAACTGTACTAAACTATTAATGTTCATAAATCTCTTACTGATACTAGCAGCTTAAAAACATCTTAAATTGTTATAATAAGTCTATTATCCAGTGATGGGTTACTATGGTTACAGCTCACAGTGATGGTCAGAAAAACTATCACACGACTGACACATTGAATAGAAACATGAACATTGAGCTGTTTGTTAATGACATTTAACAGGCAGCAAATACAGATTAATATGTTAAATAAAATAGTTTTTCCTTTATACATTAAACACATGTGCACTATTACTGATGTCATAATTATTGATATGATTGTAAACAATTTGTTTAAACATAAACAAAAAAATCATAAAGCAAGAAAAACAATATAAATAAATTATTACCTTCACACATATTGAAGTTCATCTGCAAACTTTGTCTAAAATTTCATTTATAGAGACATAAAACATTAATTTACTTAAAACCATTTTATTAAAATCTGCAGGGCAAATTTAATGTCACTTCAGAGAACAAATCCATGAGACCATCAGTATCTTTACAATCTGGGATTGATGATTTTGATGCATAAGTACATTAATATATTGCATTATTGTGTGATGCTAAAAAAAAATTAGATGGGAGGATTTTTATCTGTATTTTATTTAGTTTAGTGATTGTGTTCTTCAGCTGCATTAAAACTCAGTGTGTTACTAAATACAATATCAGTTTAAATCAACTCACTGTGTAGAAATTTTTTTTCTGTCATTCCCCACTTAAGGGGGTGAGCGAATTTTCAAGCCCCAAACAAAAAAGTCAACAAAATAATAATGAAATCGGCCAAGTTTACTGTTTATTGAAATATCAATTCCTAAACCAATACGATCAAACACCACTAAGTTCAAAATAGATAAAATACACGTGCAATTGTTACAAGGCTTACGTTGTCACTTATCTTTGCATAATTGACCCCATGTTTATTAGCTGCTCAGCAATCGTTTGTAGTTTTTTTGCACTGCACAATTCTGTATGCAACTTTGAATGAAGCCATTTGTGCTTTGCTGTCCACTGATTCAGATTTTATAATGCGATTCTCCTGCTGTCTGTATTCTGCCAGCTTTCTTTGAAAGAAGTCGAGTGGATTATTAACGTGACTGGAGTATGTTGTCTCTAAGTGTCTTCCTAATTTGTTGGGTCTCATGCGGTCTGCTGCCAGCGGTTTAAGACACAAAACACACACGGGTCTCTCTTCTGCCCCCACCATCACCACCATGAATCCAAGCTGAAGATAGACTTCATTAGGGGGGGGGGGGGCGATATAACCAAAATCTTCTATCACGGTAGAAGCAATTTTCTACCTCGATCACAATCACAATTGCTATATCACAATATAGCAATTTGTATCTGAAAATGCATAAATAAAAATTCAAACAGAAACTGTTTTACATAATGTAATTTTATATAAACTGTGAATTGCTGAGGTTTGCCGCATTTTTTTTACTTTGGCCATATTCGTTTGGATGCTTGGATTTCAGATGATAGAAAAGGTTTGACGTGTTTCCACCACTTGTTAAAACAGTGCACTTGTGTACCTTCCAAATCACGTTCATCTCATTCGTATCACTTTTCTTACATCCAAACCAATTCCACACCACAGACGAGGCACATTTTTTCTTTACAATCTCCTCGTTGTTGGTTTCGTCACATGTAAGCAAACTCACTGCTGCTGCAGTGTCTTCTTCCATTGTCGAAGTGTATGTGAAGCCAAACACATCAAAAGTGGGACGAAACCGCGGCACCCGATTGAACCGAATATCTGCGCAAATACAGCGCAGCGCGACTATCTGGATAGCGCAGTGATGATCTGGTTTATTCGCCCGGTGGATCGCGCAGCGCCGCTCGAATCACAAACCTGCGCGACCCACTGTGTTTTTATTTAAAAAACAATTTAAAATGTCAGGACTGTTTAATATTGTTTCCGCCTTGCCATGCCTGGTTTGTACGTGCGCATCCCAGTGGGGTAAAATGTATTTTGATGGTCGGCGTGGTTTATTTCTGTCAGAGTCGCGCAGCGCTGCCCAGTGGCTCGCGCAGGTTTGTGATTCGAGCAGCTGCTCAAGTTTGTCCGACGTTAAACCGTTATTGTTGCTCTATGGTTCCACTGATGTTATTTTAAATTTACTTATTAATGATCCATTTATTTGTGTGTGATTGTTTAGTTTTTTCCTGTTATTTTCCACTAATTTCCTCCCGTTCACTGCGCTCCACCTGTCATGTCTGTATTCCCCACTAGTGGGGCGCCCCACACTTTGAGAACCACTGGTGTAGTGTTAGTAATATCACACACACACACACACACACACACACACACACACACACACACACACACACACACTTCATGTGTATTTAACACTTTATTTACATACAGTATGGAGTCGGGTATAAAACCTTCACACTGATTTATTCTCTTCCACAGAGAGACAGAAAATGGACAGAAGATGAGAGAATGAAAATGGAGAAATCTGCTTTATGTGTTGGTGAGTGTGGAAGGATCTACAAAAGTAAACACACCTGTGTTCATGTGTACAGTCTGAAGGTGATTAATGATCCACTAAACATCCAGTCTGAAATTCACACCATAAATCAGAAGGTATTATTTACACCATGTATTAAAAGTTTAGGACTTAAATACAAAAGCAGAATGACTGCGAGTGTTACTGGAAGAAAATACATCAGTCATGTAACAGACATAAAGCCCTATAGATACTGAAGGGAATACAATTCTAATATTTATTATTTTGATTAGTATCATTTATATCATGTTATTCTTAAAATTTTTTGACAAATAGTTAAAATATCATCAAACATGAAAAACATATTATAATAACCCTTATATTGAAAAGTGCATTAATTTATTTAAACATTATCCCACTTATTATTATTATTATTATTATTATTATTATTTTACTATTTTCAGAATATAACATAGATGACAAACTGTTTTTTACTGAATATAAAAAGAAGATCAAAAAACTGGAAGAAACTGAAACTGAGCTAATAAACACTAAGCTGGAACTGGACAGCACGTCTAAATCACTGCAGCATAAAGACCAACAGCTGGAGGATTATAAAAGACAAATAGAGAATAAAGATACAGAACTGAGAAACAGAGAGAAAATCATCGAGGAGAAAGACGCACAACTCAAAGATACAAATACAAGACTAGAGAAGACGAGTAAAGAGCTAGAGGAGAGAGACAGAGCTCTACATGAGAGACATCAACTACTGAAACTGAAAGACACACAGATACAGGAGACACAAATACAAGTGGAGGAAAAGGACAACAGACTTGTGGAGAAGGAGAAAGAATTAAATGAGAAAAATGAAGAGCTGAAGATTCTAAAAGGACATTTAGAGACTAATGAGAAGACTCTTTCTGAGAGAGACGCAGTGTTAATGGAAACTAATAATAAACTTCAACATGCTACTGAACAAGTCAAAGAGAAAATCTCACAACTGGAGAATATGAACAAACTGCTGAGTGAGAAAGAAACACAGCTGAAGAACACAGATAAAGAACTGGAAACCAGTAAAGACAAACTGGAGACACTGGGACAGGAGCTGCAGGACGAGAAGAGACAACTAGAGGAGATGATGATCGTACTGGAGCAACAGAAAACTGAGTTATCAGAAAAAAACAAACAGCTTGAAGAGACAGAGAGACGTCTAACTGAGAGAGAGACACAGCTAATGGAGAGAGACAAACAGCTTCAGGAGAAAGACAAATGCCTAACAGATAATCAACAAATGCTTCAGATGAAGGACAAGACACTGGAAGAGAAGGACACACTGCTCAGAGAGGTGAAAGAAGAATTAGATAGAACAAATCACATGTTAGAAGAAAATCAGTCTCAGTTGAGAGAGAAAGAAAGACAACTGGAGAGTGTAATGAAAGAGCTGGACACCAGTAAAACCAAACTGACGGAGGGAGACAAAGAGCTGCAGGAGAAAGACAGATTTTTAAATGAGAGAACTGATGCACTTCAGATGAAGGACAAGACACTGGAAGAGAAGGACACACTGCTCAGAGAGGTGAAAGATGAACTGGAGAAAACAAAGAGGACATTAGAGGAGAAACAGACTCAGCTGAAAGACAAAGAGAGACAACTGGAGAGTGTGGAGAATGAACTGGAATCCAGTAAAAACAAACTAACTGAACGAGACAAACAGCTTCAGGAGAAAGACAGACTTCTAGAGGAGAAAACAAAGCAGCTGCAGGAACAGACAGATCCAGAATCATCAGCCGCCATCAGGAGAAGAAACAGCAAGGACGCGTTACATCCAGATAGTGAGTAATTTGTTACTTGTATTAATTAAAATAAGTTTTTTTAAAAACATCAGTACAACTAGTGAATCTACACCTAATAAATCATATGTAAGGACATGAAATATACTGTAATGATACTTAATGCTGCAACTCTTCAGCTACTGTAAGGACGTGTAATTTAAACAGTGAAAGTGGTGAATTATAGTGTATAAAACATTACTTTAATGAGATTCTCTGTCTAACTCTACCTTCTGAAGAACGTCTCTCTCATTCTGACTGGTTCTGATGTTTCCTAGTGAGTGGAGAGACTCAGGACTCAGCAGCACCAATCAGGAGAAGATACAGTATGGAGGGATTTCGTCCTACATGTAAGTGATTAAAAATATAATTGTCTAAATCTGCTTATTCTGTCTCTTCATAGACATCTACCCCTAAACTAGTGTTGAGTTACACACTGAACACTAACTTTAATTAGATTACAGTGAAAAGATCAATATTGTAACTCTGGCATTAAACAGTATCAGTAACTAATAATGAGAAATAGAAGCACATGTTGTCCTTCACCTGCCATGATTGGTGTCTGTCATGTGACAGGGCAAAGATCACTCATGGGTGGGGCTTCCAATAACACAAATGTTTAATTCTAGCTCAACACATGTAATTGCTGTTTAAAAAAACTATTTGTTTGTGGAATTTAAGTTTGTTTCACATAAAGGCTTAGGCTTATCTGATTTAATCATTATTGTCCTACAGTCCACCACCAGAGAACAACATAATCACCACAATGCAGTAAGTAAGTGATTCTGTATTAAATTATTTATTCTTCATTTTCAGTGGGTGGAGAATCGTCTAGTCCACATTCTCCAGTGTCGGTTCCTGTAGCAGAACTGAGGCTGGTGCTGCTGGGGAGGACGGGGTCTGGGAAGAGTGCAGCAGGAAACACCATCCTGAGCAGAGAGGAGAGGAACCAGGCTGCTACATCTACAGCTACATCTACATCCACCCAGCAGAGTGAGAGCACACAGGGGGAGGTGGCTGGGAGGAAGGTGACTGTGGTGGACACTCCTGACTGGTTCTCTCCTGGACTCTCTCTGGAGAAGCTGAGACAGGATGTGGGACTCTGTGTCCATCTGTCTGCTCCAGGACCCCACGCCTTCCTCCTGGTCATACCTGTAAAGCAGCCTACAGGAGAGGAGAGAGGGATGCTGGAGAAAATGGAGGAGATTTTTGGAGAGAGATGTTGGAGAAACACCATGATCATATTCAGTGTTACTGATGAACTTCAGAAGAAGAACTTTGAGGAGTTTATCCAATCAGGAGACCAGGAGGTCCAGAGACTTATAGAGAAATGTGAGAATAGGTTTCACTGTCTCAACAATAATGAGAGTGGAGATGGTTCTCAGGTCTCAGAGCTGCTGGAGAAGATAGAGAAGATGGTGGACGGAAGCAGAGTGAAATTCTACAGCAGTGAGATCTACCTGGAGACAGAATCTCAGATTAGAGTGTTGGAGACTAAGATCCTGAAGGAAAGAGAAGAGAAAAGGATGAGAGAGGAGATGGAAGTGAAGGAAAAACTAGATAAGGAGGTGCAGGACTCTCTGAGAAAAATGGAAGGAATAATCCAGGAGCATGAAGGAGACATCAGACAACTGAATGACCGAACAACTGAACTGGAGATAAAGATGAAAGAAGAGAGAGATGAAGAGAAAAAGAGAGAACTTGAGAGGGAGTTAAAACGAGAGGTAGAGCGAAGGACAGAAATGGAAAAAAAGCACCAACAGGAGATGGAGGAGATCAGGGAGGTGTATGAAGGAGAGGTCAGGATGGAGACAGAGAGAAACCTCATGAAGATCATCCTGCCTGAATTCCAGAGAAACATTTTGGCCTCAAAAACAAAGATGCAGGAAGAGTTCAGCAGACAGATGGAGGAGAAGAACAGAGAGCTGGAGACTCTTAAACAGAAACATTCAGATCTCACAGAGACTCACAATGTGCTTGAAGAGGTTTATGAGAAAACTGTGAGAAGCAGCTCAGAGTCAGAGAGAGCAGCTGTAACAGGAGAGACGTCGAAGGGAATTTCTGAGAAATTTAAAGAATTCTTTCACTGAATAACAGAGTTCATAAAGCCGCAGACACTCAACCAGTCAGAGACTAATGTCCTATTCTCACGGGACTAGTATTACCTGGGGACCTCGTGTGATTTGTAATATTTGTAGAGGTTGTCTGTGATCTTAGTCATGTGTGAATCGGCCATGTCTGTAATTTGTAAAGTAAATATTCCTCCGCAAATGACCTGCCATATTTCAGTGAACACTGAGGTCCTGTGATAATATTAGTCCCGTGTCAATCAGCATGTCTGTGATTTGGCCAGGACTTGGTGAAGTTGTCTATCAATTTTTCAAGGTTTTTGTTTCCTGCGCGCCTTTTTATCCGTCTTCCGTGAAGAATTGAGGCTGTGTTGGAGTGTTTTGCGAGTATTTTGTCATATCACTACAGTATACCATACAACAATACAACAGGCCAGATAACTTTGTTTCTTTTTTTTTATCCATCTAACCGCACATTCATACATTTTCTCTCTGTCTCACACACAGTCTGCATATGCACGGACATACACACACACACACACCTCCTCTTTTAATCATAAAACACTTTCCAGGATATTTTCCTGTATATTCAGGAGATAAGTCAGTAAAATTGAGTCAAATCACAGGTTTCGCTTATCCAGTGCGAATGCGCCACTTGAAATGTAGATGTGGGGGAGTAATTTCTAAATCACACGGGGTTCCCAAATAATACTAATCCCGTGTGAAGTACATAAGTGTGCAATCCATGCACAGTATATAACTTATGTCAAAACACACACACACACACACACACACACACACACACACACACTAGGATAAGGTACCTCTCAATGAGTTCCTGTTATCATGAAGCTCCTCCCTACTGATTCAGCTTCCTCTCCTCCTGCTCCTCCTCATTCTGCCCTTCACTCCGGCCCTCATCATCGATTACACTTCACTCCTGCTCTCCTCTATGACTCTACACCTGATCTTCTACACCTGTCTGATGAAGCTGCACAATGAAGAGGAGGTGACTGCAGCAGTGTCTTACGCTGTCAGCAGACAAATAAATGGGTCCCTGACTCTCTATTATTTTTTTATTGAATAAATATAATAATAATAATAATTTGTATCAGTGCCAAATTGCATTAATTAGCTAAAACTGTTTTTACATTACAAAAACTCTGTTGTGCTACATCCTCAAAACACTAGTTGCTGCTATAATTTTTATTATAACATCTAGAATCACAATCATCAGACTTGAACAATTTTCTTTTTTTTAATTTTAAATCATGGACGGTCATACAAGCATTTCACTGCATATCATACTGTGTATGACTGTTTATGAATCTACGTGACGAATAAAATTTGAATTTGATTTCAAACAAAGCAAAAATTGTCAGAGAACCTGCTGATTTTTACTGTAAGTGCAGATGGGTTCATGGTTTTACAGATGTTTTCTGTTCATTATTTGTTTGTTTGCCTGTTTTTGTGTTTGTATGCTTTCATTAAAAACGTAAAAATATATTTTGGTGGGACGGTCTGAGCAATTCTGCAAATCCATATTCGACATAATTTGAATGTATTTCGCATCACAGATCAACACTGCCATGTTGTAGCCATATACTGTATGGTTTTCATGTCCTATGATCTCAGTAAAACTAGACATTTTGTTCCTGTTTTGTACAATTTCTTTATGAAATCATCCTTCATTTTTACATGATCATTGTTTTCAAAACAGTTTTTTATCTCTTATAACTAAATGGTGCTTTTATTGTCCAAATGTAGCTTCATTTAAGATTCTTATTTAACAAATTTGTTTTAGCCATCATGAAAGAAAACTGATGAAGATTAAATATATAAATTTAAATGATCTGCTAAAGAAGAAACAGAGAGAGGAATTGGACACTGAGTTCTACATTACACTACATCATGGCTGGGTTTGTAAATCTCGTGTCCCTCGGCTATTAGACTCTGAGGCCCTTATTGGGACTCTGTTACTGATTAACAACAGGGTAAGATAAGTGTGTCTTTATCTCTGTAGTAATATGATGTTCTGGTGTTTCTTATGGTAATGAATCAGTGGGTGTTATGTTGGGTTCTGAATCCTCAAAGTAAAGGATCAGTAATAAACAGTAGCACAGCACTCCTCAGGAATCATTTATTCATATAACAGGTTTGTGTTCCACATGCAGTTTGAGGAAAAATGTCTTTCCTCAGCATCAGTAGTGTTACTTCCAGGTACAGATTAACCATGTAACAATCAAGCACAATAATGTATCTGATAAGGGAACTCACAGGCCACATGGCAAGAATGAGCCTGAAACCAGAGACAAAGTACAAAAGACACATTACAAGGTGCTGGATCATCCAGATGGTTTCAGAAATAGAAAGAAAAAAAAATATCCTTAGCGAAATTGATTTCTGTTTTTATAAATAAAAATTATTGAGAGCTATATTTCTATAATCACATGATGATTACAAAAAGAAAGGCATATGAAATACATGTGAATTTTTAAGCATTTAAAAATTAAAAGAAAAATATACATTCATATCATTCAGGGAGAAGAGACGTGACCTCCTCCTGAATGATCATTTTGTTATTAGCTGGTGATCTTCCTGCAGATCCATCAGGTAATCCGTTGGCCGATCGAAACAGCCCAGCCACACATTTTTCATCATTAATGTGAATACAGAGAGGCATAAGGCTTGTTATGAAATTGTCCTACAAATGGCAAGTCTTGTCATGATACACATTCAAACGTGAATTTCTTCGGCACTCCACATTTCTCCGCGGTTTGATTTCATCGCGAGTCGCTTGAAAAATTTACTGGAGTCAACAGGAAGTGAAAAGAATTTTACCCATAACCCCGTATCTCTTATAGCCAAAGTACATTAAACTATACCATTTCGTCAGATTTGGTTTGGTTGCTTTTACACCAGGCGAACTGTACCAAAGTAGAGCGGATAAAGCGGTCCGAGACCACACCCCGTCAGGCAGGTCTCGGATCGATTGATTTGGTGCGCTGTTACGACCCCCGGTCTAGGGTCAAGGGACGCAACAAAGAAAATAATAAATTGATTATAAATAAATGAATCTTGCAACCAAGAATTCAGTGCGTAAGTTTTTATTGTTATACACACGCACTCACACATACAGGAAGCTCTGGGCTTCAGGATTGAGCCAGGCCAAAACAATAAACAAACCCCCCCCCCTCTATCTCCACCCTCAAGCTAACTAAACTACCAAAAGAAAAGAATATTATTCAAAATACAGCAACTAAACTAACTATCTAGCTACTTACAATAAACAGGAGAAAACAGGGGACAACAAAAATGGCGCCCAACCCCTACTGCTTCCTTGCAACTATGTACAAGTACAAAAAGAACAAAACAATATATATACACAATATTTACAATACAGAAAAAGAAAGAAACTATATACAATAGCGGGAGGAACACCTCCATCCACGCTAACACAAACAAACAAAAAGAAAACCCAAAAACAACAAACAGGAAGGAGAGAGGCAAGGCGCGACACACAGGCTCTCTCTCCCACCAAACAAACAAACAATAACACACACACAATCAAAACAAATACAAAATAACAAATAAATACACCAACACTCCAACACACAGTCAATCACTCACCAGTCAATCACACAATCACACTCCAACACTCCAACAACAATCACACAAACACAGTTCAACAATCCAACAATTCAACAATTCAACAATTCAACAGAGCACGGAAGTCACACACAAGGTATAAGTCGCGCACTTCCTGCTTCCACTCGCCAGCTTAAGACAAGTGGTGCTTAGGGTTGGGTATCGTTTGGGTTTTTTTCGATACCGGTGCCAAATCGATACTTTGAAAACGGTACCGGTGCCAAAACGGTGCCTGAACCGATACTTTTAAGCCAAAAAATTATAGTGGATGACTCAAGAATGAATTTTTATTGAAAAAAAAATTTTATGCTTAAAATTTAACAATATATTAAAAGTTTAAAGTATATATGAATATGTAAGCTTCAAATTTTAGCAATTCTTTTGCAGAAATTTCACCATATTTGCCTTTTCTGTCAAAATACGACACCTTTCCTGACTTATTGCCCTGCACAGGACATGCATAGCCTCTTTACAATGGTAAATGGGGTCACTGTTGTAGTGCTACTAGTACAGGCTGGAAAGCCATAATTATAAACAGAATCCATGTTACATTAGTTTTTTACAAATCGTTTGACTATTTGTTAGCATGAATGCAAGATTTGCATTTTGCTATTAACATTACATTATCCTACTACTAACCTGCGGAAAGGCTGCTGACGTCATCATAATCAGTGACTCCTTTTTGCTACAGTTGGTATGACTGGGACTGAGGGTCGTCCACACTGATAGCGCCAGCTGTTGTCCACAAGCTGTTAAACACGGTGCCTCCCTCTGCTTTTAACTTTATTCCGTCTGCCCTCGAATGTTTCATTAGATTTGACGTGTTTCCCCCTTTACACGCAACTGCTGTAAAACATTTGCTGCACGTCGCGGTGCCGGAATCCTTTCTTGTGAAATACAGCCACACTTTCGACCGTTTAGTTTTAGGCATTTAAACGAAAGTTGTTTACTTTAGCATGCTAAGCTATCGGTAGACCACCTGTTGCCGTCAGAGCGAGTGTAATGTTAGTTACTGCATTCACGCGCATCTCGGATGGTCTCTCATTTCCGGATGAATTGTGCTTTTAATTTTTTTATTTAATCTAATTAACTTTTTATTTACAAAAATATATGAATCTAGAGAACAAATATTTCAATCGACAGTTCAGGCATTTAAGTGGCAATCATACGAGGCACCGAAATTCGCGTTCTGTTCCGGTCCGGTACATACCGGTTCTAAAGGTACCGGTGCCGTATTGGCACCGGGTTTCGGTACACAACCCTAGTGGTACTCGCTGCAGAGCCAAATGGGAGGAGCTGGAGCTCCAGCTCCCCCTCGCTGGAGCTCTAGCTCCCCCTCGCTAGATCTAGTGGGCGGGGCTTGAGACGAGCTCTAGCTCCCCCTCGCTAGATCTAGTGGGTGGGGCTTGAGACGAGCTCTAGCTCCCCCTCGCTAGATCTAGTGGGCGGGGCTTGAGACGCTATCAAGCGCTACCAAGTGGATGTTAATGTCAGTGCAGGTTCAACCATAACGGAAGTAAATGCTTATCTTTCTCTAATATTTGTCAAGATTAGGATTTATTCTTTTCAGCATGGCCAGTACCATTTTTGTGACTAACGGCATTACGTAAATATTTTAATAATGCTTTATTGCCCACAAATAGTGTAGTTTTACGCAAATACTTGATACGAACATTACTCACACTATATATGTGTGTGTTTCTAATAACTTTCTAAACGTTGTATTTATGTAAGCTTGTCTTATTTACTACTTATAAGGATGAATAGTTTCCTCACTTTTTAAGTCGCTTTGGATAAAACCGTTTGCTAACTATCTGTGCACCCCTCTTTAATTCATCAACTATTCTAAAGCATCTGATTAATAATGTAATAAATAATGAAGTTTATTTAAATTGAATTTTGACTATAATTTTAAACAGACTCCACCTTTATGTGTTAGGCTACACATTATGCTATTTTTTATGTTTTATTATTATTATTTTAAATGGAAATAAGTGACCAGTCCAGTAGCCTAAAACCAGCCATGCAACTTCATTTAATGGTCACAAACTCCACTGTCCTACAAGTTTTTTGCTGGATTTATTTGTTTCTGTTCACCTAAAACAGGAAAATGTGCATCTAAACACAAAATAAATCTTAAATTTAGATAAAATGTCATAATAAGAAGTCATAAAATTATAAATATATTTCAAGAACACAACACTTCTTTTCACACAAGATTTTAATGGTATAACAATATATTAAAATAAATAAATATATTTCAAAAACACAACACAAAAATCAATATTTACATTACAGTACCCCACTAGTACATTCACAAGTGAGGGTTGTGTAAACAAGACACACGGATGTCTCTTTTGTCTCGTACTTCCTGCAAGAAAATGTCCATGTCCTCAACTCTCTGAAAAGTAAAAAGAAAGGGAGCCCAAATTTCTTCTTCATCCCTTTCACCTTCATCAAACATTGTGTTTAGGAACAAGTCTCGCATTGTGATAGCCAACAATGCATCTTCCTCCTTCATCTTCAGGATCTTTGGCAGTTCAATTTTCCCAGCAAATTGGTGTTGGTTCTCCTCCACCCACTTACAGGCCAGCAAAATGTTTTTCATCACCGCTGAGTCCTGTGTGCAAGATAAGGATTCCAATAATAATGTAATTAGTGAAGTTCTGCTTATAAACACCTATATAAAACAGAAAAGGTAAATGCATAAACGATTTAAGCAATACATAAACATTGTGTCTACATACATAGATTCCTGTGGTTGGGGTGATCTCCATGCTATCTGACTCAGCTGGAGTGACTTCCATCATGTCATCTGGATTTGGTAGTTGTTCCTGGGTGACTAGTTGTTGGATTTGACTGTGGCAAGTGACAAACCATAGTCAAACTCAAAATTACTTTCAAAGTTTGGATGATAGGCTACCAACAAGAAAACAAGCTACAACATGAAATGTCTGGTTTGTTTCCCGTAATGCACACTTGAGTAATTATGACCATGTAACAACCAAAAAGTACAAAATTACATTATGCATAGCAGGCTAACATATGGAAAAATGTAACTTAACACATATAATCCAGTGCCCTGACTCCAGTGAGGGAAGTAAAATAAAGTCCTTGGTTGCAGCATCATCCTGTGAGAATCATGGTAAACCACAGTTGTGATGATTAATATTCTATATATGATTATTGATTTCTTGCACTAACTATTCATATTGCAAAATAAGCAAATCATTAAAATGTGTGCCACAAATTTTAAAGGATACTAACAGGTAAAGTTGGCCGAGGATCATTGTTATATGGGGGCAACCATGTGACCACCACATAACTGTTGACAGCAAACACATCCTTGCCCTAAAAGGATGCAGTGTGACATTAAACATTTTTCATATCCCCTGAAATACAAACAGAACAAAAGCCATCAAACTGACCTGTAAAGCTGCAAGTGCAGCTATGAGCTGAAAGCACTGATTAGCAATCTGATAAAAAGAATGGATGAATATTAGTAAAGTTGCATTTATATCAACCCTGTCAACAGCAAAATAATGCCTATGAATGGACATTTACCGTTGCCTCTAACTCATCAAAGGCCAAAGACCAAAAGTCACTTCTGTTTAATGTTTGGGCTGGGCTTAGCTGAAGTAAATCCTCACTTGGATCTTTGGCTCTATCCAAGACATAAGCCATCTGATAAAATGAAATAGACATTGTTATATAATTCCTACAAATATGAACAGTAATCCAGATAAAAAATACTCAAGACAACCATTGCAATATGAATAAATTACCAAATTCTGTTGTGCTGGGAGATACTCAACATCCCATATCCTCCTGTCTGCTTGTTCATCTGTCTGGCTTGTTGTTACACTTTGAACTAGGTGAGGTGGGCTAGGGCAGTCTTAAGAGAAAATCCATATTTGTAAGTGAATTTTTATGGTCTTAGTAAAGCTTGTTTATACAGTAGCAGAAGAAGGTTGGAAAAGTGTACAATTACAAGTGTAACATTTTTTAAAATTTAAACTCCTAATGTGAAAACAGGAGCAGAAGAAAACATGAAGCATCATAAAATATTCCACAAGATAAAAAATATCCATATTGTTAAATTTAGATGTATTATTGCTTTTTTACTTCGACCTAGTTTTCTGTCACTCACTGGATTGTACTCTTTCCTCTGCTTTATCTGGTATCTGTGCAGCTGTGGCTGTAGTAAACAAAGATAACAAAACCGATTAGAAGATAATACAGATGAGCACTCAATGTTAAACAACTGACAAAATAAATAGCTTCCTTCATTTACCCATTACTATCTGACCGTTGTGATCCAACTGCAGTTGAACATCTTTGCCCACTACTTTCTGGATGCTGGCTTTAGTTTTAATATTGCATTTTGTGTTGTAGTGGTGTAGTATGTTCCGTATCATGAAGATGTGCTGAGAGGGTGTGAGGGTATTCAAAAAATAATTGTTCTTCCTCATGTCTGCAAATAATTGTTCTGCACACTGGCTGTTAACCCAGCCAGCCAGTTCTGGGACAAGCCCAATCCTCCGAAGGGCATCTCTAGTATCCTTTGTATTCCTCTCATGGAAAATATCATATAGAGTGTAGTGGTCAGATGACCCGGTGATTGGGTGGCAGTTAACGTATGTACCTGTTTTCTTTGTTTTGAGCCAAGGTAAATTGACTTTTAGCTTTCCCTCACCAGCCAGCTGCACATTCTCTGTGGTTGCTTCTGCCAGTCGCCCCTCATGTGGACTAAATGGCAATTTTTCAGGCTCCCTCAAGTTAGTATGTGTTGCCATTCCTCTTGCAAAATCATATATGGCTATGTTTGGAAAGTGCTTCCAGCTGAGCAAAATGTCAGCATAGTCTCTGGGACTCTCTGCTCTTAAATTAAATTTAATGGAGTACACCACTGCACAGGGGCACATAACAACTGCCCAACCACCTATGGAAAACGCATAATTGATGTAATATTAATGTACATAAACAATGTTTAATAACTGCTACAGATGACCTTGTATGCTTGACATACAAACATTACAATCTCCTGGCAGAAAAAAAACAACTTTTTAACACTGTGGAGTAAACGAATGCAACTACAGATCTACTTGTACAGTGAAAGATGCAGCTTACCAGAAGCTCCCCAGACCTTCTCAAAGATCTTGTCATAAGATGACCTGTTTTTCATTTCATCCCGCAATCTTAGGATAAGGTCCATTTTTGAGCCTTTTGAGTCCAGGCCACATTGCTTACACAGTTTTCTAACCATGTCCACCTATTATTTTAACAAGAAATGATATTTAGCTTAATGCAAACACAGTGAATTAATAATCAGTGTAACAAGTCATTACCTTAAGATTAATCAGCGCATCTTGGAGCCTCTCCTCTGTCATTTGTAGATCTGTCATTTCTGTAGCCTGTCTTGGTGCATGAAACTTTTCATGTTCTGTGTTAAAAACTATGTCATCCCTTCTAGTTTTTGGTCCAATCCAAGAAGCCCAGTTGTTATAACATGGAACAACCACAAAAGGGTTCTTTCGGCCACCTTGGAAATAAATAAATAAATAAATAAATAAATATATAAATATATATATAAACAAGCAGCTCAAATTTACTTCAATTAAGAATCCTGCTATAGTTCACAATTGTGATTAAACAATAATATTAACATGCAAAGTCTATATCACAATACTATCACTGTATTCTTGTGGTGGAACAGACAAGCCCTATGTTTTAACAGACACAAGTAAGTAAGTGGCTTACTTACAGGGAAGTAAGCCACTGCAAACGATTTTAGACATCACAGAGTCCCAAAATAGCTTGATATCGACAGTGCCATCAAAGTGTGCTGGTGGAGCCTCCATGTCACTTACTGCAGATTTAAGCAAGGTATTAAAAAACTATTGTCATTTTTCTTTTATTCATCAAAAAATGTTTGTTCTGTTACTTACCAGGCATATTGAATACACCCTTTCTGTGAAGGTCCATGACCACCACTGGTGGATAGTATCCACACTTGTAACAAGAATACAAGTAGTTGTGTGAGGTCATGGCTTCAAAGTGCATGTAGGCATGGAGTATTGTGGCTTTTTTAGGGAAGGTCTTATTTTCTGTTTGCTCAAGGACTTCAATTGCGCGGCTTACAGAATGGTGAGTCTAAGAAAATTACAATATTGTTATTGATTGCTTTCAATCATCAGTCAATCATAACTTAAATTGGTATTGCTAAGATGATACGGATTATATAGTTTGACATGTCTCACCATTTACAACACCAGTATAAGTGATAAGTTTGGCATCTGCTGTTATGAGCAGTGGTTCAGTAAGTTCCCCTGCACAGTCCATGCATGATGTTTCTTTTGGTATCACTGGAACCAGTGACCAAATGCTGGGGTAGTTCGGCAGGAAGAGCTTTTTTTTCCATTAAATAGTGAACCATCCTTCGAAGGCCTGCATCATCAGGAGGATATGCGTGTCCTTCATCTTCACCTGGCTGTGCCTTGGATGCACAATCTGTCTCTTGATTATTCACAGCTGGATCTGGCCTGATGTCACTTACTGCAGTCATGAACAGATGTCGGTCAGTACTAAAAAGGTGCCATTTTGCGATGGATTTATGAAGACATGACTGTCTTGCTTTGGCACAGGGACAGTGCCAGGACTTCTTTTTTGAATCATATGCTGCTATTACCCTACCCAGTCTACTGTGGTATGACACTTTTGGCTCATATACTGAAATAAACTTTTTGGATGGAGGTCCTCCAACAGTCACCTCAATAGAAAGTGGAACACCTGCATCAGTAGCTGCCTTTCGTTGGTTTAAGCAGCTCTGTTTCCTTGCATCCCCAAAAAACTTACTTAAAAGCAACAATTTCTGTCAGTACCTCCTCATCTAAAATGATGGGTGTTGTGTCTGAGTGGGGACAGAAGAGCAATGACTTAAGATGAATGCACTCATAAGGAACAATTCCACTCCTCACTGCAAATTCAGCATTTGTGTTGCATTCATCCAATTCACAGGTTATTTTTTGGCTTGCACCCCATGTCTTTTTTTGAACATGTATAGGAGAGCATGGCTTAAAAAATGACTTATCAACAGCAAAGATGCCATTTTTGGCATCAATGCATTGGCATGATAGATGCCGCTTTGCTGTAATAACGTCTACCCTTTGCCTATGTCTTCGGTTGATATGAACCAGCAAGTTCCTTTGATTTATTTTAATGCCACAGTGTGTGCAAGTCACCCTGACTTGCTGCCGGACGCGTACTCTTTTTGCTGACGAGGCTGGAGGTGGTCCTGGTGCTGCTGATGGAGGTGGTGCCACTGACGCTGGGGATGGTGGTGCTGCCGCTGATGCTGGGGATGAAGGTGCTGCTGATGGGGATGGTGATGGTGCCACTGACACTGGGGATGGTGGTGGTGGCGCTGATGCTGGGGATGGTGCTGCTGATGCTGGAGATGGTGGTGCTGCTGCTGATGCTGGGGATGGTGCTGCTGATGCTGGAGATGGTGGTGGTGCTGCTGATGGTGGTTGTCCAGATGCAAAATTTTTACACATTTTAAAATGTGTAATAAGACTGTCACGTCTAATTACTGTTGATGTACAGTAACAGCAGTGAAAATGTGGTGATTGCCTGCACTTTAGACCACACTTGATGATGACAAAATCTAAAACATAGAAAGAATAAAATTTGCACAATTGTTTCATTTACATGTTTAATACAATGCATTGCCTATGCTGAGGTTTTGTGGTGAAACACTTTGCTCAAGAGCACAATAACATTAAGATCCTTTTTTTATATATTGTTTTACCACACTGCCACCAAACACCAAGGCCAGTGTAGGTGAAGGTTTTGTTCTGTCCAAGCAGAACACATGAAGTTCTACCAAATAAAGCCCTGATTTAAAAACTATTAGCTAAACATGCAACTACTCAGCTGGAACAAATGCCTGACAGACTCTACACCAGCCCTTGCAGCCTGATTGCCACGTAAAGAGTATTTATATACATGTTATTAATATTTATAATGATTGAAATTAAGTAATGTAATACAGAAAATCTATTAAAATCTTTTTTTTTTAAAACATAAGTATGTGAAATTCAAAATTCCCAAAAGTTTCACAACAGGAGAACATATTAAATGAACAATATATTTAAGATTTAAATGCTAGGAAGAAATGACAATGCAAAAACTTAAAGGTTCAACAAGCATGATGTGTTTCTCACACGCACAGTACTACAATTAAAATTATTCACAACACACATACCTTCTTCTTGAACTGCATTTCGCATGTGATTTGCTACATGATTCCGGAGCTCATGCAAATGGTTGTAAACCGATTTACAGTAGGTACAGTGGTATTTTTGGCAGCATACTGTGCATCTCTGGATAGACAGCAGGGGATCCTGTCCTCGCAAAAGTATTGTCTGATGCATCTGTACAGGTTAATCTGAAATAAAAAAAATATATGATTATATATAAACACTACTATAAAGTTTTTCTGAAATTACGTAGTAGGAGAGGCGAGTTGCTCGGTCTGTCCGCTGTGCTTCGGTAAGCTTCTCTGGCGCCAGGAGAGACTCAAAACACACACACACGTTGTCCGTCAGAAAGGTCTCTGTTTATTAACAGCAAAAGATGGGGTTTATATATGTTTGACGAAACGCCTGGGCCATAAACATATGTAACTACAAAGAACATGAACCATTGTAAATGTCCTGGTGAGATCCTGAAGAATCAAAGGAGAGGAAGATAGAGAGGTGTCCGTCCAGAGACAGATCACAAGATGTTGGCTCGAGTTAGGGGGAGAGGGGGAAGGAGACAGAGGGGGAGAGAGACATGAAGAGAGAATGGGAAGGTGAGCGTGGGAGCGTTCACACCTTAAAGAGCTGATGTAGGAGGAGACAGGAAGATAGCAACAGGAAAGATTTAACACGTGCTACTACACATGCAAAAATGTAGCATGGGAGATGGGAGAATGCTAGCATTAGTTACGCGGAAAAAAACAACAACTAATTAACGTTTCTGTTGAAGGGTGTGAAAACATAGCAACCATAGTCATGTCGAGACAGCGATAAATGTAAGATATACATTTTATATACATTTCAATGTAAAATTTGTCTTTAAAGTACAGTTTTCTTACCGTGCGATACAGGTACATCTAGTTCGAACGGACTCTAACTGTGCGGCGATCTACCTGGCCCAATGATGTCTGAAGCCCCGCCCACTAGATCTAGCGAGGGGGAGCTGGAGCTCCAGCTCCTCCCATTTGGCTCTGCAGCGAGCACCCTCTCTATATCATAGCATCATCACTCACATACTCAGAATTGTCTTCTTCCATCCTAACATCAGCTGTTTTATTGGTCTCATCTAAATCCTTTGCCATTTCTGATCCTCCCGTCCCCTCCTCATCTGCCCCAGTCTCTACTGTAGAAGCGCTCGTACCTTCATCCTGCTTCTGTTCGGCCCCTGTCACTACATCATCCACTGCTGCCACTATAGTGACACTTCCATCCTCAGTCTGTGCCGGACACGAGCTTCGGATCTGCCCTTCGTCCCCACATTTAAAGCATTTCATCGTCTCAGAGCTGGCAAACACAACATAGTCAAAGCCATCGATCTTGAATTTAAATGCCACATTTAGTTTTTCCATTTCACTCTTTAAAACCATGAAAACTTGCCGTCTGAAAGAAACGACATGTGTAAGGGGGAGTTGCAGACTACAGGGACTTTTCTCAGTTGCAAGACAATTTTTCCTTGCCTGGACAACTCAGTAATCAACATTTCATCTTTTATAAACGGGGGAACGTCGGGGGGAAAAGGGGAAAGAAAAAGAGAAGAACTCACTCTCACTGTAGAACTCTCACACGCCGACTCCGCCCACTCACTCACGCATGCGCACAGAGAGAGAGAGAGAGAGAGATTGGTGAAGGAACCCTATCTATAGCTATTAAAAATAGATAGCAGTATATACTCTAATAAATGATTTAATGAATAAATGCCTCAGAACATTGAGAAATTGCTGAGGCATGAGGAGAATAAAATACTTTAAGATGTATTGTTATAAGAAAATAATCAGCTTCCAGGTGGGAACATTAACCTGATCATGAATTATTTTTCTACAACTGCATTTCATATAACTGTAACTGTTGTATTTCACTGTGGTGTCAGTTTAGTGGAGTCTTAATGATATAAACACAGGCACTGAAACTGTGTGACATCTTCTATCTTTAATATTGTAATATTGTAATACATGTTGTAATAGAAAAAGATCAGCTGAATGAAGGACACATTATGAACCTCTACAGACTCTATTAGTTTAATGCATGTTTTATTAATTCATTTATGTTTATACAGTATGTATTTATTGTTTAACATATTTGTATAGATTTTATGTGGAAATGTACAGAATAATCATAATAAATCTCTTCACCAGTAGAGGGCAGACTGCTGTTTATGTTTCTTTCTCATTATAGAAGTCAGATTGGGTCTTTATTTCTGTACATCAGTGGATGAGTAACAGCAGAACAGATCCATGCAGTAGGCGTGGTCACTGAAACACTCTTATTCCTGTACAGCTCATCCTCTCTCTCTTATTGCTGCTCCACACTGCAGCTCTCTATCAGGATCCATCACCTGCTCCAACACACCACACTGAGAGTTAATTACACACGTCATGTTCAGGTCACAACCAGGAAACATCTGCAGTTTAAACAAATGTGTCTAATGAATTTTTCAGTGACCTTAAAAATATTGAGGTGAAAAAGCCTTTTCTCCCCCAATTACTGCACGAAAACATTACAATAAACAGTCCATGCAAATCACATGTTTAAATGTGGCGTGTTGCATTCATTCTTGCCTGAATTAGAAATGGCAAAGACACACACACACACACACACACACACACACACACACACACACACAAAATGTTAAAATGCCATTTTGTGTGAAATTGACGGAAAATGGTACAATTAACTTTAATCAAAACATGATCAATATTCTGAGAGAGATAAAAGGAATTATGTCTAAAATAATTCCAGTTGAAAAGCTTAGTATGAAATATGGATCATGCACTTTTCTCAGCTATTTATAATTGTCTCAGATTATTTTAGGGTGGTTTATCTCTCTCCAACCTGGACCAGTCATCGAGCGACTCATTCTGTTTATTATAACATGTTCTTAGTTACATTGTAATATTTTCATAACTGGAACTATAGCACAAATCTGTGTATGTAGACGTATTGTGGGTATTTTTAATGAAAACGCAACACTTTAATTTATTTCTGATCAAAAGAACGAAATGACTAAAAAAAGAGATTCGAACGAGATTCAAAGAACCGAGTCACTAAAATGATTCAAACTTCCCATCACTAGTAAGCCGCTCTAGCAGAGACATGATGGAGCTGCAGATGCGGACTTTACCATCAACCTAAACACAGAGATTACTAACAAACTGTTAACACTTAATATAATAAACATATGGTTAAGCTTTTTTTCATTCTGCATTAATTAATAATGTCACGCTAAAACATTAGTTTGTTAAAATAAACAGCAGAATGCATATAATTGATGAGTAACTCGTGTCTCAGCCCCTAACACCCCCCTCCAGTCCTCACTATAATGGACTATTCCATGCGCGCGACTACAGGAATGATTCAGGTGATCAGAAGGGGCGGAGTTAGCTGAGTAGAGGGGCGGGGTTAGCTGCTCGGAAACGGGTGGGTTTTTCTCTCATGTGTCTCAGCGGGTGTAATGTAAAAGTGAAAGAGATTTTAGACTCAGAAACAGAGTTACAGGTTTAACAGGTTTATAATATTTCCGGGTTTAACAAACTAAATCTTGAGAGACGTTTGTCTGTAGAGACGTGAGAAAAAGTTTAAACTCTGTAATGAGGTAAATAGTGAAGATGATCTGGTGTGAAATGTGGACAGACTTCAGCTAAAGCAGCAGATATGTTTATATGAGGAACAGAAAAGGTAAGAGGAGTTAGCATCATGCTAAAGTACATGTTAGTCACCAACCACTCAATAACCTGTTAAACTAATCCTCCAAATACACCGTGGAATTGTGCTTTCTAACAGTGTGTTTGTGTGAGTTAAGTTGTTTAAAAGGATGACTCTCTCTTTCTGTGTGTGTTTAGGATTTTATTAGTTTGAACCGACAGTAAGAGATAAAGATGGCGACTGCAAACAGTAAGTTACATTTACAGAGATACATTTATCTGTATTATTTACTGCAGATTAAACTAACTGTGTGTGTGTGTGTGTGTGTGTGTGTGTGTGTGTGTGTGTGTGTTTCCTACACAGATGAGTTTAAACTCATTGGTCCCGGTGATGGAGAGCGGTATAATCACTCTGCTGTGACTCTCTCGTGTCGTCTGTCTCCTGAAATCAGTGCTGTTAACATGGAGATCCGGTGGTTTAAGGAGACAGACTGTGTTTGTGTCTATAAGAACAGACAGGTGACAGAGGGGAGACGTTACGAGGACAGAGTGAGTCTGTTCACTCAGGAGCTGGAGAGAGGAAACGTCTCCTTACAGCTGAGAGACTGTACACGGTCAGATACAGGACATTACCTGTGTCAGGTCACTGATGGAGACAGAACAGAGGAGATTACAGTAAGGATGAGTAAGTGTTCCTGAACTCCACAAACTCTACATCATCATCTGTGCTTCTCATCTCAGTAGATGAAACACACACTCAGTATTCAGTATGAGGTTCAGTATACAGGGTGCTAATGTGGAGTGGAGTTTATTTTAGTCCAATAAACAGTGAGTGTGTTTTTCACTCTGATACACACCTGCACAAGGGCCTAAAAGCAGCAGCTTGTACAAATACTAATTAAATAGTGATTGATAAGTGAATCACATGTTACTTTTCCTGCTAATCAGGGATTCGTTCAATATAACTTTACATCAGAGACATTTTTACATCAGAGAGGAAATTTAATTACACACTAAATGTGGCCTTTAGATTGTTAGAGTTATTTGATATTTAATAGAACAGATAATAAATATAGTGCTGAGAAACCAAACACACACATTGAGGTTAAAGTGAGACACACACTGGACTACTGACTAACCTCAACTAACCTCAACTATAAAGAGTAACTATTAAAAAAAATGTAAAAATGTTAATTGGTCTGGATAAGGGTGTCTGCCAAATGCCATAAATGTAAATGTCTGATGTTTGAGATAAGAATATCTGACTAGTGGTTAATAACAGGTGTATAACAGTCCAGAGAACACATTAGTTAGTCAGGTATCTGACTTGGCACACACTAATGCACTGTGTACACACTTCTCCACTTCTATACGGCTGTAAATTAATAACAGAGACTAATAACAGGAGTTACAGCTTTTAGTGTTGGACTTGTGTTTTACACAAATCAGTCCACAAACTGATCCACAAGTTCCCTCAGCTCCTGATTCTGCATTGGCATCAGATCCTCTCCCTGATGAATAAGGTGGCGGCTTTGCTCTGTGGCAGAGAGAGAGACAAGGGCTAAGGAGCGAGGAATTGCTTCAATCCACCATTTCAAAAGACTAATATGATACAGCTCAGTGCTTTTGCACTTACCCGGCTGTTGCAGACGACTGGCTCGACTCGCTCCACAACGGTTAAGGGTCCTTACCAACGGGCCTGGAACGTGAATGTAGCACTGGGGAGAAGCAGCAGTACGCGATCACCCACCTTAAATACGCGTGACTGAGCCGGCTGGTCGTAGGCGTGCTTCTTCTTCTCTTGTGCTTGACTTTGGATAAACTTGTAAAAGTAAAGATGTAAAATTGCGTCAGAGACAGAAGCGTTGTTACATGAAATTTGTCAGAGTGGAAGTTCTTTAGTCTTTAATAGTCGGGTCTGAGCTTTAGGCAGAGATCACTCATGTAAGTAACACACTGCACATAGCAGTCTCACTGGACTTTTTGATGTTTTCAACAATAATTTTTGTTTTTCAAACCAGTTGATCACAGATGTGTGTTACTGCACCCAGTATTTAATTGTTTAATTATAAATTCTTTATTATTAACCATGTTGTTAATTTAATATAAATATTAAACTTTTAGCTGAACATCTTTGAACTAAAAGCAAAGAATGAAGTTATTCTGTCTGTAAATCATAAGTTTTTCTCATTATATTTTATCTAACGTTACATTTCTCTCTCTGTTGTTCCACACGACACCTTCAGTATGGGTAAGTAAATAACTCGACTTCACACTAATGATAAACACTGATATTTTATAAACTCATCACATGTATTAGATTTTAATTCAGGAATCAAATAGAAACATAAAAACTATTTTCAGATGATGTTTATGTGAAGGACTCTGATCAGTAAGTGAGATTCCACTTCCATCAGTCAGCTTCTTTCCCACAATGCACCTGTGTGTAACCCCACTGCACTGCAATAATGTAGACAGAGACGTTTACCATGTCGAGTAAAAGACACAACACACATGTAACATATAACACACACCACTGCCAGACTCCATCAGAATCTCATACAGAATCATATAAGAATAAAAATATAACATTTCCCAGGATTCCTCTGGATGGAACAGTTGTCTATTCTGCAAGTGTCCAAGTAACATATCAGTATTTTTGTATTATTTTAATAAGCTGTGACTCATAATTGTGTTCTTACTGAAACACAGAGTGACATGACATTTCCTGACACTTCACAATAAACATAAATCAGAGCTTTAACAGTGTTCAGTGCTTGTAGACAGAATAATTGCCATCACTCGCTCTGCATAACAATCACACCATATTGTGAAAAAGCATTGAAGAGTTGACTCGGCCTAGCGTTTAGCCTCTTTAAGCTAACAGTAGTAAGTCACGTTAATGCACACAGCATAAAGACAACCTGACTGACCTGAGAACAGAAGTCCTTCACTTCATTTATAAAACTTCTATAATAGGAGAGAGGGATTTAGGAGTGAAAGAGAGAAAAACAGAACGAGATCACACATCTTCCCAAGTCTACTGCGACATATCATATGCTGTCGTAACCAATATATAGACGAGGCCGTAGCAAAGCACATCATTCTGTTATCTGTTCAGTTTATTACATTGATAAATGTCTGTGTTTATAATTAAAGGAAGTGGGAATCTGATATTCTGTATATTCCTTTATGTACTACAATAGCACATAGATATATTACAGAATATTTAACTATAGATATAAAATACACAGGGGGAAATGCACATATACTGACATACTGTATATTGGTAAATACATGCAGATATCAGAAAATAGTATTTTACAATAAATCACAAGATATTTCTGTTCCTTAAGGGGAACTAGCGGTATATTAGCACAATGCTACATTATACAGATTTACTGTGTGTGATGACTGATTGTTGTCTAGTTTTCCTCTTTTTTATTAAGACACACATCAGCTGTGTTTTAACCAGAGTAACAGTTACTTTCACATTTTCACATGAAACAATTCACATTTATAATCATGTATTAAATCTTCACTCTCTATTATTTACTTTCACAGTTTTTTTCAGGTGAGTATAAAGTCTTTTCTCTGATAGTGATGTGTTGATGCTGCATGAATAATATATTTATTGTACAGATGAAATAGATTGGACTGTGCTGTGTGTTCAGACTGCAATAGCACATAGATATATGAGCATCATGAGCATAGTGTAGTGAACACAACAGACTGTGATCGCTGGCAGAACATTCATCATGCTGGTGTCTAGTTTATCATTAGTGTTCTACACACACACACACACACACACACATTAGTGAACAATCTGATCATATTGAATTAGTTTATTTATGAAGACAGAAGAACTTGTCTTTATTTTTCCTGATACAGATAGAAATGGGGTAAAACATGCTGATGTTTATACTTTATTCACAACTTTTATTTAATGATTTAAATATTAGCTATAGATAGATGATTAACTATCTGTTATTATATTTACAAAAAAGAAAGTTGTAGTTAAACATCTTTGTACTGAAATCACAGTGTGAATATTGTAGTTTTTCTCTTTATATTTTATCTAACATTACATCTCTCTCTCTGTTGTTCCACACGACACCTTCAGCATTCGTAAGTAAATAACTCGACTTCACACTAATGATAAACACTGATATTTTATAAACTTTTTTTTAAACTCAGGAAACAAATACGAATATGATATTTTATATATTTTATGATATGATATGAATATTATGACTGATATTTCACAAACATTTTTTTAAACAAATACAAACATAAAAACCTTTTCAGTCTGTGATTATATTCATTATCATGTGTAATTATAGAACAATGTCTTTAATTATTTTCTAATATAATATGTTAAATATTGAACTATCTTTATTATTATAATTATAAAGATAAATCTCTCCAGTGTTTTGTCCAGAGTAACAGTTACAGGCTTTGATCAGTAAGTGAGATTTCACTTCCATCAGTCAGCTTCTTTCCCACAATGCACCTGTGTGTAACCCCACTGCACTGCAATAGATGAGACGTTTACCGTGTCGAGTAAACAACACAGTAAACATGTAACATATAACACACACCACTGCCAGACTCCATCAGAATCTCTCTCCTCTTATACACTCCATTTTCTCCTGCACTAATAAGCAGCTACACCTCAGTATGGGGACGAGATCTAAATACACTGATGAGGTGTTAATGTTCTCCACATACACACATCTGTAATTACACATGATAATAGCAGAACACTTTGTGTGTTGTTTTGCATATTTGTATGGAAGTGATGGAATAAAGACACATAAGTTAATGATTTATTAGTTTCCCGCTGTGTGACTTTTCCCTCCACAGTTATGTTTCTGTAGCTGATGAATCTCTCCAGTGTGAGCAGATGATCATCAGCACAGAGTAACAGAATGTTCTGTAGATTTACTGTGTGATGACTAATTGTACATCTTTAACTAGCTTTCCTTTGTTTATGAACAGACACATAAACTGTGTTATGTACAGAGTAACAGTTCTATCATGCACAAAACATTTACACTTTATTATTCACTGTGACAGCTCAAAGGGGATCCACAGAGGAGAGAGGAGCGAGGTGAGAAAGACATTTATTTAAAAAATCCATATTTTATTTATATGTTTGTGTTACTTGTATAAAGTACCACTGAGCATCATGAGCATAGTGTAGTGAACACAACAGACTGTGATCGCTGGCAGAACATTCATCATGCTGTTCTACACACACACACACACACACACACACACACACACACACACACACACACACACACACACACACACACACACACAGACACACACACACACACACACACATCTGACCTACACACTGATACTGAGAGATAAAAAGCTGAAGGTTTTTGTTTGATTGTAATTTTATAGTAATAACTCCTTTATAAAGTTACTGAGACTGACTAATATTACTGTAGTGTTCACTGTCCGGCCTCCCAACAAGTCACACACACTAATATTTCATTTGATCACAGGTTGTGTTGATGGTGTGTAATGTGGTGGATAATTCCTGTGTATAAATGCTTCCTCATGCTCACAGAGTCCAGCGTATGTCCAGGACATCTGGGAAGAATAATGATGTATTGATGTAATAACCTGAACATTCAGTACATTTAATTAGATTATTTTTGTTCTGATTCGCCTCATTAACAAGTGGTTTTCTGATAGTCACACAGCTGTTTAGTCCCAATCCTGTGAGCTCTGTGATTTCTGCTGTCATTTATGTAAAGATTTCCTTTTTTTTTTTTTTTTAACGATGCAATTTCTCCAAGTGTTTCATGTCTGATCACTTTCATTTATGATGTTTTTCATGAAGTTTACTGTTTTTTCTTTTTTTTGTCCAGGTAGTGTACTGTATATAACTTTAGTGAGAGAAGTGAGTTAGAGTTAGCGTGTCATCGCACTGCCAGGGATGTTATTCTACACACACACACACTGCACTGAGGTTGCGTTCAGACCATGTGATTCAGCCTATTTCTATTCCTCCCTTCTTTATTTCAATGTCAAACTCATCAGATGTTACAGATGACACTCTGACAACAATTTTCAGGTTTGCAAAAACAAAAAAGAAAAAACAATGACGTAAAAGCACGGTCGTCTTTCTGACCCTAGCTCTTCTCTCTATCTCTCTTCCGCCTGTTAGTGGTGGCGGTCATGTCTTTCCGCCGATCCGGGATCTCGGCTTTGTTCGGGTTATTGGCGGTGCTGACCATGGGGCTGGAGGGCGGGAGGCTGCGGCTGCCCATCACGCTGCAGCTGGCCTTGCGTGGGGGCATGCGGCTCTCACGTAGCTCGCGGTTTGCCCCACCCGTTGGACTGCGCTTAGGGTGCATCACCGGCATACTCGGACCACCTGAAACAAACATGCACAAACAGGATTGCGTGTTTAATGCCAGTGTACAATACAGCAGGTCTGTCATATTTCTCTTTCCATATTCCAGCTATTTCTGATCTGCATTCTGATTGGCTAGGAAAATGCACTTCCACAAAGGGACATTAATCAGGGACAGGATGGCGGAGAGGACAGACCAGAATTTAGTCGAACCTTGGATTCAAGAAAAGCAGTGCGTATTTCCATTCAGGAACAATGGACTGGTGTTTTACCCTCAAAGGAGCTCATGTGTTGCCCAACTTGTGTTTTGTGCACTTGGAAATGGAAAAACAAACATGGACTGCTCTGTGTTACCGAGTCTATCCACGGGATGGAGGGTGTCCGATATAGTAACATCGATCTGTCTAGGATCACAAGCTTTGGGTCATGACCGAAAGACTGAGGTCACAGAAGCAAATGGCGAAAATCTATCTCCATCACAGGGTGGCTTGAGATGATGGGTGAGGAGCTCGGACATTCAGGAGGAGCTTGAAATAGAATAGAGTGATCTGAATAGAACTGATCCTGCGGGACACCTCCCACGAGTCCACGTGTAAGGGTTAACCCCTAGATGGCGCCAGAACGCCCGTTTGTTTTTGGTTTGTTTTTGAGTTGTAGTTTTGTTGGTACTTCATTTCCCAGTTTGCACCTCGGTCAGGTGACGTAGAAGCTCACCTGAACCGAGGGAAGTTAATTATTTGATTATGTTTAGTTGTACTGAACTTCAGTCAGGCGTCTAGCAGTTGTTGTTGTTATTTTAGTTTAGAGTGGTGTTTGTGTTACGTTTGGTATTTAAAATAAAAGCCCTTACTGAACCGTCAGTTCGCCTCTGCGTTCATGCCACACACCCGACACAGACACCATAGGAAGGAGGTTCGTGACACCACGCTAGATAATAGTGCATGAAAGAGTTTATAACAGAATGTGAGAGAGTGATTCAGTAAATGTGTTTCTTACAGAGTTAATATGATAAAGCTAAAGACATTTCTGTTCCACAATCAGCAGAGAAACAGAAGAGAGACAAACTAATACAGGACAAAACGTATTTACTGAGAACAGACACAGAATGTTTATATCTAATACTATTCCATATAATACAGAGACATTTACAACAATTACCAAAACATTTTTAGGAATCTAATCAAACTTTCTTTGTATTTTTGTCAGATCGTCAAATAAAAGACTTCTGGGTTGAACAGGTGAGTAAACTGTACTAAACTATTAATGTTCATAAACCTCTTACTGATACTAGCAGCTTAAAAACATCTTAAATTGTTATAATAAGTCTATTACCCAGTGATGGGTTACTATGGTTACAGCTCACAGTGATGGTCAGAAAAACTATCACACGACTGACACATTGAATAGAAACATGAACATTGAGCTGTTTGTTAATGACATTTAACAGGCAGCAAATACAGATTAATATGTTAAATAAAATAGTTTTTCCTTTATACATTAAACACATGTGAACTATTACTGATGTCATAATTATTGATATGATTGTAAACAATTTGTTTAAACATAAACAAAAAAATCATAAAGCAAGAAAAACAATATAAATAAATTATTACCTTCACACATATTGAAGTTCATCTGCAAACTTTGTCTAAAATTTCATTTATAGAGACATAAAACATTAATTTACTTAAAACCATTTTATTAAAATCTGTAGGGCAAATTTAATGTCACTTCAGAGAACAAATCCATGAGACCATCAGTATCTTTACAATCTGGGATTGATGATTTTGATGCATAAGTACATTAATATATTGCATTATTGTGTGATGCTAAAAAAAAATTAGATGGGAGGATTTTTATCTGTATTTTATTTAGTTTAGTGATTGTGTTCTTCAGCTGCATTAAAACTCAGTGTGTTACTAAATACAATATCAGTTTAAATCAACTCACTGTGTAGAAATTTTTTTTCTGTCATTCCCCACTTAAGGGGGTGAGCGAATTTTCAAGCCCCAAACAAAAAAGTCAACAAAAGAATAATGAAATCGGCCAAGTTTACTGTTTATTGAAATATCAATTCCTAAACCAATAAGATCAAACACCACCAAGTTCAAAATAGATAAAATACACGTGCAATTGTTACAAGGCTTACGTTGTCACTTATCTTTGCATAATTGACCCCATGTTTATTAGCTGCTCAGCAATCGTTTGTAGTTTTTTTTGCACTGGCCAATTCTGTATGCAACTTTGAATGAAGCCATTTGTGCTTTGCTGTCCACTGATTCAGATTTTATAATGCGATTCTCCTGCTGTCTGTATTCTGCCAGCTTTCTTTCAAAGATGTCCAGTGGATTATTAACGTGACTGGAGTGTGTTGTCTCTAAGTGTCTTCCTAATTTGTTGGTTCTCATGCGGTCTGCTGCCAGCAGTTTAAGACACAAAACACACACGGGTCTCTCTTCTGCCCCCACCATCACCACCATGAATCCAAGCTCAAGATAGACTTCATTAGGGGGGGGGGGGGCGATATAACCAAAATCTTCTAACACGGTAGAAGCAATTTTCTACCTCGATCACAATCACAATTGCTATATCACAATATAGCAATTTGTATCTGAAAATGCATAAATAAAAATTCAAACAGAAACTGTTTTACATAATGTAATTTTATGTAAACTGTGAATTGCTGAGGTTTGCCGCATTTTTTTTTACTTTGGCCATATTCGTTTGGATGCTTGGATTTCAGATGATAGAAAAGGTTTGACGTGTTTCCCCCACTTGTTAAAACAGTGCACTTGCGTACCTTGTAAATCACGTTCATCTCATTCGTATCATTTTTCTTATACACAAACCAATTCCACACCACAGACGAGGCAGCTTTTTTCTTTACAATCTCCTCGTTGTTGGTTTCGTCACATGTAAGCAAACTCACTGCTGCTGCACCGTCTTCTTCCATTGTCGAAGTGTATGTGAAGCCAAACACATCAAAAGTGGGACGAAACCGCGGCACCCGATTGAACCGAATATCTGCGCAAATACAGCGCAGCGCGACTATCTGGATAGCGCAGTGATGATCTGGTTTATTCGCCCGGTGGATCGCGCAGCGCCGCTCAAATCACAAACCTGCGCGACCCACTGTGTTTTTATTTAAAAAACAATTTAAAATGTCAGGACTGTTTAATATTGTTTCCGCCTTGCCATGCCTGGTTTGTACGTGCGCATCCCAGTGGGGTAAAATGTATTTTGATGGTCGGCGTGGTTTATTTCTGTCAGAGTCGCGCAGCGCTGCCCAGTGGCTCGCGCAGGTTTGTGATTCGAGCAGCTGCTCAAGTTTGTCCGACGTTAAACCGTTATTGTTGCTCTATGGTTCCACTGATGTTATTTTAAATTTACTTGTATTAATGATCCATTTATTTGTGTGTGATTGTTTAGTTTTTTCCTGTTATTTTCCACTAATTTCCTCCCGTTCATTGCGCCCCACCTGTCATGTCTGTATTCCCCACTAGTGGGGCGCGCCCCACACTTTGAGAACCACTGGTGTAGTGTTAGTAATATCACACACACACACACACACACACACACACACACTTCATGTGTATTTAACACTTTATTTACATACAGTATGGAGTCGGTTATAAAACCTTCACACTGATTTATTCTCTTCCACAGAGAGACAGAAAATGGACAGAAGATGAGAGAATGAAAATGGAGGAATCTGCTTCATGTGTTGGTGAGTGTGAAAGGAGCTACAAAAGTAAACACACCTGTGTTCATGTGTACAGTCTGAAGGTGATTAATGATCCACTAAACATCCAGTCTGAAATTCACACCATAAATCAGAAGGTATTATTTACACCATGTGTTAAAAGTTTAGGACTTAAATACAAAAGCAGAATGACTGCGAGTGTTACTGGAAGAAAATACATCAGTCATGTAACAGACATAAAGCCCTATAGATACTGAAGGGAATACAATTCTAATATTTATTATTTTGATTAGTATCATTTATATCATGTTGTTGTTTAAATTTTTTGACTAATAGTTCAAATATCATCAAACATGAAAAACATATTATAATAACCCTTATATTGAAAAGTGCATTATTTTCTTTAAACATTATCCCACTTATTATTATTATTATTATTATTATTATTATTATTATTATTATTATTATTATTTTACTATTTTCAGAATATAATATAGATGACAAACAAATCTTTACTGAATATAAAAAGAAGATCAGAAAACTGGAAGAAACTGAAAAGGAGCTAATAAACACTAAGCTGGAACTGGACAGCACGTCTAAATCGCTGCAGCATAAAGACCAACAGCTGGAGGATTATAAAAGACAAATAGAGAATAAAGATACAGAACTGAGAAACAGAGAGAAAATCATGGAGGAGAAAGACGCACAACTCAAAGATACAAATACAAGACTAGAGAAGACGAGTAAAGAGCTAGAGGAGAGAGACAGAGCTCTACATGAGAGACATCAACTACTGAAACTGAAAGACACACAGATACAGGAGACACAAATACAAGTGGAGGAAAAGGACAACAGACTTGTGGAGAAGGAGAAAGAATTAAATGAGAAAAATGAAGAGCTGAAGATTCTAAAAGGACATTTAGAGACTAATGAGAAGACTCTTTCTGAGAGAGACGCAGTGTTAATGGAAACTAATAATAAACTTCAACATGCTACTGAACAAGTTAAAGAGAAAATCTCACAACTGGAGAATATGAACAAACTGCTGAGTGAGAAAGAAACACAGCTGAAGAACACAGATAAAGAGCTGGAAACCAGTAAAGACAAACTGGAGACACTGGGACAGGAGCTGCAGGAGGAGAAGAGACAACTAGAGGAGATGATGATCGTACTGGAGCAACAGAAAACTGAGTTATCAGAAAAAAACAAACAGCTTGAAGAGACAGAGAGACGTCTAACTGAGAGAGAGACACAGCTAATGGAGAGAGACAAACAGCTTCAGGAGAAAGACAAATGCCTGACAGATAATCAACAAATGCTTCAGGTGAAGGACAAGACACTAGAAGAGAAGGACACACTGCTCAGAGAGGTGAAAGAAGAATTAGATAGAACAAATCACATGTTAGAAGAAAATCAGTCTCAGTTGAGAGAGAAAGAAAGACAACTGGAGAGTGTAATGAAAGAGCTGGACACCAGTAAAACCAAACTGAAGGAGGGAGACAAAGAGCTGCAGGAGAAAGACAGACTTTTAAATGAGAGAACTGATGCACTTAAGATGAAGGACAAGACACTGGAAGAGAAGGACACACTGCTCAGAGAGGTGAAAGATGAACTGGAGAAAACAAAGAGGACATTAGAGGAGAATCAGACTCAGCTGAAAGACAAAGAGAGACAACTGGAGAGTGTGGAGAATGAACTGGAATCCAGTAAAAACAAACTAACTGAACGAGACAAACAGCTTCAGGAGAAAGACAGACTTCTAGAGGAGAAAACAAAGCAGCTGCAGGAACAGACAGATCCAGAATCATCAGCCGCCATCAGGAGAAGAAACAGCAAGGAAGTGTTACATCCATATAGTGAGTAATTTGTTATTTGTATTAGTTAAAATTAGTTTTTTTTTTAAACATCAGTACAACTAGTGAATCTACACCTAATAAATCATATGTAAGGACATGAAATATACTGTAATGATACTTAATGCTGCAACTCTTCAGCTACTGTAAGGACGTGTAATTTAAACAGTGAAAGTGGTGAATTATAGTGTATAAAACATTACTTTAATGATATTCTCTGTCTAACTCTACCTTCTGAAGAACGTCTCTCTCATTCTGACTGGTTCTGATGTTTCCTAGTGAGTGGAGAGACTCAGGACTCAGCAGCACCAATCAGGAGAAGATACAGTATGGAGGGATTTCGTCCTACATGTAAGTGATTAAAAATATAATTGTCTAAATCTGCTTATTCTGTCTCTTCATAGACATCTACCCCTAAACTAGTGTTGAGTTACACACTGAACACTAACTTTAATTAGATTACAGTGAAAAGATCAATATTGTAACTCTGGCATTAAACAGTATCAGTAACTAATAATGAGAAATAGAAGCACATGTTGTCCTTCACCTGCCATGATTGGTGTCTGTCATGTGACAGGGCAAAGATCACTCATGGGTGGGGCTTCCAATAACACAAATGTTTAATTCTAGATCAACACATGTAATTGCTGTTTAAAAAAAACTATTTGTGTTGTGGAATTTAAATTTGTTTCACATAAAGGCTTAGGCTTATCTGATTTAATCATTATTGTCCTACAGTCCACCACCAGAGAACAACATAATCACCACAATGCAGTAAGTAAGTGATTCTGTATTAAATTATTTATTCTTAATTTTCAGTGGGTGGAGAATCGTCTAGTCCACATTCTCCAGTGTCGGTTCCTGTAGCAGAACTGAGGCTGGTGCTGCTGGGGAGGACGGGGTCTGGGAAGAGTGCAGCAGGAAACACCATCCTGAGCAGAGAGGAGAGGAACCAGGCTGCTACATCTACAGCTACATCTACATCCACCCAGCAGAGTGAGAGCACACAGGGGGAGGTGGCTGGGAGGAAGGTGACTGTGGTGGACACTCCTGACTGGTTCTCTCCTGGATTCTCTCTGGAGAAGCTGAGACAGGATGTGGGACTCTGTGTCCATCTGTCTGCTCCAGGACCCCACGCCTTCCTCCTGGTCATACCTGTAAAGCAGCCTACAGGAGAGGAGAGAGGGATGCTGGAGAAAATGGAGGAGATTTTTGGAGAGAGATGTTGGAGAAACACCATGATCATATTCAGTGTTACTGATGAACTTCAGAAGAAGAACATTGAGGAGTTTATCCAATCAGGAGACCAGGAGGTCCAGAGACTAATGGAGAAATGTGGGAACAGGTTTCACTGTCTCAACATTAATGAGAGTGGAGATGGTTCTCAGGTCTCAGAGCTGCTGGAGAAGATAGAGAAGATGGTGGAAGGAAGCAGAGAGAAATTCTACAGCAGTGAGATCTACCTGGAGACAGAATCTCAGATAAGAGTGTTGGAGACTAAGATTCTGAAGGAAAGAGAAGAGAAAAGGATGAGAGTAGAGATGGAGGTGAAAGAAAAACTAGATAAGGAGGTGCAGGACTCTCTGAGAAAAATGGAGGGAGTGATTCAGGAGCATGAAGGAGACATCAGACAACTGAATGACCGAACAACTGAACTGGAGAGAAAGATGAAAGAAGAGAGAGATGAAGAGAAAAAGAAAGAACTTGAGAGGGAGCTGAAACGAGAGGTAGAGAGAAGGACAGAAATGGAAGAAAAGGTGAAGAAACTAAAAGAAAAGAGAGAGAGGGAGAGGAGAGAGATGGAGGAGAGACACCAACAGGAGATGGAGGAGATCAGGGAGGTGTATGAAGGAGAGGTCAGGATGGAGACAGAGAGAAACCTCATGAAGATCATCCTGCCTGAACTCCAGAGAAACATTTTGGCCTCAAAAACAAAGATGCAGGAAGAGTTCAGCAGACAGATGGAGGAGAAGAACAGAGAGCTGGAGACTCTTAAACAGAAACATTCAGATCTCACAGAGACTCACAGTCTGTGTAAAGAGGTTTATGGGAAAACTGTGAGCAGCTCAGAGTCAGAGAGAGCAGCTGTAACAGGAGAGGTGTCGAAGGGAATCTTTCAGACACTGACCGACTATTTTGTCACTGGATAACAGAGTTTATAAAACCACAGACACTCAAACAGTCTGAGATGCTGTAAAGTGTTTCATGCAGTGATTGTGGACGGGGCTGGACTGTGACAAAAAAAACAACCTTTTTGGCCTTTTTGCTCCAGGCAGCTGAACACTACAGTAGAAGAATTGGTCTAGACGGACATCACCCATGTACAGAACATGGCAGAAAATTTGAATATACTGGAAAGGGTGTTTTTTATTTGTATGTTTGACTCACAGTCTGCTGTTTGTCTACACCTGTCTGATGAAGCTGCACAATGAAGAGGAGGTGACTGCAGCAGTGTCTTACGCTGTCAGCAGACAAATAAATGGGTCCCTGACTCTCAATTAATTTTTTCAATTAATCAATAAATGTAATAATAATAATAATAATTTGTATCAGTGACAAATTGCATTGGCTAATAAGCTAACAAACTGTTCTTTAACATTACAAAACTCTGCAAGGAAATGCCTTAACCATCATGTACAGTATATGGTTTGTTTTTTTTACATGTTTGACATTTTTAATTGGCTATAAATGTGTATGATATAATAATGTGTATATATAAAAGTTTAAGTTAGTCATTATTTGTCATACTGTATACATTACTGTACAGTAAAATTTTTCGTTACGTATCCCAGCGAGTGTTGTGGGGCATTTTGAACATTTTACAAACTGTAGAAATCTTATTATGCATCAATGTGTTCGTACCTTTTATACTATAGAATTTTGACAAAATACTATTTAAATATAGATGAACATTTTATCTATTTATATTTACAGTTCATGTTGTGCTACTGCCTCAAAACACTAGTTGCTGCTATAATTTTTATTATAACATCTAGAAGCACAATCACCAGCCTTGAACAATTTTCTTTTTTTTTTTTTTTTAATTAGGTCATGGCTGGTCATACAAGCATTTCACTGCATATCATACTGTGTGTCATGGTTTATGAATGTATGTGACAAATAAAATGTGGATTAGATTTTTTTTTAAAAAGGAAAAAAGTGTCAGAGAACCTACAGATTTTTACTGTAAGTGCAGATCGCTTGATGGTTTTACGGATGTTTTCTCTCCGTTATTTGTTTTTTGCCTGTTTTTGTGTTGGAATGTTTTCATTAAAAACATAAAAATATATTTTGGTGGGACGGTCTGAACTATTCTGCAAATCCATATTCGACATAATATTATTTGTATTTCGCATCACTGATCAACACTGACATGTTGTAGCCATATACTGTATGGTTCTCATGTGCTATGATCTCAGTAAAACTAGACATTTTGTTCCTGTTTTGTACAATTTCTTTATGAAATCATCCTTCATTTTTACATGATCATTGTTTTCAAAACCGTTTTGTATCTCTTATAACTAAATGGTGCTTTTATTGTCCAAATGTAGCTTCATTTAAGATTCTTATTTAACAAATTTATTTTAGCCATCATGAAAGTAAACCTGATGAAGATTAAATATATAAATTTAAATGATCTGCTAAAGAAGAAACAGAGAGAGGAATTGAGCACTGAGTTCTACATTACACTACATCATGGCTGGGTTTGTAAATCTCGTGTCCCTCGGCTATTAGACTCTGAGGCCCTTATTGGGACTCTGTTACTGATTAACAACAGGGTAAGATAAGTGTGTCTTTATCTCTGTAGTAATATGATGTTCTGGTGTTTCTTATGGTAATGAATCAGTGGGTATTACTGTATGTTAGGTACTAAATCCTCAAAGAAAAGGATCAGTGATGATTACAAAAAGAAAGGCATATGAAATATATGCGGATTTTTTAAGCATTTAAAAATCAAAAGAAAAATATACATTCATATTGCTCCATGAGGGGCGGCACGGTGATGTAGTGGACCCTTGCACCTCCAGGGTTCGTGTTCGATTCCCGGCCAGGCTCGATTCCCGTCTCTGTGTGCATGGAGTTTGGATGTTCTCCCCGTGCTTGGTGGGTTTCCTCCGGGTACTCCAGTTTCCTCCCACAGTCCAAAGACATGCAGGTTAGGCTAATTGGCGTTCCCAAATTGACCATAGGGTGTGAATGAGTGTGTGTGTGTGTGTGTGCTCTGCGATGGATTGGCACGCTGTCCAGAGTGTACCCTGCCTCGTGCCCTGAGTCTCCTGGGATAGGCTCCAGGTCCCCGCGACCCTAATACAGGATAAAGCGGTACAGAAGATGAATGAATGAATGAATGAATAAATCTACAGTTAAGTACAGTTAAATCTTTGATTGCAAGCCTAATTCTTTCCGGAAGCACAAGTATATCTACGCGGATTTCCCCAATAAGAAATAGTGGAAACTCTGATGATTCTTTCCATAACCCAAAAATATTCATATACGTATATATATATATATATATATATATATATATATATATATATATATATATATATATATATATATATACATATATATATATATATATATATATATATATATATATATAGCTTCCATCTGCTGAAAAGCTTTATGGAGATGAAGATTTCATTTTTCAGCACGACCTGGCACCTGCTCACAGTGCCAAAACCACTGGTAAATGCTTTACTGACCATGGTATTACTGTGCTCAATTGGCCTGCCAACTCTCCTGACCTGAACCCCATAGAGAATCTGTGGGATATTGTGAAGAGAAAGTTGAGAGACACAAGACACAACACTCTGGATGAGCTTAAGGCCACTATCGAAGCATCCTGGGCCTCCATAACACCTCAGCAGTGCCACAGGCTGATTGCCTCCATGCCATGCCGCATTGAAGCAGTCATTTCTGCAAAAGGATTCCCAACCAAGTATTGAGTGCAGAACTGAACATAATTATTTGAAGGTTGACTTTTTTTGTATTAACACTTTTCTTTTATTGGTCGGATGAAATATGCTAATTTTTGAGATAGGGATTTTGGGTTTTCATGAGCTGTATGCCACAATCATCAATATTAAAACAATAAAAGGCTTGAACTACTTCAGTTGTGTGTAATGAATCTAAAATATATGAAAGTCTAATGTTTATCAGTACATTACAGAAAATAATGAACTTTATCACAATATGCTATTTTTTTGAGAAGGACCTGTATATTTTAATCAGTTTATTACTGTTATTATTTTGTGTCCTGATTCTGAGCTTCGGCAGTACGAGTGTATGCAGGAGCCGTCATACATTACGCATAATACTGCGTGTGTTTTAATGATTATCCCCTGAATGTTTTCATGAATATAAATAGTGATGCACTGTGTTGTGTGTGATTAAACTCATTGCAGATATTGTAATTTTCTCTGTCTTCTTAGAATGTACAGAACCCACCCGCTCAGTTCTCTTCGTTTTAACTGATTCTACTAGATTACTGAATATGTGTCTACAGGAACCGTAACTGCTAAATATGTCTCAGACTTGGAGGCCTGGTTAGCTATTATTATACAGCTGTGCAGCTAATACGAGCTCAATCTCCCATCATTACATTTTAACAGCTGTAGCCGCTTATTCCCTCATCTAATGCCCCCAGTGACATGAAACAGGATAGAGACACAAACTGTACATGGAGTAACAAGAGAAAACATTTCATCTTAACCCAGTGAACCACACCTTTACATTTCCTTTATGGGTTTGAACAAATCAACCCATTTTTTCATTTTCTGCAATGGAAAAGTACTCTTAACTTACTTTTATCAGGAAGTAACGCTGTAATGTAACTGATTACTTTTTAAAGACAATAATTTTGTAATGTAATTAGTTATTTTAAAAAGTAAGGTCCCCCAACACTGAAAACAGGATATTTCCTCTAACAAGTTTACATTGCGCAATATATTTTCAACACAGTTAATATGTCTCAGTAAATATCTGTGACCAGTGAGCAAATACAGAGATACAGAGAGCATAGGGATAAAACCCTGTGGATTAGTAGGTAAGGTAGCACTAGAGAAAGGTGCTCCACCCCTGGAGCAGATGGGGTTAAGGGCCTTACTCAAGGGCTCAGGAGGGGAAACTTGGCAGTGCTGGGGCTCGAACCCTCAATCTTTAAATCAGAAACCCAGTAAACTACAGAGAAGACAAACATTGCATGTTCATGACATCACCTCACAACAAGTATGATAGAACGTACACACAACCTGGATCTTGATTGCATACACACTTCAAATCTATAAAATCTTCAAATCATGCATGAAAGGACGTACAAAGCTCTTTAGTGTTTTGGTTGGAAATGCACGGTTGCGCAATTTGTGCACACACAATGGTAGAACACAAACACGGTAGATGTTACATAGAGATGTTAGCATGTTAGCACACACAACCGAAATCTCTATGGCATGCACCATGATGAATTTAGACCAATATAATGTATTATTTTCTAAAGTGTATGTGATCAGAGAAATTTAAAAACTCAGTTGTTTATAGGGGAGCCATTACTTCTTACACTGTCTGAAGTATGAAGGTGATCATGGATTATGAAATATCAGAACTCACTACCATTCATTTCATAATCTGTGTAACAAGTAGACTGCATCACTATGACTTACACAGTTACCTTTGATGACGTTTAGACAACAGCTAAAGCTAGAAACATCTATGAAGATACAAACACAAGAACTGAAACCCTGTTGTGAAACATCACAGTTATCATGAACGGAGCTTTTTTTGTCTGTTCTAATGATGTTGTAGTGAAGATGTTGTAGAGGAGAAGCACAGAGAGCTGGAGACTCTTCAGAGACACATTCAGAGACTCACAGAGACTCACAGACTGAGGGAAGAAGTTCACCAGGAAACAGTGAGGAGTTTAATATATCAGAACCAGCAGCAGCTTTAGTTCACACTGCATGTAGGACTTTGGGCTTGATTTTGGGCAATAAACTCTTTTATTGTGACTTGAGGTCAGAGGTCAGATATTTCCTAACATGACATGTTCACCAGGGTATGATTTTGTCCCTCTATAAACAAAGACAACTTCTGGCAGTGTGAGAAATGTTACTGACATCAAGTCTTTACACGTTCAGTGTTTACATGTTCAGCTTAAAATGTTTTAATGCGTTAAGGTTTCAATGGCATACTTTTAAGTGCACTAGTCCAGAGTGCTGATTTGAATGTTGCAACTTCACTGCTTCAGGGGCTATTAAGTTTTAAAGTTTATTCTACAGTTTGTTTAATGTATTTTCTGCTGTATTTCATGTCTAAATGAATGGTGTATTTTATTTATTCATTATTATTATTATTATTATTATTATTATTATTATTATTATTATTATTATTATTTTGATTAAAAGAAGTATTTCAGGCCCTGGTGCCGTGCAGTTGTTCCTATGGATGCAAAATTTAGCTGAATGCACTTTTATTAAAAAGACAACCTGTATCTAGACTGTGAATGTCAAAAATATTTGGTAATGCTGGTGAATAAACTGTTTAATTATATTTTAGTTGTGTGATTTATGAATATAATTTTATATATATATATAAATTATAAAGTGGCATTTTAATTAAAATCCAAATTTTCCAAATCCAATTTTAATGGTTAGTGACCGGTGCAAGGGCGTCAACGTTCTATTGTCATTCATACTGCCGTAGTTTTAGAGCACTAAATTTTTTTTTACAAAGAATACAAAGTGTATAATTTTTATTTATTAAAGATTATACACTTTGTATTCTTTGTAAAATAAATTGCCTAATACAATATTGTTTCCAATGCTGAAGGAAGCATGATTTTTGTTTTAATCTATTCTTTGAATACAACGCGACAGCGCGCTCAGAGGTGAAGCGCATCCACAGAACCCCCACTGTAATGCTTCTTCTCACCGATCATTCATGATCAAAGTTATCAAACCGGTTTCGCTAATGGTGGAAGTCGTAGAATTGGTGGTTTTAAAACAATTTAACAAGACGTCTCTGCCTAAAATGTTTTTCGCCTGCAAAACACCTCTCTCTCTCTATATATATAGAGAGAGGTGTTTTGCAGGCGAAAAACATTTTAGGCAGAGATATATATATTTTTTTTAGAGAGGTGTTTTGCAGGAAAATACATGTACTGTATATAGGAAAAGTCTATAGAGAGAGAGAGAGAGAGAGAGAGAGAGAGAGAGATTCTGGTTGACTTTTCAAATGCAGATTGACCTGTACAGTATATCAACCTACATGTGAAGCGCGCGTCGACACACACAAACTCACGCGCACACAACCTCTCCGCACGAAAACAACACAAGTTTTTTTTTTTTTAAGTGAAAGTACGAGCCGCTGTTTTCCTCATGGCAAAGAACAACTTTATTTATTTCAGTCATAAATTCACAATCACATTCCAGCTCTTATTCCCAGCCGTGGTCAAATAATGGATATCATATTTATTTATAAGACATGTTGTCATATTCACGAATCAGGACATTCGCATAGTTAACACTATCAGATTATAAGTTAGCGTCCTATCAGGTAATTAAATAAATTTCATTTCAGACCATTTAAACCGAGGCAATGCCATAAATATTTTGTCCCTGTTAAAACTACTATAAACTTACTATGAATTTCAAAGCACGAATGGACATCTAATTTCATCCTTATGAAAATAATATGAAGCACATATACACTCATTCATCATGAAAGATCTATTATAAAACTAAATAAAATAAATGTTTGCTTCAGCAGTGTTCAGCCGCATCGTTACTGTACATACACATCCACAAATACTTTTTATAAATTATTTATTTGTTCATTCATGTCTTCTGATGATGGCAACACAATTTATCGTTTTAAATAAGATATGTTGGCATATTCACGAATCAGGACATTCGCATAGTCAACACTATCAGGAAATTAAAATAATTTCAATATCATTTAAACCGAGACATTTCCAAGTCTTTTATTATGAAAATAATATGAAGCAAATATACACACATTCATCATGGTCCGTACTTGGTCAGGCTTTTAGATAAAGTCCTTCCAGGCGCCATCTGGCGGATATTCAGTGAAGCACAAAACATTTATTTTAAATTCCCGAATTTAAAATACTGGAATGCTGGCTACATTTATATCGTCCACAAGGGGGCAGCATCAGCGCGTTTATCAATCAAAACAACATAGTTACGCAGATGCTGCCCCCTTGTGGACGATATAAGTGTAGCCATGATTACGAGAAGGGAAACGTGTAATATGGAGAAAGGCAAAACAACACTGGCAACATTAGTGAGATAATGAACCAAAAGCGAAACATTTGCATTCAATACAGGACAAAGTAGATGTGATGAGGAGGGGGAACAGTAATATGAGAATGACATTGTGAAATAATGTAACATATTTTGAAAAAAAAGCTTATTATTGTGAAATATATTTACTTATTATTATGAAATAATATTTCAATATTGGTCATTATTTTCCCCAATAACAGAGATTATTGCTGAATCATTTTATTTAATTCATGCTGTTTTTATTTCAAAATGTAATTTTTTCAAAGTCAGTTTTTATTTCAAAATCCCGTTTTTCACGATGGCCTATTTATTTCATAATGCGGCTTTTCAGCAGAATGAGTCGTTCTGTCAATCAAGAGCGATAGGGCGGAGCCAGCTGTGTGATTGGTTGCTCCTTTATTCAGACGTAAGTAATAGCGCATGAAGTATCGATTTAGGTCTAATGGTGCAATACGTATTCTATGCAGTAGGTGGCAGTTGAGCTCCCACACCGCTGATGACGGTTCATCCTCCTCGGGCATTTAAGGGAAGATGACATTAAATACAAGGTCTGTATACACATGTTCACTCACCTAATTCACATATGACTGAAAAATTATTACTGTATGTAACATTTATTACTGTTACCGTGTTAATGTTACACGCAAACTTTCCGGCTGGTCTGAGGTACTGGATGATAATTTAGCTGAGAATAGCTGCTAGCCATAAACCCCACCTGTGTATGAAAGAAACGGCTAAGATGTCTGAGCTTTTTAGCTTTCTCTGTAGAATGTTTGCAGGGTTACGAAGATGGTGAAGTGATGAATGAACGCTAAACTGTTAACTGTAGTCTTAGCATGACGCAGGCATTTAGTTAGGTTGCTAGCATTAGAACTTTATTAATCTCACTGCTTGAGACAATTAAATACTGGGGTTTTACAAAACACTGACCCTCTCACAAATATACAGACTGTACCTGCTAACACTCCCGTTTTTCACTAGCTAGTAATTTACTCTGCGGTCAAAATTCTCCCGAGTTATAACAATATTTTACACCTTTCCCCCTTTTGCAAATGTAATCATCAGTAATTGCATGTAAGCTAACCAGGTCGCCTTTTTTAATCAAAGTTGTTTCTGACTCAGGCTAAATTAACTATCAGTCAGCGCGCCAACTACAGGAAAAGTACCAAAGTACCAGTATGACACTAGCTATGACATTTCTTCGATAATTAGGTTAAAATCAACGCAGACCATAAGATCAACTAGTCTGACATAAACAAAAATAATCATATTTATCCTAAAAGCCATGCTTATTCTGCCGTTTTATTTTTGGTAGTAGTTGTCTCCGTGTTTTTGTTTCAGGTTACCTATACCCTATCTTAATGGACAGCTTTGTCATTTTTTATTTAGTATCAATCCTATTAAACACTAAATTGATAGTCTTATTCAGTTTAATCTTTGCTATTCAACAAAATGTTTACTTTCTTTCTTTCTAAGGTTGGAACCAACATGGTGGAATACCTCGAGCAGGCTGAAGTGTCGAGGCCGTACCCCTACATCCTGATTTTGGGAGATATTGACCAGCGCTGCTCTCAGGCATTCGTCATTCTGGTGTGACAGGCTCTGGAGCAACGCACACTACTTGGGGCAGTTGATGTGTGCTTCAAGGCATTTTATATTTTTGACATTAACTATCCAAAGCAGTGTGCTCCTGTATAGGACTTTTTGTAATGTTGCTATGAAATAGCGAGGCCTACCTGAAAAGTCATAGACAGTGTTTGTATGTTAAAATGAGACCAGGGCTGGATAGTTTTGTTCTGCAGAAAAGATATCTGAAGTCACAGAGAGATCCTGCTCTGTAGAAGCTGCCTTAATCTATTTGTGCAAGTACTGACAAGGGCAGAATGGAGTATGTTAATGATGTCACTGTTGATTATTGTTTTTGTGCTTTTGAAAAATAATTTTTTTTTCTATGAACATCTAATCGGATTTTGTTTATTGCATATATGTATGGTTTTGCAAAACTTAGAAGTTTTTTTTGTAATAAACCAGTTTTTTTTTTTTTTTTTTTTACAGATTTACTGTAAAACATAACCTATTTGTGAGGTAGAATTAACCCAACATTCCAGTTAAAATGAACCAACACCTGGTTCATTTTACCTGTTTTTTTATTTACATCCATGGCAATTATTCATTATTTGCTGTATCGAGAAAGGATCCTATGGAACGATATCGCGGACAATATGCAAATGCAATTGCAAATTGCATTTGCAATTGCGTTTCCCATGTGTGGACGCACAAAGTGTGCCATAATTCAAATGCAATTGCAAACTCTGCATTACCGTTTGCTGATTCGCCTTTGCGAGCGCACACTGACTGCCAAATTTCAAATGAAAAAACAAAGTCCATTTGTATTTCCCAGGTCTTACACGTCATGAACCTGTCATATTTAAATAGCAAAATCAATCACCACATTTGCTTTTTCACTTTCTCTGCGCCGCGCATCAAGCCGGCCAAAATTCAAACGCAATCGCTAATCCATTTGCAATTGCATTTCCAACACGTTACACAGAAACCTGTCAATCAGCGTCAGGGGCGGGTCTATACTGTGGGGCGGGATTGTATGGGGAGTGACGTCACTCGCACTCGCCGACCAAGAGGGGGATATTTGAGCACTGGAGGTGAACCGAGATTATCTCATTTGTTTATCAAGAAATAAACACACAAAAATGACAAATCGCATATTTTCTTGCTCCGGAGTGGACAGAGAAGTTTTTACAAATAAAAATATTTTTAGATCTTCTCCTTTTACAGCCTGCTGGAGCTAAATCTTTCAGAAACGCTGCGTACCGGTGTTATGCGCTAAAAAGCCTCCCTGCCACGGATTGCCCCCCCAACATAACCTCTATCAAATATTATATTACAACATAAATTAATAGGTTTATGATTTACAAATTGCACCAAACGAATTTGATTATAAAATAATCTATTTAAAAAAACACATGTAGTATAGGGGGGAAATATATTAATTATATATTATTTTCATATACAACCCCTGGCAAAAATTCTGGAATCACCCCTCTCAGAAGATGTTCATTCAAATGTTTAATTGTGTAGAAAAAAAAACAAGCACATACATGCCACAAAACTATTTTCACTCAACAATCCAAACTTCTGGCTGTATAAAACACTTTAAAAAAAACAAAGAAAGATAACTATAGTCAATGACAACTGTTTTAACAACTCAAACAGAGGGAAAAAATATGGAATCACCAAATAAAAACACTACTTGTACTTTGTTGCAGCACCTCTGGCTTTTATAACAGCTTGAATTCTTTGAGGCCTGGATTTAACTAATGTCAAACAGTATACTTCATCAGTCTGTCTCCAGCTTTGTCTTATTGCAGTTGCCAGATCAGCTTTGCAGGCTGGAGCCTTGTCGTGGACCATTTTCTTTCATTTCCACCACAGATTTTCAATTGGATTAAGGTCCGGACTATTTGCAGGCCATGCCATTGACATTATATGTATTTCCTGTAGGAATGTTTTTTGCCTTATGGCACGATGCATTATCATCCTGAAAAATGATGCTACCATCACCAAACATCCTTTCAATTGATGGAATAAGAAAAGTGTCCAAAATCTCAACATAAACTTGTGCATTTATAGAAGATGTAATGACTGTCATGTCTCCCATACCTTTACCTGACATACAACCCCATATCAATAATGATTGTGGAAATTTCCACGTTTTCTTTAGGCAGTTGTCTTTATAAATTTCATTGGAACGGCACCAAACAAAAGTTCCAGCATCATCACCCTGCGCAATGCAGATTCGTGATTCATCACTGACTCTAACTCTCGTCCAGTCATCCGCAGTCCAAGATTGTCTTTCTTTAGCCCACTGAAACCTTGTTTTTTTCTGTTTAGATGTTAATGATGGTTTTCTTTTGGCTTTTCTGTATGTAAATCCCATTTCTTTTAGGCGATTTCTTACTGTCCGGTCACAGACATTGACTCCACTTTCTGCCCATTTGTTCCTCATTTGTTTTGTTGTGCATTTTCTGTTTTCAAGGCATATTGCTTTAAGTTCTCTGTCTTGGCGCTTTGATGTCTTTCTTGGTCTACCAGTACGCTTCCCTTTTACAACCTTTCCATTTGATTTGTACTTGGTCCAGATTTTAGACACAGCTGACTGGGAACAACCAACGTCTTTTGCAACATTCCATGAAGATTTACCTTCTTCAAGAAGTTTGATAATTCTCTCCTTTGTTTCAACTGACATCTCTCGTGTTGGAGCTATGAGTTATGTCAATCATCTTGGTTCAACACATCCCTAATGTGTGCAAGCACTCTTTTTTAACTGTAGACTAATTAGCAGTTGTAGAAATGCAAAGTGCATGGTGATTCCATATTTTTTTCCTCAGATTTGTGTGATTCCATATTTTTTTCCTCTGTTTGAGTTGTTAAAACAGTTGTCATTGACTATAGTTCTTTCTTAGTTTTTTTTTTAAGTGTTTTATACAGCCAGAAGTTTGGATTGTTGAGTGAAAATAGTTTCGTGGCATGTATGTGCTTGTTTTTTTTCTACACAATTAAACATTTGAATGAACATCTTCTGAGAGGGGTGATTCCAGAATTTTTGCCAGGGGTTGTACATGTATATTTTTATATTTCTTATTTATAATAAAAATCGCTTCGTGATAATATTCATATATTATATTTGATAATAATAATATGAATATTTGATTGTGATGTCCTCATATATTTGACAGAGATTTTGTGGGGGTGCAATCAGTGGCAGGGAGGCATTTTAGCGCATAACACCGGTACGCAGCGGTTTAGAAAGATTTAGCTCCAGCACGCTGTAACAGGAGAAGATCTAAAAATATTTTTACTTGTAAAAACTTCTCTGTCCACTCCGGAGCAAGAAAATATGCGATTTGTCATTTTTGTGTGTTTATTTCTTGATAAACAAATGAGATAATCTCGGTTCACCTCCAGTGCTCAAATATCCCCCTCTTGGTCGGCGAGTGCGAGTGACGTCACTCCCCATACAATCCCGCCCCACAGTATAGACCCGCCCCTGACGCTGATTGACAGGTTTCTGTGTAACGTGTTGGAAATGCAATTGCAAATGGATTAGCGATTGCGTTTGAATTTTGGCCGGCTTGATGCGCGGCGCAGAGAAAGTGAAAAAGCAAACGTGGTGATTGATTTTGCTATTTAAATATGACAGGTTCATGACGTGTAAGACCTGGGAAATACAAATGCAAATGGACTTTGTTTTGTCATTTGAAATTTGGCAGTCAGTGTGCGCTCGCAAAGGCGAATCAGCAAACGGTAATGCAAAGTTTGCAATTGCATTTGAATTATGGCACACTTTATGCGTCCACATATGGGAAACGCAATTGCAAATGCAATTTGCAATTGCATTTGAATATTGTCCGCGATATCGCTCCATAGGATCCATCTCTCTCCCTCTGTAAATTAAAGGTGAAAGGGGGCGTGGTTTCAGAACACACATGGAATAGGATTACAATACATTCACATTCCGGCTTTGGGCCGGATAGCCGGGAAAAAGATCTCAGAGCCAACAATAGCATTCAGCACAAAACCTTTATCAGCCTTTTTCAGCGTCACAAAATTATAATACAAAACATACAGTAAAAGTAAAGAAAAGGGTAAAACAATAGAGCATTTCGGGGGGGAGCAGCACAGCTGAGCTCCTGCTCTGTTCTCTCCTCCTCACACACACACACACACACACCTCCTCAGCGGACACGCGCAGCAGCTCATAAAGGACAACATACTGTACACACATAATGTGATATACAACATAGTAAAAAACACACGCACTTTTTATCGGCGGCGCCCGAACGATTAACACACTCATCTATCTGCGTAAAAAAAGAGATGCAATATTATAGTTTCCGTCATATTTAAAATAAATGTATGTACTGACTGGGCCGCCACACTGACCAGAAGCCCACCGAGAAAACGCCCGGTACTCCACACGGCCAGTCCGCCACAGACTAGCACGTTATTGCTAGCTATAGTGGCGATCCGCGGAGCAGGTATCCAGGGAAACTAATCGATGTTAAAGGATCAGCCAATAGGCGCGCAGGTCCAACCCACTGGCGCTGATTGGCAGAACGACTCATTCTGCTGAAAAGCCGCATTATGAAATAAATAGGCCATCGTGAAAAACGGGATTTTGAAATAAAAACTGACTTTGAAAAAATGACATTTTGAAATAAAAACAGCATGAATTAAATAAAATGCCTCTGCAATAGTCTCTGTTATTGGGAAAAATAATGACCATGAAATATTATTTCATAATAATAAGTAAATATATTTCACAATAATAAGCTTTTATTCTAAATATGTTCCATTATTTCACAATATCATTCTCATATTACATATATGTGTCTTATTTATTCATAGAGTTATTTATTTCATAATGTCCTATTTATTTATTTAATTTTGAACACTTTGGAGTTCCATAACACTAAACACTCACACTGAAAATGTTAAAGGGGAAAAAATGCAAGTGGTACTGCTGCCGACTCCTAAGGGTAGGATTATTACCTTGCTCCAGGTGATGACTGGCATTCTACAGGCACAGGTTCGAGTGATTGTCTATAATATAAAAAAGATAAAGAAATTACATTCAATTACCCATTAAACAGAAACATGAACTAAACAATTGTTTTTGCAGCTTTTCTAATAATTATCAGTTTCTCACTTTTAGTGTGAGAGCACCCTCCAGGCTACGAGTATGAATGAGGCATAAATTTACATCATTTTGGACACTAATAAAATGTCAAGTCTCCATATTCTCAGGTGTCTTATTAGGATAAATACATTTCATTTAAAGTGAGAGAGACACTCTCACACGTACAAACATCTTCTCTAATGTTTGTGCTGCTTGTGATGTGACCTTTTACTTAATCACTTGGTTGGCCAAGCGAAGGAGATTTTCTTAAAGCAACAACAACAACGTCTGCACAAGCAAGTCAGTCTGTCTTATACCTAATTCATTTAGTGTTTAAAGAAATAACAAATTATAATAACTCAAATGTTAACAAATGTTGTTATATGACATAAATTATATTGACATCTAGATGCTAGCTGATGCTAGTTGAGCATATACTGTACAGTAGGCTTACTTAAAAAAAGACTCATAGGGTACAAAAATGTCCCTTTCCACACTGAAGCTGACATATTGTTCATTTTGGGGACAAAATTGCACCATAAGGACAAATTGCAGACCTTTAAGGATACTAGTATATATTTTGTTCCCCAAGGAAGCCACCGCGGTACCTTTTTCCTGACAGTGCAGGATGGGTTGGACCTGTTCGAGCACTATTCAGAGCAGCCCAAGGAAATGCTGTTCTTCAAGGAGTTAGTGCGCTCCATCAGTCTGAACATGAGGAAGAACGTTTCTCTCAACACCCAGAGTCAGGATGTTCTGTTGAAGGAGTTGTCCAACATTGTACTCTAATATCTCCAACATTTTTCTAATATTCTTAAAGGTTCTTCAGTTCAGATCTTCAGTGATGTCCATTTAGGTGGAAGATTCCATACACAGGTTTGCTCGGGAAGCATGTTGTGTGGTGGATGATAACAGGCCACACTAATGGAACAGGTCAAATTATTCCTGATACACTGTTATACATCATCAACATAACAGATTATTGCATATTTTGGGCACCTTCAGCAAAAATTAGAAAGTTATTCTATTCTTTTTTTTTCTAATCTAATCACAGTTAGAAAGTGATCCTAAACATTTGAGCAGGAGTGGGTGCACACACACACACACACACACACACACACACACACACACACACACACACACACACACACACACACACACACACACTAAGTAATCTCTGCATATTACCACAATGTAACAACATACTGGAATGCTGGCTAAATTTATATCGTCCACAAGGGGGCAGCATCAGCGCGTTTGTGAATCAAAACAACATAGTTGTGCAGATGCTGCCCCCTTGTGGACGATAAAAGTGTAGCAATGATTACGAGAAGGGAAACGTATAATATGGAGAAATGCAAAACAACACTGGCAACATGACTGAGATAATGAACCAAAAGCGAAACAATACAGGACAAAGTAGATGTGATAAGGAGAGGGAAGCTAAATATGGTACAGCTCCAAGAACTAGGCAGAGTCGTCTTTTAGAATGGAGAGTCACTGAACGTCCACAAGGGGGCAGCATTGGCAGAACAACGTTCATGGAAATAAAGTTACAGAAACAACTTTTCCTACAAGAGCTCACATTAAACACTCACACTGAAAATGTTTAAAAGTGGGTGCGGGGGGGGGGCTAAACAATTAAATTACTGATTAGATAGATAGATAGATAGATAGATAGATAGATAGATAGATAGATAGATAGATAGATAGATAGATAGATAGATAGATAAACTGGACTAATCAGATTTAAAAATGTCCAGCTGTTATGTTCATACAGTAAAATACTTAATGTTGTACACAGTGTATTAAAACATATACAGGAACTGAACTCACAGTCTAAAACATTATAAACATTCATAATGACACACTGTTCATGTTCTGTGCTCTGATACAGAGTCACTTTTACTCCTTAATCTTCTGTTTCTAAACATGATATTTGTTTATGTGTTTATGCTTCTTTGTACACATATAACACCAGAGTCCAGTCTGTACCAAATGTAGAGTTTAACATTAGAACTAAAGAGCTGCTGAAGAAATGAGCTTAGATTAATCCTATTATTATTATTATTATTATCATTATTATTATTAATAATAATAATAATAATAATAATAATAATAATAATAATAATAATATTATAAACAGTTAACTAATTAGTTTAGTTTAATAATTAACTAAATGCTGAGCAGAGGGGGTTCTCCCCGTGCTTGGTGGGTTTCCTCTGGGTACTCCGGTTTCCTCCCACAGTCCAAAGATATGCAGGTTAGGCTAATTGGCGTTCCTAAATTGCCCGTAGTGTGTGATTGGGTGTGTGAGTGTGTGTATGTGTGTGTGCCCTGCGATGGATTGGCACCCTGTCCAGGGTGTACCCCGCCTAGTGCACGAAGTCTCCTGGGATAGGCTCGAGGCCCCCCGCGACCCTGAACACAGGATTATGCGGTATAGAAAATGAATGAATGAGCACAGGGGGCGGGGTTATCAGAGGTGAAAGTGAAAGTAATTCTGACCTTGAAACCAGAACAACTGCACCGTTACACTTACTGTTACACCGGTTTAAAACAGGAGGAGTTTGTGTTTGTGTAGACCGGAGAACATTTAATCACCATATTTAAACACTGTAATGAGGTAAATAGTGAAGATGAGCCGCTGTGAGCTAAAGCAGCAGATATGTTTATATGAGGAACAGAAAAGCACATCGCTGGTGAATTCTCTGTTCTGATTGTTCAGAAAGTGTGTTTTTGTGACTGCAGCACTGATCATTGTTTACATGTTTACTGTAATGCTCTCATTCTAATGTGGTAACAATATAATTTATTATTTTCTAAAGTGTATGTGAGCATAAAAATGTAAAAGTGTTTACTGTATAATGAGGGGAGACGTTATTTCTTACACTGTCATGAACACGCTAGTTTGAAGATGATCATGGATTGTAAAATATCAGAACTCACTACCGTTCACTTCATAATCTGTGTAACAAACAGACTGCATCACTATAACTCCTACTTACACACTTATCTTAGATGATGTTTAGACAACAGCTAAAGCTATGAAAATCTATAAAGATGCAAACACAGGAACTAAAATCATGTTGTGAATCATCACAGTTATCATGAACGACACTCATTTGTCTGCTTCTATAATGTTGTCGTGTCACTATAGAGAAACATTTTGGTCTCAAAAACAAAGATGCAGGAAAATTTCAGCAGACAAACAGAGGAGAATCACAGAGAGCTGGAGACTCTTCAGAGACACATTCAGAGACTCACAGAGACTCACAGACTGAGGGAAGAAGTTCACCAGGAAACAGTGAGGAGTTTAATATATCAGAACCAGCAGCAGCTTTAGTTCACACTGCATGTAGGACTTTGGTGTGATTTTGCTGTTGCTGGTAAAAATCCCACATCGTAACAAATCTGATATTTCCTAACATGTGTATGATTTTGTGCCACTATAACAAATACAGCTGTTAATAAACTCCTGGTGCTGTGAGAAATGCTATTACTGAAATCACACCAAACTCAGTACACACACACAGTAGTGGCGGTGCTGAGAAAGTGTGTTAAGGAAACTGGTACTGTGTTACCACAGAAAAGGTCATCTCTACTCTAAATAAATGTGACACACTGCATTATTTCTTAAAATTAACTGAGGGAGAGAGAGAGAGAGAGAGAGAGAGAGATTGGTGAGTGAAACACAGGCACTGAGCAAGGACGTGGAATGTTTAGTTTTTATTTAAGGTATTTGTATCATTTTTGTGTGCAAATGTACAGATCATTTGTAATAAATCCCTTCACCAGTAGAGGACAACAACAAGCTGCTGTTTATGTTTCTTTCTCATTATAGAAGTCAGATTGGGTGTTTATTTCTGTACATCAGTGGATGAGTAACAGCAGAACAGATCCATGCAGTAGGCGTGGTCACTGAAACACTCTTATTCCTGTACAGCTCATCCTCTCTCTCTTATTGATGCTCCACACTGCAGCTCTCTATCAGGATCCATCACCTGCTCCAGCACACCACACTGAGAGTTAATTACACACGTCATGTTCAGCTCAGAACCAGGAAACATCTGCAGTGTGTCTAATAAATTCAGTTATGATCAGGTAACACTGTAGCTCAGCCACATCAGTTCCGACCCTGTTGGATTCGAGTTGTTCATTTCCATTGGAACCTCAGACAGACCTGCAGCAGTGATACACACAGACACACTGGGGCTCTGGATGATGAAGGACCATTCCTGCCCAAACACTCTCTACCATACTGTAGCGCAGCCACATAAAGGGGCGGTTAAACAGCAGGGGAAAGAAGAAGGAGCTAATGTTGCTCACCTGCTCCAACAAACTGACCCCTTTCGGTTATTTTCGTCCCCATGGCAACGGTGCTTTGGTTCTGGGGTTAAGCTCACGCGCGCATGCGCAGCTGTGCCACGAGAGAACCCTGATGACCTATCAGGTCACGTGTGCCCGTATAAAGCCGGAACCGGCATGACGTTCGACACGGAGAGATGAGTCAGCGCACTGCAGTAGTTTTGAGAGAGAGAGCCTGTTTGGTCGTTTTTTTGGATTACCTTGCCGAATTGCCATTCAATACCCTTCTCATACCGTTTCTTCGTTCTCCCGGATTTACCATCATTTCCTGGTGAGAACGAACCGTCTCTCCTGTATACCATCCCATTCATTCAATAGCACGGACTTGGACATTCATACATATGCACTCACACACTCGCACACACTACTGACATTGTATATATTTGTTTATATTTTGTATATATTATTTTTTCGTTGCACTTCATTTGTTTGTTTGTCTTTTGTAAATAATACACTTTGGTTTGGTTTTGGAAGTTGTTGTTGTCACCGTCTATTATTGTCCCGCTGCGGTTGCGCAATACCGGTGGTGTTGTTTACCAGCTCATACCCAGATTCCCGAACCCGTATTTGTGTAACGAAAGGTTTTATAATAATCCAAGCGTTACATATTGGTGGCCCGTACGGGGAGTCTGTTTCTTAGGGTAATTTTCCGGTGTTGTGTGAATTTGTGGAGCAAAATGGACACTAACATGGCTACTGCTAGGACTAACATGCGTGCTAATGCTAGTAGGGCCGGGAGGGCCATCTCTGTTGCTGCTAGTACAACAAAGGATGATGACTGTGAATTTGTGTTAAGACGTAATCCTATTCCATTGCTTAGTTCATTGTATGTATCAGATAGGCATGATGATAACTTGATGGGGCTCATGTCTAATTTGTCTGATAGTTTAAAATCAATGCGTTCAGAACTTTAGCAATGTAAAGGGGATGGAGTGGCTATGACTGAAAAGGTGGGTGTGTTGGAGAGGAATTTCAGAGACTCCATGGACAGCAGCTTAAACCGCGAACTCAGTTTTCGACAGGCAGTAGACACCAAGTTAGATGAGCTGGAGCGCTACTGCCATGAGTCGCTAGGGAAACTGGAGAAAGCCATGGCTGACTGTTTCATGCGCCGTGATATCGTCTGGGAGAAGCAGATGAAGAAGCTGCGCCTCTTTAACACGCCCACCACCCTCAGGTCTGAAGTACTCACCGCGGCGTCTTCACCACCTCCATCTCTACACCCAGCCGATCGTCCAAACACTGCAACTCCAGAGAAGGACAGCCAGGAGAAAGGGAAGAAAGGAGCACCACTGCCCACTTCTACTCTGGCCCAAGCCGGACCGTCCAACGCCCAGCCCCTCTCTGCACCCTCTCAGCTCTACCACGCCAAGCCAACGAACGCAGAGCCTCCTCAACCTACCTCGGAGCGGTCAGCCGCCCCACCCAGAGACCTCGCAGAGGTGGAACCTCCACAGTGGGAAGGTCTCCAGGTGGCGCTACTAGCCACTGTGGTGGATGTCGGAGCGACCCAGAACCAGGGCGTCTCCTTCGAACACCACCAGGGGGCGTTACACCGTAAAGTTCCGAGGAAGAAGGGAGGAACACGCCAGCTGGTAGTCCCACCAACAAACGTCCAGAAGTTCTTACAAGACTTTCACCAAAAGCCGTCGGGTGGCCACCGGGGGGGGGCTAAAAACACTTCTAAGCCTCCTTGACGTCGCCTGGTGGCCCACCATTCGCAAGGACGTCTGGCGGTACGTGGGAGCTTGTGAGGTCTGCCAGAACACCCGGAGCGGGGCCAAGCGATCCAGGGACCAGAAAAGAACGGTCACGCCCGACGCCCCTCATCCCTGCAAACCCAAGGGAAGATCCGGGAGCTACCACCTGCCAGACCTCACCAGGGGCCGCTGGAACAGCCTACCACCCAACAACCCTCCACAGACCCAACCACCGATTCAGAATCCACCGACATCAGGATCACAGCAGAGGAAGAGACACCCCCACCAACCAGTCAGCCAGCCAAAGAAGCCAGCTACCACAATTCCCGGCAGCACGAGGCGCCAGAGCTACCGGGCGGGCTGGTTTGGCGACGGACTCCATCTTTTCCATCTGCCCATCAAAAACTTATCAGGTGAGCTAGTGCCCAGTGGGAGGGTCCAGCTAAAAGACTTAAAAAAGAACCAATGGACTGACACTAGGTCTGGGGGCATCTCACAAAGCCGAGGAAGTGGTTCATGGAAAGCGCTAGTGCGGTCCTCTCCTCACACGCCGGAGGCTGGGGGGGGGGGGTCTATGTAGCGCGGCCACATAAAGGGGCGGTTAAACAGCAGGGGAAAGAAGAAGGAGCTAATGTTGCTCACCTGCTCCAACAAACTGACCCCTTTCGGTTATTTTCGTCCCCATGGCAACGGTGCTTTGGTTCTGGGGTTAAGCTCACGCGCGCATGCGCAGCTGTGCCGCGAGAGAACCCTGATGACCTATCAGGTCACGTGTGCCGGTATAAAGCCGGAACCGGCATGACGTTCGACACAGAGAGATGAGTCAGCGCGCTGCAGTAGTTTTGAGAGAGAGAGAGCCTGTTTGGTCGTTTTTTGGATTACCTTGCCGGATTGCCATTCAGTACCCTTCTCATACCGTTTCTTCGTTCTCCCGAATTTACCATCATTTCCTGGTGAGAACAAACCGTCTCTCCTGTATACCATCCCATTCATTCAATAGCACGGACTTGGACATTCATACAGTACATACGCACTCACACACTCGCACACACTACTGACATTGTATATATTTGTTTATATTTTGTATATATTATTTTTTCGTTGCACTTCATTTGTTTGTTTGTCTTTTGTAAATAATACACTTTGGTTTGGTTTTGGAAGTTGTTGTTGTCACCGTCTTTCCTTGCTCCGCGAAGGTTGCGCAATACCGGAAGTAAGTGTAATCAGCCCGTATATAGATTTATATACCCGTTTTAGTGTAATTAACTCTAAAAATAAAACTGAGCGTTACAATACAAACAGGCCACAAACACACACTATCATTGTACTAACACACACACTGTAATACTGGAATTACTAATTCACACATTAATTCCAGATTAACAAAAAACAACACTGCACTGTGACACTCTAACACTGCAATACATCAGGACCAGCTAAATCGTAAACACATAAACACATACAGTACACACATACACACAGTTTTAAGCATTTTTATTAACAATATTTCCAATACACATATGTACATGGAATTGGATGCTAATAAAATTACACAGCTAAAGAAATGCAAAATAATATTTTGATTCATAAAAAGGTTAAGTGCAATAAAGTGGATGATACAGAGACAAATATAAATATAGCAATATATGAGTTTGAAAAGGCAAATGAACCAGTTAATTAAAATCATCTGGTTTCTCTCAGGCAGCACGTTAGCTTAGCACTGTCGCCGTGTACCTCCGGGGTCCGGGTTCGATTCCCGCCTTGGCTCTGTGCGTGTTCCCAATGACTGTCAATTAGTACCATGAGAAGAATAATAAAAGGCCCAAATCAATCACCTGATGTAAACCTGATAGAAAAGATGTGCAGTCGACAGATTAGAACAGACTAGAACTGTCTAAGATCAGGTTAACGTCTTTATTCATGAAGAATTTAAAGCTCTTACTACAAACAAAGTCTTTTAATATTAATTAGGGAGTTTAAAATGATTCCATTCCATCTAATTGTATATTAATTAATTTATTTTTATAATTTTTTTTAATGTATTGGAATATTCTATATTTAGCTGTGTAGTTAGTTTAGTTAATATCAGTGTCAGTGGGTCTCATTTAAATGGTGTTTAATAATGAAAAGCGATGCTGAATAATTGAATACTTGTTTCTCCCCACTGTAGACAGACAGACAGATATAAAGTCACATTAACAACAGCACATGAGTTAAACATGAATATAAACACGACACACTGTTCATGTTTTCTACACAGTTACAGTGTCAGTTGCATTACTTTAGTAGTAATAGTGACAACAGGACATAGTGTAAGCTAATTATTAACTATGTAGGTGAACTATGAACAGGGACAGGGTGTGAGGGAGGCAAAGATCTCTCAGTGACTGTAATGATAGTGAAAGTTCCTGACTTTGACCTACAGGTGTGACGGAGCCGTTAGACTTGATACAAAGATTTTAGTTTCTCTGTGAAAAGCTAAAATATTGTGTAATGCTCTCTGTAATGAGGTAAATAGTGAAGATGATCTGGTGTGAAATGTGGACAGACTTCAGCTAAAGCAGCAGATATGTTTACTGTATATGAGGAACAGAAAAGGTAAGAGGAGTTAGCATCATGCTAAAGTACATGTTAGTCACCAACCACTCAATAACCTGTTAGAGTAATCCTCCAAATACACCGTGGAATTGTGCTTTCTAACAGTGTGTTTGTGTGAGTTAAGTTGTTTAAAAGGATGACTCTCTCTTTCTGTGTGTGTTTAGGATTTTATTAGTTTGAACCGACAGTAAGAGATAAAGATGGCGACTGCAAACAGTAAGTTACATTTACAGAGATACATTTATCTGTATTATTTACTGCAGATTAAACTAACTGTGTGTGTGTGTGTGTGTGTGTGTGTGTGTGTGTGTTTCCTACACAGATGAGTTTAAACTCATTGGTCCCAGTGATACAGAGGAGTATAAACCCTCTGCTGTGACTCTCTCGTGTCGTCTGTCTCCTGAAATCAGTGCTGTTAACATGGAGATCCGGTGGTTTAAGGAGACAGACTGTGTTTGTGTCTATAAGAACAGACAGGTGACAGAGGGGAGACGTTACGAGGACAGAGTGAGTCTGTTCACTCAGGAGCTGGAGAGAGGAAACGTCTCCTTACAGCTGAGAGACTGTACACGGTCAGATGGAGGATATTACCTGTGTCAGGTCACTGATGGAGACAGAACAGAGGAGATTACAGTAGGGATGGGTAAGTGTTCCAGAACTCCACACTGTATAAACTCTACATCATCATCTGTGCTTCTCATCTCAGTAGATGAAACACACACTCAGTATTCAGTATGAGGTTCAGTATACAGGGTGCTAATGTGGAGTGGAGTTTATTTTAGTCCAATAAACAGTGAGTGTGTTTTTCACTCTGATACACACCTGCACAAGGGCCTAAAAGCAGCAGCTTGTACAAATACTAATTAAATAGTGATTGATAAGTGAATCACATGTTACTTTTCCTGCTAATCAGGGATTCGATCAATATAACTTTACATCAGAGACATTTTTACATCAAAGAGGAAATTTAATTACACACTAAATGTGGCCTTTAGATTGTTAGTTATTTGATATTTAATAAAACAGATAATAAATATAGTGCTGAGAAACCAAACACACACATTGAGGTTAAAGTGAGACATACACTGGACTACTGACTAACCTCAATTAACCTCAACTATAAAGAGTAACTATTAAAAATGTAAAAATGTTAATTGGTCTGGATAAGGGTGTCTGCCAAATGCCATAAATGTAAATGTCTGATGTTTGAGATTTTTAGATTAAGAATATCTGACTAGTGGTTAATAACAGGTGTATAACAGTCCAGAGAACACATTAGTTAGTCAGGTATCTGACTTGGCACACACTAATGCACTGTGTACACACTTCTCCACTTCTATACGGCTGTAAATTAATAACAGAGAGTAATAACAGGATTTTACAGCTTTTAGTGTTGGACTTGTGTTTTACACAAATCAGTCCACAAACTGATCCACAAGTTCACTCAGCTCCTGATTCTGCATTGGCATCAGATCCTCTCCCTGATGAATAAGGTGGCGGCTTTGCTCTGTGGCAGAGAGAGAGACAAGGGCTAAGAAGCGAGGAATTGCTTCAATCCACCATTTCAAAAGATTAATATGATACATCTCAGTGCTTTTGCACTTACCCGGCTGTTGCAGACGATAGTTCACTGGCTCGACTCGTTCCACAACGGTTAAGGGTCCTTACCAACGGGCCTGGAAGGTGACTGTAGCACTGGGGAGAAGAAGCAGTACACGATCGCTCACCTTAAATACGCGTGACTGAGCCGGCTGGTCGTAGGCGTGCTTCTTCTTCTCTTGTGCCTCTTGTGTGTGCCGTCCCATGATAGCGAGAACTTTGTTGATATTTGTTTGAAGTTCCTGCACAAACTCACTTACAAACCTGAACGGTGAGCGCTGCTCCTCAAAGGCTTCCTTGGCAAACATCACACTTAAGTTTTGACATGAATGGCGTACCTTGGTCTGTGAGTACTTCTTTGGGGGGGCTGAAAGGGTACAATTAGGATAGGCAGTGGAATTAGCAGAGCGCCGAGTGGCGCAGTGGTAAAGTGCTCGTCCTATCATCCGGAGATCGCCGGTTCGAACCCCGGGTGATGCTGTAACCTCTCACAGCCGGAGGACTAAGAAAGAGCTGATTGGCCGAGCTCTCTCGGGGGGGAGGGATGAGAGGTACTCGTGCTCCCACATTAATCACGGCTCTACAGCCAATCAGGGGCGTCTGTGAGCTCGCGCACGCGGAAGGAGCGGCTAGCGCTTTACTCCGAGTGTGTGACTCCGCCCCTAATGGTGCATGAGCAAGCAGTTCGAAAAGATGCGGTCGACTGACATCACGCAGTTCGGAGGAAACACGTGATAGTCTTCGGCCCTCCTGGCTGAGTGGTAGTAGTAGCCTTAATGTGGGAGACCCCTACTGACAGGGAGGAATTGGCCACGACTAAATCAGGGAGAAAATCGGGAAAAAATTAATTAATTAAAAAGTTTTTTAATGAAATAAAAGTTTTTTAATGAAATAAAAAAAGAAGTCGCGTACTGTACATCTGCATTGAGCCCCGGCCAGTGAAATCTGTACTTTATTTTCTCTATAGTGTTTTGCACGTCACAAGGTGACCTCCAAAGGGTGTGAAATGTTCCAGGTGCATCACAGTGTGGATTTTAGCCTGTGGAATGACCTGAGATCACATTGAGATTCACATTGTTTTGTATGATTATACATATAAGTTATTTTCTACAAAGAAATATAAGGCTGGCCGGAGCTGCGGGTCGTCACAACACACTCTTACAAGTGAAGCGCAGTCTTTCAAAGATTCTACATATTTACAGTTGAACCTTGGATTACGAACATAATTCATGTTGGCTGTGGATTTGCCCGTGACATTACAGTTAAAGCCTCGAACTCCATTATGGGAAATTATTGACTTTGGAAAAACTTGTAAAAGTAAAGATGTAAAATTGCGTCAGAGGCAGAAGCCTTGTTACATGAAGTTTTTTAGTCTTTAATAGTCGGGTCTGAGCTTTAGGCAGAGATCACTCATGTAAGTAACACACTGCACATTTCTCTCTGTTTCACACGACACCTTCAGCATGGGTGAGTAAATAACTCGACTTCACACTAATGATAAACATTTATATTTTATAAATTCAAATTCAAATTTCTAATTTTATTTGTCACATACACAGTCATACACAGTATAATATGCAGTGAAATGCTTACATGACCGCCAGTGACCTTAAAAAGAAAATAAAAGCTTGTACGTAAAATAAATATCAATAAAAGGAAATACTAAAGAAATAAATGTAACTAGTAAAATAAACTGTACAATAAGGGCATAATAAAAATATTGCAAAATATAGAAATATATATATATATATATGTCATGTTTCCTGCGGTGTCTGCGTCGGAGGTGTGTGCGCGGCATGATCGCGGAGGCGAGCTGACGGTTTAACAAAGTTCTTTATTTTTAAACAAAACATTAACTCCAACACAAACCAAACTATAACGACAAATGCTAGACGCCTGGCTGGAGTTCAGCCAGGCTATTTACAGTATAACAAACATAAACATAATCATCAAATTAACTTCCCTCGGTTCAGGTGAGCTTCTACGTCACCTGACCGAGGTGCAAACTGGGAAACGAAGTCAAAAACGAAACTTAAAACGAACTACAAAACAAAAACCAAAAATGGGCGTTAGGCGCCCTCTAGGGGTCAACCGTCACAGTACCCCACAAAAAAAAAATGCTCCTCTGGAGCATCATCGGAGACCCCGGACACCCACCCCAATGTTCTACCTTCCACCTCCTGACCGGGAGGCTGGGTGACGGGGCTGGAGACGTGCTCGGCCGTGGCAGAGCTGGAGACGGGCTGGGCCGTGGCAGAGCTGGAGACGGGCTCGGCCGTGGCAGAGCTGGAGACGTGCTTGGCCGAGGCAGAGCTGGAGACGTGCTCGGCCGTGGCAGGGCTGGAGACGTGCTCGGCCGTGGCAGGGTTGGAGACGTGCTCGGCAGTGGCAGGGCTGGAGACGTGCTCGGCCGTGGCAGGGCTGGAGACGTGCTCGGCCGTGGCAGGGCTGGTGACGTGCTCGGCCGTGGCAGGGCTGGTGACGTGCTCGGCCGTGGCAGGGCTGGTGACGTGCTCGGCCGTGGCAGGGCTGGTGACGTGCTCGGCCGTGGCAGGGCTGGTGACGTGCTCGGCCGTGGCAGGGTTGGTGACGTGCTCGGCCGTGGCAGGGCTGGTGACGTCCTCGGCCGTGGCAGGGCTGGTGACATGCTCGGCCGTGGCAGGGCTGGCACTGCGCTCGCCGACGGCGTTGGAGCGGTCACTGCGCTCGCCGACGGCGTTGGAGCGTTCACTGCGCTCGACGACGGCGTTGGAGCGGTCACTGCGCTCGACGACGGCGTTGGAGCGGTCACTGCGCTCGACGACGCCGTTGGAGCGGTCACTGCGCTCGACGACTCCGTTGGAGCGGTCACTGCGCTTGACGACGGCGTTGGAGCGGTCACTGCGCTCGACGACAACGTTGGAGCTTGTGCAGAGCTCAACCGTGGCGTTGGAGTGTGCACTGCGCTCGACGACAACGTTAGAGCTTGTGCAGAGCTCAACCGCGGCGTTGGAGCGTGCCCTGCGCTCGACGGCGTTGGAGCGTGCCCTGCGCTCGACGGCGTTGGAGCGTGCACTGCGCTCGATGACAACGTTGGAGCTTGTGCAGAGCTCAACAGCGGCGTTGGAGCGTGCACTGCGCTTGATGACGGCGTTGGAGCGTGTGCAGAGCTCCACAGCGGCGTTGGAGCGTGCACTGCGCTCGATGACGGCGTTGGAGCGTGCTCTGCGCTCAACGACGGCGTTGGAGCGTGCACGGCGCTCGACGACGGCGTTGGACCGTGCACGGCGCTCGACGACGGCGTTGGAGCGTGCACGGCGCTCGACACGGCATTGGAGCGTGCACGGTGCTCGACGACGGTGTTGGAGCTTGTGCAGAGCTCGACGACGTTGGAGCGTGCATTGCGCTCGACGACGATGTTGGAGCTTGTGCAGAGCTCGACAGCGACGTTGGAGCTTGTGCAGAGCTCAACAGCGGCGTGGGAGCGTGCACTGCGCTCGATGACAACGTTGGAGCGTGCACTGCGCTCGACGGCGTTGGAGCGTGCACTGCGCTTGACGATAACGTTGGAGCTTGTGCAGAGCTCAACAGCAGCGTTGGAGCGTGCACTGCGCTCGACGACGTTGGAGCGTGCACTGCGCTCGACGACAACGTTGGAGCGTGCACTGCGCTCGACGACATCGTTGGAGCTTGTGCAGAGCTCAACAGCAGCGCTGGAGCGTGCACTGCGCTCGACGACGACGTTGGAGCTTGGGCAGAGCTCAACAGCGGCGTTGGAGCGTACTCGGCGCTCGACAGCGCCGTTGGAGCGTACTCGGCGCTCGACAGCGGCGTTGGAGCGTACTCGGCGCTCGACAGCGGCGTTGGAGCGTACTCGGCGCTCGACAGCGGCGTTGGAGCGTACTCGGCGCTCGGCATCGGCGTTGGAGCGTACTCGGCGCTCGACAGCGTCGTTGGGCTGTACTCGGCGCTCGACAGCGGCGTTGGGGCGTGCAGTGCGCTCGACGACGGCTCTGGAGCGTGCAGTGCGCTCGACGACGGCTCTGGAGCATGCAGTGCGTTCGACAGTTCAACGTCGTCCTCAAAGCCGGGAGGTGGCGGCAGAACAGGTGCGTGGGACAGCGGCTGCTGGCATGCTAGCTCGCTGTCCTCGAAGCCGGGAGGCGGCGGCAGAACTGATGCATCGGTCAGCGGCTGCTGACACGCTAGCTCGCTGTCCTCAAAGCCGGAAAGTGGCGTAGGAGCGTGCACCGCGCTCAACAGCGGCGTAGGAGCATGCACTGCGCTCAACAGTGGCGTAGGAGCGTGCACCGCGCTCGCCGACGACGTTGGAGCTTGTGCAGGGCTCAACAGCGGCGTTGGGGCGTGCCCTGCGCTCGACGGCGTTGGAGCGTGCCCTGCGCTCGACGGCGTTGGAGCGTGCCCTGCGCTCGACGGCGTTGGAGCGTGCACTGCGCTCGACGGCGTTGGAGCGTGCACTGCGCTCGACGGCGTTGGAGCGTGCACTGCGCTCGACGGCGTGGGAGCGTGCACTGCGCTCGACGGCGTGGGAGCGTGCACTGCGCTCGACGGCGTGGGAGCGTGCACTGCGCTCGACGGCGTTGGAGCGTGCACTGCGCTCGACGGCGTTGGAGCGTGCACTGCGCTCGACAGCGGCGTAACGTCGTCCTCAAAGCCGGGAGGCTGCGGTAGAGCCGGTGCTTGGTGCAGCGGTTGCTGACACGCTAGTGCGCTGCTCTCGAAGCCTGGGGGAGGCAGAAGGATAACGCTCCCTAGCTCGCACGGAGACTGGATGATGGACACGCCGTTCTCCCCTCCGTGCAGACACGGCGCGCAGTCTTCCTTCGTGACAGGCTCAGGTAGTGGCCGGGGGAGGAGTGCATCGTCCAGACCCGGGAGGAGGATCGCTTCCGGGGCTACAGACTGGTTCTCCCGAACCTGGACGAACTGCAGTTGGAGCTGCAGTACCTGCTTGCGCAGGTCACGAATGCGCTCCTGGTTGGACTCCGCCCACCGCCCGTAGAAGCCTACCTCGTCGCCGTGCCGCAGCGGCGTCCAGTCCTCCATGCTCAGCTCCGGTGGCGGAGGAAGCGTGCTGTCCGCGCCCTCTTCAGGCAGTGGCCGTGGGAGGAGTGCATCGTCCAGATCCGAGAGAGGGATCGCTTCCGGGACTACAGCTTGGTTCTCCCGAACCTGGACGAACTGCAGTTGGAGCTGCAGCACCTGCTCCCGCAGGTCATGAATGCACTCCTCGTTGCGTTCCGCCCACTGCCTGCAGAATCCTCCCGTCTCTCCCTCGGCCGCTACACCTCTCGGCGGTGTGCGCCGTAGGACGGGTCCGCAGCCTTCCCAGCTTCGCCTTGCCATTCTCTCTCTGGCTGTCATGCTGTCCTCCCGTGAGCTCGCTGGCTCGATGTGCTCACCGTTTTTCCATCCTTGCCCCACTTCCATCTCGCCGTGCTCCTCGCTGGCCTCCAGCAGTTCCGCCAGCTCGTTAGATATAATAACTTCTCCTCCCAAGAAATTTCCTAGGAGGGGCTCCTCCGCCATGCCTTTTTGTAGGTCTAGCATTCTGTCATGTTTCCTGCGGTGTCTGCGTCGGAGGTGTGTGCGCGGCATGATCGCGGAGGCGAGCTGACGGTTTAACAAAGTTCTTTATTTTTAAACAAAACATTAACTCCAACACAAACCAAACTATAACGACAAATGCTAGACGCCTGGCTGGAGTTCAGCCAGGCTATTTATAACAAACATAAACATAATCATCAAATTAACTTCCCTCGGTTCAGGTGAGCTTCTACGTCACCTGACCGAGGTGCAAACTGGGAAACGAAGTCAAAAACGAAACTTAAAACGAACTACAAAACAAAAACCAAAAACGGGCGTTAGCCAATATGTATAAATATTTAGTGCAAGTGTGGATGAATGTGTCCATGATTGTCCAGTCAATATTGTGAGCTTAAAAATATATTATTAGTCCTGTGTGGAGGTGTGATTGTGATTGAGCGACCTTATCGCCTGCGGGAAGAAGCTCCTCCTCAGTCTCTCTGTGTTGGCCTTTAGGGAGCGGAATCGCTTCCCAGACCGCAACAAAGAGAACAGTCCATTACTGGGGTGACTGAGGTCCTTCACGATCTTCCTGGCCTTTGTCCAGCACCGCTTGCTGTAGATCGAGTGCAGGTCAGGGATCTCAGTGCGGATGATGCGCTCAGCTGGTCGCACCACCCTCTGTAGAGCTCGTATGTCCTGCATGGTGCTGTTCCCGAACCAGGTCGTGATGTTTCGCGTCAGGATGCTCTCTATGGTGCAGGAGTAGAAGTTCCTGAGCACCTTGGAGGGCAGTCTAAAATCTCTCAAGCGTCTGAGGTGGTACAGACGCTGCCGGGCCTTTTTCACCACAGTGTTGATGTGACAGGACCATGACAGGTCCTGAGTGATGTGAACACCGAGGTATCTGAAGCTGTCCACTCTCTCCACTGGGCTCCTGTTGATGACGGTGATCTGGTAGTTCCTCTCCTGCTTTGTACAAAAGTCCACTATCAGCTCCTTTGTCTTGCTGACGTTCAGGAGGAGATTGTTCCTCTGGCACCAGTTCTCCAGATTTCCAATCTCCTCTAGGTAGTCCGACTCATCATTGTTGGTGATCAGTCCGACCACGACGGTGACCAGGCGTTCAAAACACTTCATCACTACTGAGGTGAGGGCTACAGGGCGATAGTCGTTGAGGGAAGCAGGATGTGGTTTCTTCGGGACAGGAACAGTGATGGACTATTTGAAGCATGTGGGGATCACCGACTGAGATAAAGAGATGTTGAATATCTCAGTGAACACAGGTGCTAGCTGGTCTGCGTAGGCTCTGAGAATGCGACCTGAGATGCCGTCTGGTCCTGCTGCTTTCCTGGTGTTCACTCTCCTGAAGGCTCTCCTCACGTCGTGCTCGGTGATGATGAGCGCGTTCCCGGTGCTGGCAGTGTCTTCCTGTCTGCAGCCGGTAGCGCCGTTAGCATTAGCGCCGCTAGCATTAGCATAGCTAGCGTCTTTAGCTGCAGCATCGAAGCGAGCATAGAAGGTGTTCAGCTCGTCTGCCAGAGTCGCGTGTGCGTTCATCTTACCGGATGTTGGTGCTTTATACTCCTTAATTGTCCTTAATCCCTGCCACAGGCTCCTAGAGTCACTCTGTTGAAGCTGTGACTCTAGTTTTCTCCCGTAGCGCTGCTTCGCCTCTTTCACCGCCTTCCGGGCCTTGTATGACGCAGCCTTGTACAGTTCCATGTCCCCCGACGCAAGTCCCGTGTTGTAGGCAGCGGTGCGAGATCTCAGAGCGTCGCGGATGCTTTTATCCACCCAGGGCTTCTGGTTGGGAAACGTTCTGATTTCTCCACGGTATCGTCCACTAGCTTCCCAATTAATCCCACAACCGCTTCCGTAAACACGCTGACATCGTCATTGGAGCTGTTTCTGAACATGTCCCAGTCTGCGTCATCGAGTGCGTCCTGTAACGCGGCCACCGATTGGTCCGTCTAGCACGCGACCTCCCTCTGAATAGGAACTTCCTGTTTCAGCCTTTGTTTGTATTTTGGCATGAGGAAGATGGCGGCATGGTCGGATTTACCAAACGCTGGACGAGACTGCGCCTTGTAGCCGTCCTTGACCGGTGTGTAACAATGATCTAGTGTCCCATTACCCCTGGTGGGGCAGGTGATGTGCTGATGAAAGTTCGGCGCTGCGCGTTTGAGGTTGGCACTATTAAAGTCCCCCGCCACACGTCCCGGTGTTGTGTCTGGTGCTGTGTGAGCGCCTCATGCAGCTCGCATAAGACAATGTCTGTGTCCGCTTGTGGTGGTATATAAACGGCGCTGATTATGACCGATGTGAACTCCCGTGGAAGATAAAAACGGCGATACATGATGGACAGTAGTTCCAGGTTTGGTGTGCAGGAGCGTGTAAGAGGAACAACGCTCGTGCGGTTCCACCAGCTGTTGTTCACCATTAAGCACATGCCGCCTCCCCTTGACTTGAACTTGAGGTGAACTGAGAAGAACTCGGCTGGTCGTATGGCGTGGTCCGGCACCGCTCGGTTCAGCCATGTCTCAGTGAAGTAGAGGAGATTGCAGTCCCGAATGTCTCTCTGGAACTTTATCCTGGCCCTGAGGTCATCGTGTTTGTTCTCCAGTGACTGGACGTTGGTGAGCAGGATGCTAGGCAGAGGTGTGCACGGGATCTCAGCCTGTTCCTGACGCCGGCTCATTTCCCTCGGGGCCGCAGCTTCGCGTCGCGTCCATTGTTCTCCCTCAGGATCTCACTCGGCCAGCTCGGGTCCGGGGTTAAAAACGTCGAATTGTGAGTACATTGTGTACCAATAGAAACAAGAGTGTCTCTATCATACCTACTGTAATGTACTCAATGGTGGTGATTTTGCCGATTTTAAAACACTGAAAACTAACTTAAAGAACAAAAACAAAGAAAAGGTGGTCGGAGCAGTCGTGACGTCAGCCGACCTCACCGGCGCCATCTTGGAATCTAAACTCAGCACATGTATTAGATTTTAATTCAGGAATCAAATAGAAACATAAAAACATTTCAGATGATGTTTATGTGAAAGACTCTGATCAGTAAGTGAGATTCCACTTCCATCAGTCAGCTTCTTTCCCACAATGCACCTGTGTGTAACCACACTGTACTGGAATAATGTAGACAGAGACGTTTACCATGTCGAGTAAAAGACACAACAAACATGTAACATATAACACACACCACTGCCACACTCCATCAGAATCTCATACAGAATCATATAAGAATAAAAATATAACATTTCCCAGGATTCCTCTGGATGGAACAGTTCAGTATTTTTTCTATTATTTTAATAAGCTGTGACTCATAATTGTGTTCTTACTGAAACACAGAGTGACATGACATTTCCTGACACTTCAAAATAAACATAAATCAGAGCTTTAACAGTGTTCAGTGCTTGTAGACAGAATAATTGCCATCACTCGCTCTGCATAACAATCACACCATATTGTGAAAAAGCATTGAAGAGTTGACTCGGCCTAGCGTTTAGCCTCTTTAAGCTAACAGTAGTAAGTCATGTTAATGCACACAGCATAAAGACAACCTGACTGAACTGAGAACAGAAGTCCTTCACTTCATTTATTAAACTTCTATAATAGGAGAGAGGGATTTAGGATTTAGAAGAATAATTAATGCTTCCATTGCTACAGGTTTTGTTCCATCCTGTTTTAAACAGGCCGCAGTGCAACCACTTATTAAAAAACATAATCTTGACCCGACAGTCATGTCAAATTATAGACCAATCTCGAAGCTGCCTTTTCTCTCAAAAATTTTAGAGAAAGTTGTCTATACACAGTTGCAAGCTTATCTAGATATTAATGACATCTCTGAAAAATTTCAGTCTGGTTTTAAATCACGGCATAGCACTGAGACTGCACTTTTAAGAGCTTTTAATGACCTCCTTTTAATTACAGATTCTGGCAATTCTGCCGCCCTCTTATTGCTAGACCTAACAGCAGCTTTTGATACGGTTGACCACAATACACTTTTATCTCGCTTAGAACAGTATGTTGGCCTTAAGGGCATTGCTCTTCAGTGGTTTCATTCATACCTTTCCCAAAGATCATTTTTTGTCAATATGGGCCCTTACAACTCTAAACCAGTCCACCTTAACTGTGGTGTGCCACAAGGTTCTATCCTTGGCCCAGCTCTTTTTGGCCTTTATCTGTTGCCCTTGGGATCAATTTTCTCCAAGTACAATATTACTTTTCATTGCTTTGCTGATGACATACAAATTTATTTGCCGTTAAGATCAGGCACAGGATCTTTTAGCAACCTAATGGACTGCATTACTGAAATTAAACAGTGGATGTCAACTAATTTTCTTACGTTAAATGAAAAGAAAACTGAAATAGTAATTTTTGGTGATCCTGCGGCTTCAAATGGAGTGAATAATGCCTTGGGCACACTATCCTTATATTGTAAACCGTATGTCAAAAACCTAGGAGTGTTTTTTGACAAGTCTTTTAAATTTCAAAAGCAAGTTAGTGCAGTTGTCCAGTCAGGTTTCTTTCATCTTAGACAGTTAGCTAAGGTAAAGCCATACCTTCCAGCTCACGTTTTTGAACAGGTTATTCACCTCTTTATTACTTCTCGACTAGATTACTGCAATTCTCTTTATTACGGCCTTGACCAGTTGTCATTACAGCGTCTCCAACTCATTCAAAATGCAGCTGCTCGGTTGCTGACTGGTACCAAGCGGCGAGAGCATATAACTCCGGTGCTTGCCTCTCTTCATTGGCTCCCTGTTGTATACAGGATCCAATTTAAAGTCCTACTACTTGTGTTTAAATCTTTGAATGGTCTAGCTCCTTCTTATCTATCTGAGCTGTTGTCTATGCATACTCCAGCCAGAACCATGAGATCCAGCACTCAGCTCATTTTAACCATTCCAAGAACAAAGTTAAAAACCAGAGGGGATAGAGCATTTGCTGTGGCAGGCCCCAGACTTTGGAATAACCTGCCTCTGAATGTCAGATCTGCACAAACATTGGAGCTTTTTAAATCTTTATTAAAAACACACTTTTATGGACTGGCATTTAGCACAGGTTGACTTTGATGTTTTTATCTATTTTATTTAATTTTATTTTATTTTAACTGCTTCTAGTTTTATCTGCTTTAACTAGTTTGTATTATATGTAGTATTTTATTGTGTGGTTTTTTTATTATCTATTCTCTGCATGTACAGCACTTTGGGCAGCACAAACTGTTGTAAATGTGCTATATAAATAAACTTGACTTGACTTGACTTGACTTGACTTGACTTGACTTGACTATAAAGTCTTTTCTCTGGTAGTGATGTGTTGATGCTGCATGAATAATATATTTATTGTGCAGATGAAATAGATTGGTCTGTGCTGTGTGTTCAGACTGCAATAGCACATATAGTGTTCTGTAGTGAACACAACTGACTGTGATCGCTGGCAGAACATTCATCATGCTGTTGTCTAGTTTATCATTAGTGTTACACACACACACACACACAAACACACACACATCTGACCTACACACTGATACTGAGAGATACAAAGCTGAAGGTTTTTGTTTGATTGTAATTTTATAGTAATAACTCCTTTATAAAGTTACTGAGACTGACTAATATTACTGTAGTGTTCACTGTCCGGCTTCCCAAAGAGTCACACACACTGATATTTCATTTGCTCACAGGTTGTGTTGATGGTGTGTAATGTGGTGGATAATTCCTGTGTATAAATGCTTCCTCATGCTCACAGAGTCCAGCGTATGTCCAGGACATCTGGGAAGAATAATGATGTATTGATGTAATAACCTGAACATTCAGTACATTTAATTAGATTATTTTTGTTCTGATTCGTCTCATTAACAAGTGGTTTTCTGATAGTCACACAGCTGTTTAGTCCCAATCCTGTGAGCTCTGTGATTTCTGCTGACATTTATGTGTTATTTTTTTTAACGGAAACTTCTCCAAGTGTTTTCATAACTGATCATACTCATCTATGATTTATATATCTAATATTATTAATTACCAAAGCATTTTTAGGAGTCTAATCAAACTTTCTTTGTATTTTTGTCGGATCATCAACTAAAAGGCATCTGGGTTATTCAGGTGAGTAATATGTACTAAACTACAGTGGTGTGAAAAACTATTTGCCCCCTTCCTGATTTCTTATTCTTTTGCATATTTATCACACTTAAATGTTTCTGCTCATCAAAAACCGTTAACCATTAGTCAAAGATAACATAATTGAACACAAAATGCAGTTTTTAAATGAAGGTTTATGTTATTAAGGGAGAAAAAAAACTCCAAATCTACATGGCCCTGTGTGAAAAAGTGATTGCCCCCCTTGTTAAAAAATAACTTAACTGTGGTTTATCACACCTGAGTTCAATTTCTGTAGTCACCCCCAGGCCTGATTACTACCACACCTGTTTCAATCAAGAAATCACTTAAATAGGAGCTACCTGACACAGAGAAGTAGACCAAAAGCACCTCAAAAGCTAGACATCATGCCAAGATCCAAAGAAATTCAGGAACAAATGAGAACAAAAGTAATTGAGATCTATCAGTCTGGTAAAGGTTATAAAGCCATTTCTAAAGCCTTGGGACTCCAGCGAACCACAGTGAGAGCCATTATCCACAAATGGCAAAAACATGGAACAGTGGTGAACCTTCACAGGAGTGGCCGGCCGACCAAAATTACCCCAAGAGCGCAGAGACAACTCATCCAAGAGGCCACAAAAGACCCCAGGACAACATCTAAAGAACTGCACGCCTCACTTGCCTCAATTAAGGTCAGTGTTCACGACTCCACCATAAGAAAGAGACTGGGCAAAAACGGTCTGCATGGCAGATTTCCAAGACGCAAACCACTTTTAAGCAAAAAGAACATTAAGGCTAGTCTTCATTTTGCTAAAAAACATCTCAATGATTGCCAGGACTTTTGGGAAAATACCTTGTGGACCGACGAGACAAAAGTTTAACTTTTTGGAAGGTGCGTGTCCCGTTACATCTGGCGTAAAAGTAACACTGTCACACACACCCGTGCTGCGACCGGCACTAGGACCTGGAAGTAAGACGGTCGCAAACCAGGAAGTATAAGAGGAGTAAACAAGCCATAGCTCCTCACTCTGTCATTGAGTTTGCCCATGTTGGTTCAGGTCGTTTCTCTGCTAAACCGTGAGTACTCACTTTCTTGGGTTATCTTTCTGATTCGAGTGTGTGTTTATAGGACGCGGGTTAAATTTGTGTTTTTCCCTTGCTCCATTTTTGTGAGAGTCCTTAGACTAAATCGCGTGGTTATCCTGCCTACTCTCTTGCTTCCGCATTTGGGTTTACCATCCACGCTACATTGGGCTAACCGCTAAGGCTACGTCTTCTGGTCCACGCAGGTTAGTTCTGACAAACACAGCATTTCAGAAAAAGAACATCATACCAACAGTAAAATATGGTGGTGGTAGTGTGATGGTCTGGTGTTGTTTTGCTGCTTCAGGACCTGGAAGGCTTGCTGTGATAGATGGAACCATGAATTCTACTGTCTACCAAAAAATCCTGAAGGAGAATGTCCGGCCATCTGTTCGTCAACTCAAGTTGAAGCGATCTTGGGTGCTTCAGCAGGACAATGACCAAAAAACACACCAGCAAATCCACCTCTGAATGTCTGAAGAAAAACAAAATGAAGACTTTGGAGTGGCCTAGTCAAAGTCCTGACCTGAATCCTATTGAGATGTTGTGGCATGACCTTAAAAAGGCAGTTCATGCTAGAAAACCCTCCAATAAAGCTGAATTACAACAATTCTGCAAAGATGAGTGGGCCAAAATTCCTCCAGAGCGCTGTAAAAGACTCGTTGCAAGTTATCGCAAACGCTTGATTGCAGTTATTGGTGCTAAGGGTGGCCCAACCAGTTATTAGGTTCAGGGAGCAATTACTTTTTCACACAGGACCATGTAGGTTTGGATTTTTTTTCTCTCTAAATAATAAAACACCTCATTTAAAAACTGCATTTTGTGTTTACTTGTGTTATCTTTTACTAATAGCTAAATGTGTTTGATGATCAGAAACATTTTGTGTGACAAACATGCAAAAGAATAAGAAATCAGGAGGGGGGCAAATAGTTTTTCACACCACTGTATTAATCTTCATAAATCTCTTACTGATACTAGCAGCTTAAAAACATCTTAAATTGTTATAATAAGTCTATTACCCAGTGATGGGTTACTATGGTTACAGCTCACAGTGATGGTCAGAAAAACTATCACACAACTGACATATTGAATAGCAACATAAACATTGAGCTGTTTGTTAACACTAGAAGCACCGAGCAGCGGTCATCTGACCGCAAGGTGGAAAAAAAAAAAAAAAACTTCACACTCGATCAAAATCCAGGACCCTCCTTTCATGACTTTTCCTAGATCTGTGAGCTTAATCACCCAGCATGCTTAAATTTTTTAAATCGCACCTGTAAAAGCCAGGATAAAGCTATTTTGCTCTTATTTACGTGAAATCGCTGACAGCTGCGCGGCGGCGTGACGTTTCCTGCATTTTCCAACCTGCGATTCTCATTTCTCTCAGCAGATGGCGCAAGGGATCGCGCATACTATCTATGCGTCATTCAGTGTGTATATCTCAGGTTTCATTCATTCCATATATGCAGTTTATATATATATATATATATATATATATATATATATATATATATATATATATATATATATATATCAATTATATCAATATATATCAATATATATATATATATCAATTTCACGGAAGCATATGCTTCGCCATATGACAATTCGCCATGCATTCCCGCATTGATAATCAGCGATATTTTATAAGGAGATTTAGGGTGCTTTCACACCTACAGCATTTGGTGCGCACCAAACGTGTTTGGTCCCTTGGTTTGGTTCGTTTGCGTTGATGTGAATGCAATCTCGGTACTTTGGTGCGCACCAAATCAATCGATCCGAGACCTGCCTGAAGGGGTGGTCTCGGACCGCTTTATCCGCTCTACTTTGGTGCAGTTCGCCTGGTGTGAAAGCAACCAAACCAAATCTGATGAAATGGTATAGTTTAATGCACTTCGGGTATAAGATACGGGGTTGCGGGTAAAATTATTTTCCCTTCCTGATGACTCGATTAAATTTTTCAAGCTCGACTCGCGATGAAATCAAACCGCGGAAGAAACGTGGAGTGCCGAAGAAATTAAGTGCCTCTCTGTATTCACATTAAAGATGAAAAAATGTGTGGCTGGGCTGTTTCGATCAGCCAACGGATTACCTGATGGATCAGCAGGAAGATCGCCGGCTAATAACAAAGTGATCATTCAGGAGGAGGGCACGTCTCTCCCTGAAGTGGCGGCGATGCGCAGTCGGCGAGATGAATAAACCGGGAAGCTGGTTTGGAGTCGCAGCCGCGAATCGTGTTCGAAATTAATTATCTGAAAATAATGATTTGCACGTACAATGCAGTGCGCAAGGATCAGCACCATGAGCGCAAAGCAAAGCTGTTCCTCCATGATTATTGAAAGTGGCGCGATTTTCTGAAAATAATCTGTTTCCGGTGCCGATGGGCTTCGCGGTCTATTTTGGTTCGTTTAGAACTCTACATATGTGAAAGCAAACCGTACCAACGTCTGTTTACTACATTGTAACATTTTTCTGACTGGTGCGGACTAAAGCAATCGAACTATAGGTGTGAAAGCACCCTTAGGGATTTAGCTCTACTTAATTTTATATCGTTTTGAGAAAATCCATTAGTTCGTTCATTTTATTTGAAGCTTCTGAAACTTCGGATGTTTTTTTGGTTAGATTAGTTCTGAACTCGCTCCCGTGAAACTATCACTAAAACAATGTAATGAGCCCTCCTGAGGATATAAAACTTAGAAATTATTAGAAATATAAAAATTATTATTGTGTTTGAATAAATAATCAGATCTACCACAGCAGATAATAAACTATGCTATGTCATAACCGAAGCAAACACCACGATTATGCCTCGTTTCGTTCGACGGGAACGTGGTTCACTTGGCCGCGGTGTATTATAAACCTGTGGAATGTTTCACTGTTTATGCTCAAATACTGTAAGAGTAATAAAAGCGAGTGAAATGTGGAAATGATGTGTGGCAACTCAATGAGAACTAAACCAAAGATTTCGGTAACTCCACTGAGTGTAACATCTGCATAGTGACACTGAACATCTTCACTTTTCCGTTTACCTCTGAAAAAAAAGCTGTATTTTGTTTGTTTATATTTAGAATTTTTATAACAGTAGAAGAAGTACGTGCGCGCACGCACACACATAGACACACACACACTCACACAGACACACACACTCCCCTGAGCCCTCGGGAAACATCCAATCACTTTCGGTATACAAATGAGTCAAGACGTAGCCTAACGTGGTGTCGCGTCGGATTTCAGCGGTCACGGAGTGGGAAGACTTTGAAGAAGCTGCAGTGACAGTAAACAGCTGAACAACTTCACTTTTCCGTTTACCTCTGAGAAAAAAAAGCTGTATTTTGTTTGTTTATATTTAGGATTTTTATAGTAGTACGAGAAAGTTATAGTTTGGTCTGTGTACTGTAGTTCGCACCCTTGTAGAGAATAAATAAATGAATAACACTGTCACATCCGAACCACCTCAGCCCTGGAGAGAAAGATCCGGCTCACCGGATTACTGAGCCGTAGCTTTGTCTCCCCCTAGTGTGTCTACGTATGTCATTGTCACCCATTAACATCAGATAGAGATCACCTGTGTCCACCTCACGTGTCTCACTATTTAACCCAGCTGAACCCAAACTACACTGTCTGGTCATCCGTTATGCAACCTCACGTAACCCTTGTGTGTGTCTGTCTTCTCCCCCAGGTCTAAGCGGTATCTGCAGGCGAAGGCTCGCGAAGCAGGGCAGCTTCGAGTTCTGAGTAAATTCCTCTGTGGACCCAGAGAGGTTTCTGTTAGTTTCCTGGCATTCTCCAACGAGTAAATAGTCACTTGTATTCCCGCCTGCAGACCGCGCCTGGTAACCGACCGGAGGGTAGCACTTTAGTTAATCTTTATTTCATTTGAGAAAGAATTCTGTGTTCAATAAAGACTGTCCTTTTCCTGCACTTGCGTTGCGTGTGTGTGTGATACACAGAGAGAGAGAGAGCGACATGACAGATGACCAGACCCAATTCCGAAACGCAGTAGGAACGCCCCTGTCTGGAGACACTGTGCCCATGATGGACTATATCCGCAGGAAGCAGGGGCAAATGGACAGCCTAGCCAGGGCAATCAATGACCTCGCCCATAGTGTTCGGGACATCGCGACAGGTCAGGCGCCGCCCTCCGCGATCCCCCCCTCGAGCTGCTCCACCGGAAATCCACCGGGGGATCCCGAGGGCTGTAAAAAATTTCTCCTGGCCTGTGAGCTGTACCTCATGGACTATCCCGATCTGGACGATAGAGCAAAAATCAGTTTCGTCACACAACAGCTCACAGGTCCAGCGATGGACTGGGCCACCGCCATGTGGAGCATGGGCGGCCGGGACATGAGCGACTTCGTGCGGTTCCTCCGCGCCTTTCGCACGGTCTTTGATCATCCGGATCAGGGAAAGACGGGAGAACAGCGCCTACTGAGGCTAAAGCAGGGACAAGCCACCGTCGCGGAGTATGCTGTCAAATTTTAAATCTTGGCCGCGGAGAGCGAATGGTGCGAGAAGAGCTTGCTCGCCCGCTTCAGAGATGGACTACAGCCGGAAATTCAGTTAGAACTGGCATGCAGAGATGCAGAGATGGACCTGGATGAGAATATCCAGCTGGCCATCAAGCTAGATCAACACCTCCGCGGTCAAAAACGGCAGCCCTCCACTAAGATGGTAGGAGGCAGGTTCGAGCCGCGCCGATGCACCAGCCTCAGTAGAAGCCCAGCGGAGCCGCACGACAACCCACAAGCTGAGCCCATGGACGTGGGCACATCCCGGCTGTCCGCACAGGAGAGACGCCGCCGACTCACTGCGGGCTTATGCTTGTACTGCGGAGAGGGGGGACACCTCATAAAAGAATGCCCCTTATTACAAGTAACTCTGAGCACACCACCACGCACCACCCATTCCTTTTGTGTTAATGTCACCTTGTCTTATAATAATCATGTTGTGTCTGTTTCCCCCCTAATAGATTCCGGGTCGGCTGGGAATTTTATTTAATTTTCTCTTCTTTCCTCGATGCACGCTCCAGTGTCGAAGCTTCCAACTCCGATCGAGATTAAAGCTCTTGATGGCAATCCATTAGGTCAATCGCCAGTTAATATGATATCCGTGCCACCACGATTAACTTTCCCCGGCCACACTGAGGAGTTAAAATTTTATGTGATTTCCCAGATGAGTCAGCCCGTCGTGCTTGGCCTCCCATGGCTCTACTCCCATAACCCTAATTGGGCCGGCTCCCGCATCCTTTCATGGTCTCCTCGGTGCGCAAAATTCTGTACGCCATCGCCATTGATGGCCCAAACAACTACAGTCGAAAGTCCCCGCGCCCTAGTATCTACCCTAGTGCCATCAGAGTACGCTAACTTTCAAGACGTGTTTAGTGTTAGGGCAGCAGCACGACTTCCTCCTCACCGCCCGTGGGATTGCGCTATTGACCTCCTGCCGGGGAAAGCACCGCCGTGCTCGCGTATTTATCCATTGTCCCTGACAGAGACTAGGGCAATGGAGGAATATGTGAATGAGGCTCTCCAGCAGGGACTCATTAGTCGCTCCACGTCGCCCGCATCGGCAGGGTTCTTCTTCCTCGAAAAGAAAGGCGGGGGCCTTAGACCCTGTATTGATTATCGGGGACTCAATGCAATCACAGTAAAGTACAAGCACCCACTCCCCCTGGTCCCGGCCACGATCGACCTGCTCCGCGGTGTATCCATCTTTACTAAATTGGACCTCCGCAGCGCTTATAACCTCGTTCGTGTTCGCAAGGGTGACGAATGGAAGACTGCGTTTAGCATGACATCAGGTCATTATCAGTATAAAGTGATGGCTTATGGACTGGTAAACGCACCTGCGGTGTTTCAGGGGTTCATGAACGACGTGTTCCGACGTATGTTAAACCGTTTTGTCTTAGTGTATCTAGATGATATCTTGGTATACTCGCGGTCATACCAGGAGCACGTTCATCATGTAACTGCCGTTCTCCGTCGCCTGAGGGAACATGGGCTCTATGCGAAGGCGGAGAAGTGCGAGTTTCACAAAAAGGAGGTTGCATTTCTGGGCTATCGCATAGGGCCACTGGGGGTTCAGATGGACGCAGCCAAAGTCAGGTCGGTACTACAATGGCCAGAGCCCACCTCAGTGAAGGCGCTACAAAGTTTCCTCGGGTTTGCCAATTTTTACCGGCGCTTTATTAGGCGCTATAGTACATTGGCAGCACCGCTCTCCAGCTTATTAAAGGGTAAACCACGGCGATTAAGCCGGTTCATGCCGGAAGCGCGCCTCGCATTCCAGCGTCTAAAACAAGCTTTTACATCAGCACCCATATTAAAACTTCCCGATTCTAATAAGCCCTTCGTAGTTGAGGTCGACGCATCAGAGGTAGGACTAAGAGCGGTACTGTCACAGCGCCATGGCCACCCAGAGAAGCTTTACCCCTGTGCTTTCTTTTCGCGGAAGTTGACACCTGCCGAGTGCAATTATGATATCGGTAATCGCAAACTGCTAGCAATAAAAGCGGCGTTAGAGGAGTGGCGGCATTGGTTGGAGGGAGCAGAACATCCCTTCATGGTACTAACAGATCACCGGAACCTCGAGTACCTCCAACAAGCAAAGAGACTGAACCCTCGTCAAGCCCACTGGGCACTGTTTTTCACTCGTTTCGACTTCATCATTACATATCGCCCCGGTTCGAAAAATTTAAAGGCGGACGCCCTATCCCGCTGTTTCGCGTCGCCGGACCGAACACCGGTTCCGGAACCCATTTTGCCCACGTCACTCGTGGTGGCTCCGATCACGTGGGACTTCGACGCGGAGATAGCCCAGGCGACACGGTCCGAACCCGTGCCGTCGAGCTGTCCTCCGGGCCGAACCTACGTGCCGGATGCACTACGAGAACGGGTAACGATGGATGCACATACCAATCTCTCACCTGGACACCCCGGCGAATTAAGAACCTTAAAACTGCTAGAACCTAAGTTCTGGTGGCCAAATATGCACGGAACAGTGAAAACAGTCGTTTCGTCTTGCGCTACCTGTGCAGCCACTAAAAGTCCCCGAGGGTTGCCAGTTGGTAAATTAATGCCCTTGCCAACACCTAACAGACCGTGCTCACACCTAGCTGTGGACTTTGTGACGGACCTGCCAGTGTCAAAAGGGTACACGATAGTCTTAGTAGTAGTGGATCGCTTCTCTAAAGGCTGTCGCTTTATTCCGTTCTGCTCTCTCCCGACCGCCTCCCAGGTGACAGAAGCCTTATTCAATACAGTGTTTCGCTACTATGGTATTCCGGAGCACATCGTTTCCGATCGGGGTCCCCAATTCATCGCTAAAGTCTGGAAAGCTTTTTTCCAGAAATTGGGGACCACAGTTAGTCTAACGTCAGGCTATCACCCCGAGTCTAATGGACAGGCAGAGCGGACTGTTCAGGACCTCCGGAGGTTCCTTCGCGCATTTTTTAGTAGTCGACAACATGAATGGGCAGACTGTTTATTCTGGGCGGAATATGCGCGAAATTCTTTACGACACTCCTCAACCGGCCTAACGCTGTTTCAATGCGTGCTCGGATATCAGCCACCGCTCTGTCCATGGGATGCCACTCCCACCGATATCCCCATGGTGGATGAGTGGTTCAAGAAAGTGGAAAAAGTATGGGAGTGGGCATACCCACATCTCCCAAGCAAAAAATTCGCTGATAGGCGGCGAAGGGAAAGTCCTCCGCTCCAGGTAGGAGATCGGGTTTGGCTCTCGACAAAGGACCTCTCTCTCAACCTCCCCTGTCGTAAGCTCTCCCCCAGGTTTATTGGTCCCTTCCCTATAATATCCCAAGTTAACCCTGTTTCATTCAAATTACAACTACCCACACACATGCGTATTAATCCCGTTTTTCATGTTTCTCTTCTCAGGCCAGTGATACGGGGGCCGCTGGACGGAGGTGTCGTAGACCCTTCGCTCCCCAGGGCTGTGGAGATCGAGGGGGCTCCAGCGTTTAGAGTCCAACAACTATTGGACTCCCGGAGGCGGGGGGGCTCCCTCCACTATCTAGTGGAATGGGAGGGGTATGGGCCGGAGGAATGCAGCTGGGTTCCGGCAAGGGACATACTGAGCCCGGAACTCATTTCCGAGTTTCATCGGGCTCGGCCGGATCGTCCTGCGCCACGACCTCCAGGCCGACCCGCCCGCCGGCAATTCCATCAGGCCGGTGGGTCTCTAACCCCTTTGGTAACTCAAGGGAAGCGCCCACCTCCCCTTTAGGTAGCCGATCCTGGAGGGGGGGGTAATGTCACATCCGAACCACCTCAGCCCCGGAGAGAAAGATCCGGCTCACCGGATTACTGAGCTGTAGCTTTGTCTCCCCCTAGTGTGTCTACGTATGTCATTGTCATCCATTAACATCAGATAGAGATCACCTGTGTCCACCTCACGTGTCTCACTATTTAACCCAGCCGAACCCACACTACACTGTCTGGTCACCGTTATGCAAACTCACGTAACCCATGCGTGTGTCTGTCTTCTCCCCCAGGTCTAAGCGGTATCTGCAGGTGAAGGCTCGCGAAGCAGGGCAGCTTCGAGTTCTGAGTAAATTCCTCTGTGGACCCACAGAGGTTTCTGTTAGTTTCCTGGCATTCTCCGACGAGTAAATAGTCACTTGTATTCCCGCCTGCAGACCGCGCCTGGTAACCGACCGGAGGGTCGCACTTTAGTTAATCTTTGTTTCATTTGAGAAAGAATTCTGTGTTCAATAAAGACTGTCTTTTTCCTGCACTTGCGTTGTGTGTGTGTGTGATACACAGAGAGAGAGAGAGCGACATGACAAACACCTTCATATCCCCTCTCAAGAGAGTGCCATAGTCTATTGTTAGTTTTAATGATTTGGCTGAAACTAATTATCACTACATATGTACCCTAACACCATTGATCATGAGTTTCAGCTGAACCTAATTCTATACTTGTAAGAGAAAATGTAGATGCAGATTCCAAATGTGTATTTATATAATAGATAGATAGATAGATAGATAGATAGATAGATAAATAGATAGATAGATAGACAGATAGACAGACAGATAGATAGATATAGGCTATTCCTAAAATGTATATATTACAAGTTGATAAACTGATCTCAAGGGAGGTGTGTCTGTATGTGTGTGTGTGTATGTGTGTATGTGCGCGTGCGCTGCAGCCTGTCCTTTTTTCAGCGGATTTTTCCGCTACCGCAGATCAGTTATCTTTTACAGAGAAAAAACGTTATTTTTTCAGATTTTTCCTACATTTATACAATTAAACACCTTCATTAAACGATCAGCACTATATGTTTAGCAGTGAAACACCATTATTTTACAGACTTTTCCCAAAATGTATATGATTTAACACATTCATTAAAACAGCACTAGACGTGTAGCAGCAAAATGTTTTTATTTTACAGAATAAAATTATTACAATCAAACACCTTCAATAAAGCATTAGGCATTTAGCAGGAAACACTGTTATTTACAGATTTTTCATAAATTGAAGATCAAACACTTTCAAACAAAGCAATAACACAAAACCCCTGATATTTAACTTTTTTTCATAAATTCCTATGAATACACATGTTCAATAACGTGTTAACTCAAACTCAACATTACAATATTTGTAAAAAATAGTCTATAGAACTGTGACACAGTATAGTACAGGTATGATGCAAAATACAATAAAAAGGAGTTCAGTTTTATAGCATTACAGTAAAATCCTAAAATGAAAAACAATGAAATATTTAGACTATTGTGCTATAACAGTGAAACATTCTCTCTCACAAACTTAAACATTGCTGTGAAACATCCTTGACTAACAACCTATGAAGAAATGAACAATCTCAAACAATATTCTCAATGTTCCAATTAAAGTTGGTTTGGAAACTTTATTACAAATATAGTACAATGTGGTTCCCTTTTTAACTCTATTGTTCTTATATAATGTATGTGTACAAATAACTTAAACTTTTAGTTCAGAATCCTAATGTCTTAGTGCAAAGTCAAAAAAGGTTTCTCTAACGTTTTTGGTACAAAAATGACACCATAGTTCCCCTCATACAAGCTAAATATCAAAATGTAATTTAAAGCGCTGCTTTAAAACAGCTACACAGCAAATACATTATCCTTGTGTCAGAATATGCAGGCATGCATTAAGAAAGCTGATGGCTAGATTGCCATGGTGATATTTCAGAACAACTGTAATACAAAAATATATATTTTTGATAAGTATCAGTCTCCTAAATTCTCTTCACATTCTTTGAAGGCATGAAGCAGATACTATAGCCTACATGTACTGTAAGTGTAGAATAATCTTTTAAAAAGTTATGAAAAAATGCTAAACTTGCATCTTAGAACTTAAATATCAAATTATTATAAAACTAATATGATTTACCTCAAAATTACAAAGAAAAACAATACATTTTTTGTATGGACATTAACCTTTATCTAATGAGTTTTGTATTTAATTACAATTTATTATTGTAATTTTACATAAAGTTCAAAAACAGAAATGTAACATCCGATCTGCCTCAGCCCCGGAGATCAGGTTCACCGGATTACTGAGCCGTAGTCTTTGTCTCCCCCTAGTGTGTCTGCGTATGTCACTGTCAGTCATCAACACGAGAGTGAATTCACCTGTCTACCCTTGTGTGTCTCACTATTTAACACAGCCGAACCCACACCACACTGTCTGGTCACCGTTGTGCACACCTTGTATGTTGACTCTTATGTTCTCTCTCTCTCTCTCCCAGGTTTAAGACGGTATCTGCAGGCGAGGTAGCGGAAAGCGAGACGGCTTTTGCGCGTTCCGACGGATCCTGGTTCCGTGGCATTTCTCCCTTCCTCTCAAGGTTAAGACTTCGAGTGAAGTCGGGGTTTTCATTTGTGTTTCCGCCTGCAGACCGTCCCTGGGGAAGGACCCTTGGGGTCATTATTAGTTATATAACAATTTCAGTTGTTCAAGTCAAAAACGGGACTTTCTCAATAAAGATTATATTCCTGCACCTGCGTTCTCCCGTGTGTGTACTTACCTGTAGACGACATGACAGATGACCAGACCTCTTACCAGAACGCAGCAGGAACAGCCGTACGCGACACTACGGTCCCAATGATGGACTATATTCGACGACAGCAGGGGCAGATGGACAGCCTGGCCAGGGCAATTAATGACCTGGCCCATAGTGTTCGTGACATCGCGGCGAGACAGTCTCCTCCACCGGCAGCGTCGAGACAGGCATCCCGATCTCCACCACGGGCCGCCCCCCCCGAGAGATATGCTGGTGACCCAGAGGGGTGCCGAAGATTTCTCCTCGCCTGTGAGCTGTACCTGGCCGAATATCCCGGTCTCGACGAACGCCAGAAAATAAGTTTCGTCACTCAACAGCTCACAGGTGCAGCGATGGACTGGGCCACCGCTATGTGGAGTGCTGGAGGCCGGGACATGATCGACTTTGTTCGCTTCCTCCGCGCATTCCGCGCTGTCTTCGATCACCCGGATCAGGGCCGGACTGGGGAACAACAGCTGCTGCGGATTAGGCAGGGGTCCACCCCCGTAGCCGAGTACGCCGGGCGCTTCAAGATCCTGGCTGCGGAGAGTGAGTGGTGCGAGAAGAGCCTTCTCGCCCGCTTCCGGGACGGGCTCCAGCCCGACATCCAGCTGGAGTTGGCGTGCAGAGACGCAGAGCTGGACCTGGACGAAACGATCCAGCTCGCCATTAAGCTGGATCAACACCTCCGCAGTCAGAGAAGGCAAACCCCCGCCCGATCGGCAGGAAGCAGGGTGGAGTCGCACCACCGTCCTCGCCCCAGCAGAAGCCCACCAGCTCCCCGCGAGTCCCCAACGACAGAGCCGATGGATGTAGGCTCGTCCAGGCTGTCCACCCAGGAGAGACGACGCCGAATTACGGCCGGACTGTGCCTGTACTGCGGGGGTGGGGGGCACCTCATCCGTGAATGCCCATTATTAAACGTAAAGACAGACATCACCTCACCGCAAACCACACGCATGAACACCTCTACACAAACCATAAACACGGACATACCCCCACAAACTGAACACACACCTACACTACCAACACCACCACGAACCAACCGGTCATTTTGTGTAAATGCGACGTTGGCATACAATAACCGTGTGATTTCTGTTTCCCCTCTCATAGATTCGGGCTCGGCTGGGAATTTTATTTCATTTTCTTTACTTTCCTCGCTGCAAGCTCCAGTGTCGAAGCTACCAACCCCGATCGTGATTAACGCTCTTGATGGCAACCCATTAAGTCAATCGCCTGTTAACATGATCTCCGTGCCCCTACGGTTAACTTTCCCTAACCACACTGAGGAGTTAGAATTTTATGTAATATCCCAGGTGAGTCAGCCCGTCGTGCTCGGCCTCCCATGGCTTAGCTCTCATAACCCGAATTTCGATTGGGAAAGTACTCGCATCCTTTCTTGGTCCCCCCGATGCGCGAAATTCTGTATGCCAACCTCATTGATGGCCCAAACGACTACAATAGAAAGTCCTAGCGCCCTAGTTTCGACCCAAGTGCCATCGGAGTATGTGAAATTTAAAGACGTTTTTAGTGTTAAGGCAGCTGCACGACTTCCCCCTCATCGCCCGTGGGATTGCGCTATTGACCTCCTGCCGGGGAAAGCACCGCCCTGCTCGCGGATTTATCCATTGTCCGTGCCAGAAACACGGGCCATGGAGGAATACGTGACAGAGGCTCTCCGGCAGGGGCTCATTAGTCGCTCCACGTCACCTGCATCGGCTGGGTTCTTTTTTATCGAGAAAAAAGGCGGGGGTCTTCGGCCGTGTATTGATTATAGAGGGCTCAATACCATCACAGTGAAATATAAGCACCCGCTGCCCCTGGTTCCGGCCGCGATCGATCTGCTCCGCGGCGCGTCCATCTTTACCAAACTTGACCTCCGCAGCGCTTATAACCTCGTTCGTGTTCGCAAGGGAGATGAGTGGAAGACAGCGTTTAGCACTACATCAGGTCATTACCAATACAATGTAATGGCTTATGGACTGGTGAACGCTCCTGCGGTGTTTCAGGGGTTCATGAATGACGTGCTCCGACATATGTTAAGCCGGTTCGTGATAGTTTATTTGGATGACATCCTAATTTACTCTCGGTCATACGAAGAGCACTTTAGGCATGTGACCGCCGTCCTTCATCGACTGAGGGAACATGGGCTCTATGTGAAGGCTGAGAAATGTGAATTTCATAAAACAGAGGTTGCATTCCTGGGCTATCGCATAGGGCCACTGGGGGTCAGGATGGACACAGCCAAGGTCAAAGCGGTACTCCAATGGCCGGAGCCAACCACAGTGAAGGCGCTACAAAGCTTCCTCGGGTTTGCCAATTTTTACAGGCGCTTTATTAGGGGCTATAGTACACTGGCAGCACCGCTCACTAGCTTACTAAAGGGTAAACCGCGCAAGTTACACCCGTTCACGCTGGACGCGCGCGTGGCGTTTCAGCGCCTAAAACAAGCTTTTACATCCGCGCCTATATTAAAACTACCCGACCCTAACCAGCCCTTCGTAGTGGAGGTCGATGCGTCGGAGGTAGGACTCGGAGCGGTACTGTCACAGCGCCATGGCCACCCGGAGAAGTTATTCCCCTGTGCTTTTTTCTCGCGAAAACTGACACCTGCTGAATGCAACTATGATATCGGAAATCGCGAACTGCTTGCAATAAAGGCGGCGTTAGAGGAGTGGAGGCATTGGTTGGAAGGGGCGGAACATCCATTCACGGTACTCACAGATCATAAGAACTTGGAGTACCTCCAACAAGCAAAGAGACTAAACCCCCGACAAGCCCGCTGGGCACTGTTTTTCACTCGGTTCCATTTTAATATTACTTATCGCCCCGGCTCTAAGAATTTAAAAGCGGACGCGTTATCCCGCTACTTTGCGACGCAGGACCGACCCCAGGTGCCTGAACCCATTCTGCCCCCGTCGCTCGTGGTGGCACCGATCACGTGGGACCTCGATGCGGAGATAGCCCGAGCGACACGGTCTGAACCCGTGCCGCCGGGCTGTCCTCCGAATCGAACCTACGTGCCGGAGTCACTACGTGAACGAGTGATCGTAGAGGCTCACACCAACTTATCATCTGGACATCCCGGCGAACTAAAAACACGTCAACTACTAGAACCTCGGTTCTGGTGGCCAAATTTGCGGGAAACAGTGAAAACAGTTGTTTCGTCTTGTGCTACCTGCGCAACTACCAAGAGCCCTCGAGGGTTGCCAGTTGGAAAATTAATGCCCTTACCCACACCTAACAGACCGTGGTCCCACCTGGCGGTGGATTTTGTGACGGACCTGCCAGTGTCTAAGGGGTACACGACCGTCCTGGTAGTTGTAGACCGCTTCTCAAAGGGTTGCCGGTTTATTCCGTTCTGCGCCCTCCCAACCGCCTCCCAGGTGACGGAAACCCTATTCAACAATGTGTTTCGCTACTACGGCATACCGGAGGATATTGTTTCCGATCGTGGTCCCCAATTTATCGCAAAAGTCTGGAAAGCTTTTTTCCAGAAATTGGGGACCACTGTTAGTCTAACGTCAGGCTATCACCCGGAGTCTAATGGGCAGGCAGAGCGGACTGTCCAAGATCTCGGGACATTCCTCCGCGCATATTGTAGTAGTCGGCAACATGAATGGGCAGACTGTTTATTCTGGGCGGAATATGCGCGAAACTCACTAAGACACTCCTCAACCGGCCTAACGCCGTTTCAATGTGTGCTCGGACATCAGCCACCGCTATGTCCTTGGGATGCCACTCCCACCAATATCCCCATGGTAGATGAGTGGTTTAAAAAAGCGGAAAAAGTATGGGAGGGGGCGCATGCCAGTATCTCCCAAGCAGTTCGCCGGTTCAAAAGTTTCGCCGATAGGCGGCGACGGGAAAGTCCTCCGCTCCAGGTAGGAGATCGGGTTTGGCTCTCGACAAGGGACCTTTCTCTCAACCTCCCCTGCCGTAAGCTCTCCCCCAGATTCATCGGTCCCTTTCCTATAATCTCCCAAATCAACCCCGTTTCTTTTAAATTGCAACTCCCTTCACACATGCGCATTAATCCTGTCTTTCACATCTCTCTTCTCAGGCCAGTAATGCGGGGACCACTAGACGGAGGTGTCGTAGACCCTTCACTCCCTGGGGCTGTGGAGATTGAGGGCGCCCCAGCATTCAGAGTCCAGCAACTGCTGGACTCCCGAAGGCGAGGGGGCTCCCTTCAGTACCTGGTAGAGTGGGAGGGGTATGGGCCGGAGGAACGCAGCTGGGTCCCGGCAAAGGACATCCTGAGCCCAGAACTCATATTCGAGTTTCATCAAGCTCGACCGGATCGTCCTGCGCCACGACCTCCAGGCCGACCCGCTCGCCGGCAATTCCATCAGGCCGGTGGGTCCCAGACCCCTTCGGTACCTAGTGGGGAACGCCCACCTCTCTTTCAGGTAGCCGGTCCTGGGAGGGGGGGTAATGTAACATCCGATCTGCCTCAGCCCCGGAGATCAGGTTCACCGGATTACTGAGCCGTAGTCTTTGTCTCCCCCTAGTGTGTCTGCGTATGTCACTGTCAGTCATCAACACGAGAGTGAATTCACCTGTCTACCCTTGTGTGTCTCACTATTTAACACAGCCGAACCCACACCACACTGTCTGGTCACCGTTGTGCACACCTTGTATGTTGACTCTTATGTTCTCTCTCTCTCTCTCCCAGGTTTAAGACGGTATCTGCAGGCGAGGTAGCGGAAAGCGAGACGGCTTTTGCGCGTTCGGACGGATCCTGGTTCCGTGGCATTTCTCCCTTCCTCTCAAGGTTAAGACTTCGAGTGAAGTCGGGGTTTTCATTTGTGTTTCCGCCTGCAGACCGTCCCTGGGGAAGGACCCTTGGGGTCATTATTAGTTATATAACAATTTCAGTTGTTCAAGTCAAAAACGGGACTTTCTCAATAAAGATTATATTCCTGCACCTGCGTTCTCCCGTGTGTGTACTTACCTGTAGACGACATGACAAGAAAAAACACAGTAAAAATAATACGGTATTTTTACTGTTAAAAAATGGGAAAAAAAAGGTCATTTTTCAATATTGAAATAATCCTTAAAAAACAGTCGACTTCGTAATTTTCAGATAATGTCTGTAATTTTACAGAGATTTGTATGTAGTTTAAAAAAAAGGAAAACTACTATAAAATTTGAAAGTTATTTTCCGTAAATTTAGGACTTTTTTTCAGTGTACATATTTAATTGAACATGAGGATCTGTGTAGAGACCCAACACCAGGAACAACATTAATTTACTTAAAACCATTTTATTAAAATCTGTAGGACAAATTTAATGTCACTTCAGAGAACAAATCCATGAGAAACTCTCAGTGTCTGAATTGTGTTGTGTGTTTTAATCACGGCTGACTGATGGTCATGAAAGTATAAGTCAGATAACAAACATTGTCTTTAAAAAATATATAAATATCTGGGACTGTTGACTTTCATGCATAAGTATATTAATATATTGTGTTATTGTGTGAAAACACAATATTTTGCAGCCAAATAATAATAATAATAATAATAATAATAAACACATCCAGATACTTGATTCTCCTGTAGACGGGAGGATGTTTATCTCTCATTTAACAATCAGGTTAGTGTATAGTGTTAGTAATATCACCTGTCACACACACACGCACACACACGCACACACACACACACACACACACACACACACACACACACACACAGTGATGTGAACAGAGAAACACTTCAAGTTTATTTAACACTTTATTTACATACAGTATGGAGTCGGGTATAAAACCTTCACACTGATTTATTCTCTTTCACAGAGAGACAGAGAATGGACAGAAGATGAGAGAATGAAAATAAAGAACTCGGCTCTACAGACTGGTGAGTGTGGAAGGAGCTACAAAAGTAAACACACCTGATCATGTGTTGTACAGTAAAGTGTTCAATAGTGAGATCTCCAGTAAACATCTGAAACTCACAACTTTATTTCCACACTCTCTATTATTATATTCTCTATTATAAAAATTATTTAAATATTATAGAGAAAGCACACAGAAAGTGTTTATGGAGGAGTAAAAACTTAGTGATATTCACTATACACACTTAACTTTTAATATCTGTAACTATGAATTAATCTAAGTCACACGTTTTAAACTCAAGGCGCTGAGTCCAAACACACCTTAAATGGGATTCAGTGATTGATGCCGAATCCTGAAACACATCTGAAACACATCAATAAAAGTGTACAGAGCAATAAATACAGTCTGCTGGGGAAAAGAAAAGATGAGAGAGAGACAGGAGACTAAGTACATGTCAGTTCCTAACAGAGACAGTCCTGTGTGAGTTCTCCATCAATCTCCTAATGTTAGATAGTTTTAATGTTTGAAAAAAAAAAAAAATCTAAAAACAACAACAAAAACAGCGTCAGTATAACTAATGTTATCACTTGATATTTCAAACAGTTGTTTACTTTGTTCTTCTTTTTTAAGACTCGATCCTACTTTCAATGCCTAGTTTAACAGATGTTAATTACCAGAAAAATATATTTAAAAATAAATAGTTGTAGTTGATGGGCTGTTAAATAATGTTAAATAATGCTTACATGTTATGGGTGTTATTTGAGTTTGACATCCTGCTCTAAAGCTTGTATTCTCACCCAGTGGGGCGTGGCTGTTGTACTGTTACATTAGAATATCAGAGTCCCGATGGACACATCATCAGATAGAGACAAATGTTTTGCCACTAACTAGCTAATGTTTGGACACAGTTACAAAATGGAGAACTTTTTGTAATAAAACTATGATGTGTGAGATAAACCTGTGCTAGTGAACGCTCACAGACATGTGCTGTAATGTATTCAGTGACGTTAAATACATTAATTGTGTATTTATAGTGGCAGGCAGTGTGTTGAATGTTCTGAAATCATGTCAAATGAAGCTAAAAAAACATCAAAGCTCAGAGACACTTAAACACAAAGCACCCAAGATGTGTTGGGAAGCCAAAAGAATATTTTCTAACGAAAAGGGTCGTGTTTCTGGTACAACAGAAGGTCATCACAATATTAACAGTGCAGTCAGAAGCGTTGTTGAAAGATAGTTATTTGGTTTCTGCTGATATAGATGGAGCTTGTTTTGTATAACGGTTAAGATTTGTGTAAGGAGTTAATGGGGAACCGACTGCAAACACAATTCAGTCCATACCACTGTCTACTGACACCATTAGCAGAAGAATTGTTCTCATGACTGATGACATTGAATGTCAACTTGTGGAAAGAATAAAGACATCCCAATCATTTACCATACAGGGGGACAAGTTCACTAATCTTTGCAACGTCCCACCTAGTCTTGATCTGCTCATTTCCAAGCAAGTCCAGGTGTCTCACTAGTGGGAAATGGAATATTTATTTTAGTCGTTACAGCTGACTGTCATGTCTCTTCAGTAATGCGGACGCAAATGCAGGCCTTGAACAATAAATAGTCTTTATTTACAAAACACAACTCAAAAATCCACTCCCAACCAAAAACTATAAACTTAACGAAAGACGTCCAAAAAGCATGGGAGTCCTTCTCTTTCTTTTACGAGATACCGGTTTTCCTTTGCTGGCTGTAACCTTGGGAGTTCCAGGCTCCTTTTTAGTCCTGGAGGGGGAAACAAGCAGAACACATACATCACACATGCACGCACAACGGTGGACAGACATGGGACTCCGGGGTCGGCTGGTATAAATAGAGAGACAAAAGGATGCACAGGTGTTCTTCATAATTAGATATGGTGAAAGACATACACACATAGACACACTAGGGGGAGACAAAGCAACGGCTCAGTAATCCGGGGAGCTGGATCTCACTCCCCGAGGCTGTGGTGGTCCAGATGTTATAGTACCCCCCCCCCCCCTCCAGAACCGGCTTCTGGAGGAAGGCGAGGGCGTCCCCTATGCCCGGAGGACGGGCCGCTGGGCGATCCGGCCGTGCTCGGTGGAATTCTGCGATGAGTTCGTGACTCAAAATGTCTCGTGCCAGGACCCAGCTCCGTTCCTCCGGGCCGTAGCCCTCCCACTCAAGTAGATACTGCAGAGCCCCCGCTCTCCTCCGTGAGTCCAGCAGTTCTTTGACTCGGAACGCCGGGACACCCTCTATTTCCACAGCCCCGGGGAGCGACAGTTCCGCTGCTCCTTCATCCAGTGGTCCCCGAACCACCGGCCTGAGAAGAGAGACATGGAAGACAGGGCAAGTACATAGGTGTGCTGGGAGTTTTAGTTTAAAAGACACTGGGTTTACTTGTGCGGTGATGGGGAAAGGGCCTATGAAACTGGGGGAGAGTTTTCTGCATGGGAGATTGAGGTGGAGGTCCTATGTTGAGAGCCATACCCGATCTGCCCGTTAGATTCGGGGTGATAGCCCAACGTTAGGCTAACATTCATTCATTCATTCATTTTCTATACCGCTTAATCCTGTGTTCAGGGTCGTGGGGGACCTGGAGCCTATCCCAGGAGACTTCGGGCACTAGGCGGGGTACACCCTGGACAGGGTGCCAATCCATCGCAGGGCACACACACATACACACACTCACACACCCAATCACACACTACGGGCAATTTAGGAACGCCAATTAGCCTAACCTGTCATATTTTTGGACTGCGGGAGGAAACCGGAGTACCTGGAGGAAACCCACCAAGCACGGGGAGAACATGCAAACTCAGAGACGGGAATCGAGCCTGGCCGGGGAATCGAACCCAGACCCTGGAGGTGCAAGGCGACAGTGCTAACCACTACACCACCGCGCCGCCGTTAGGCTAACAGTGGTCCCCAATTTCTGGAAGAACGCTTTCCAGACCCTGGCGATGAATTGGGGACCACAATCGGAAACAATACCTTCCGGTATGCCGTAGCAGCGAAACACTGAAGTGAATAGGGTTTCTGCCACCTGGAGGGCTGACGGGAGGGAGTGAAACGGAATGAACTTGCATCCTTTAGAAAATCTGTCCACTACTACTAGGATTGTAGTGTACCCTTTAGATACCGGCAGATCTGTGACAAAGTCCACGGCGATGTGGGACCACGGTCTGTTTGGTATTGGCAGGGGATTTAATTTTCCAACAGGAAGAGTACGTGGGGTTTTGGTAGTCGCACACACTGCACAAGATAAAACTACCTTCTTCACGGTTTCCCGCAGTTTTGGCCACCAGAAATTTGGTTCTAGTAGGTGCTGGGTGCGTGAGATGCCGGGGTGACCTGATGCAAGGCTCGTATGAGCCGCGATCGTCACTCGCTCGTGTAGTGGCTCCGGCACGTAGGTTCGATTCGGAGGGCAGTCCCTAGGCACGGGGTTGGACCGCGCCCACTGAACTATCTCCGACTCGATGTCCCACGCGATCGGCGCCACCACGAGTGATGATGGCAAGATAGGCTCCGGAGTGATAATGGGCTCCGGCGACGGATAATAGCGGGAAAGCGCGTCCGCTTTTAGATTTTTAGAGCCGGGGCGATATGTAATAGTGAATTGGAAATGCGTGAAGAAGAGCGCCAATCGGGCTTGACGTGAGTTTAACCTTTTTGCTTGTTGGAGGTACTCCAAATTTCGATGATCCGTGAGCACCGTGAATGGATGTTTCGCTCCCTCTAGCCAGTGTCTCCACTCCTCCAGCTTTCACTGCCAGCAGCTCTCTGTTACCGATATCATAATTCCGCTCGGCAGGTGTTAGTTTCCTAGAAAAGAAAGTGCAGGGGTGGAGTTTCTCAGGGTGGCCGTGGCGTTGTGACAGGACCGCCCCCACGCCTACTTCTGATGCATCGACCTCGACTACAAAGGGCTTCTCCGGTTTAGGTAGTTTTAACACAGGTGCGGTTGTAAATGCTGTTTTTAGGCGTTGAAACGCGCTTCGCGCTTCCACTGGGAACTCGTGAAGGCGTTTCAGTTTCCCTATTAACAGTGAGGTGAGGGGCGCTGCCACCATACTGTAGCCCTGAATAAATCGCCTATAAAAATTGGCAAACCCCAGGAATCCCTGTAGCTCCTTAACTGACGTCGGTTCCGGCCATTGTTGTACCGCCGCGACTTTGGTCGGTTCCATCTCGACCCCCAGTGGCCCTATGTGATAGCCGAGGAATGCCACCTCCCTCTGGTGAAAGGTGCACTTCTCTGCCTTCACATAGAGCCCGTGTTTGCGCAGGCGACGAAAGACAGCAGTTACATGAAGAACGTGTTCCGAATATGACCGCGAATATATCAGGATATCATCCAGGCATATTATAACGAAACGGTTAAACATATCCCGAAACACGTCGTTCATGAACCCCTGAAACACCGCAGGTGCGTTTACCAGTCCATATGCCATTACATTGTACTGATAATGCCCAGATGTAGTGCCAAACGCCGTCTTCCATTCATCGCCCTTACGCACACGAACGAGGTTATATGCACTGCGGAGGTCGAGTTTGGTGAAGATGGAAGCACCTCGGAGTTGGTCGATAGCGGCCGGAACCAGGGGCAGTGGGTGCATATATTTTACTGTTACTGCATTCAGCCCTCTATAATCAATACAGGGGTGTAAGCCCCCCCTTTCTTCTCTATGAAAAAAAAACCTGCCGAGGTGGGAGACGTGGACCTGCTGATGAGCCCCTGCTGAAGTGCCTCACTCACGTATTCCTCCATTGCCCTGGTTTCTGCCACTGACAATGGATAAACACGCGAGCAAGGAGGTGTCTTCCCCGGCAACAGCTCAATCACGCAGTCCCATGGGCGGTGAGGGGGAAGTCGTGCAGCTGCCCTAACACTAAACACATCCTTAAATCGCATATACTCTGATGGTACAGTAAAGATTACTTGGGCAGTCGGGCTCTCAATGGTTGTGGTTTGGACCGCCAATGTAGGCGGTGTACAGAATTTCGCGCATCGCGGGGACCAAGAAGTGATACGGGGCTTGGTCCAATCGAAATTGGGGTTGTGGGCGCTAAGCCATGGGAGACCTAGCACGACGGAATGGTCTGACCGAGGGAGCACGTAAAATTTTTGCTCCTCCATGTGACCGGGCAATGTTAACCCGAGGGGCGCAGTAATTAATTTAACGGGTGACTGATCCAAATCTCGACCATCTAGAGCTTTAATAGATATCGGATATGGAAGTTTCGACACGGGAGCTTGCAGCGAGGAAATTAGGGTAGAAGAAATGAAGTTCCCAGCCGCCCCGGAATCTATCAGGGGAAAAACAGACACAACACGATTATTCACTGTTAACTGGGCTTTTACACAAAAAGGTTGATGAGTGCGGGGTGGTGTGTGTAGTGTTACTTTTCGTAACGGGCAGTCTCGGATGCGATGATCATTCCCCCCACAGTAAAGACACAACCCTGATGTCAACCATCTTCTCCTCTTGGCAGGGGAGAGATGGGAAGTACTCACATCCATGGGCTCCGGCCGGTTCGTTTCAGGCGCTACGGGAGGTGGTCGACGTGGTTGTTTGCCGGTTCTTGTCTAACCCTCGGCCGGGAGCGTTGGCTGCGCAGGTGCTGGTCCAGTTGGATCGCCAGGTTGATCGTTTGATTCAGGGAGAGGCCCGTATCCCGGCACGCTAGCTCGAGCTGAACCTCGGGCAGGACCCCGTCCCTGAACCTGGCGAGGAGGCTCTTCTCGCACCAGCCACTCTCCGCAGCCATCACTCGGAACCGGATGGCGTAGTCGGCGACGGGAAGGTTCCCTTGACACAGCCTCATGAGTCTTTGTTCTCCCGAGCGTCCCTGATCTGGATGGTCGAACACGGCCTTCATTGCCCCGATGAAGCTGCTGTAGCAGCACGCGAGCTCCCCGCCTGTGCTCCAGACCGCCGCCGCCCAATCCATGGCTGGTCCTGTGAGCTGTTGGATGACGAACCGAATCCTCTGCTGGTCCGTCATGTCAGGATAGTCAGTCAGGTACAGCTCACAGGCCATGACGAATCGCCTGCATCCCTCGGGATCACCGGCATACCTTTCCGGAGGAGCCGCGCGGGGTGGTGACGGTGCGGAGCGCCTCGATGGTCCGGCGGTGGGCTGGTCTGGCCGAGCCAGTTCTTTCACGCAGTGGGCGAGGTTGCTCACAGCTCGTGCCATGCTGTCGATTTCTTTTTGCTGCATTTTCATGTACTGCATCAGGGTTTCATCCTCCGGCAGGGGGACACCTGCTGCATCCTGATAGGTCTGTTCATCTGTCATGTCTCTTCAGTAATGCGGACGCAAATGCAGGCCTTGAACAAAAAATAGTCTTTATTTACAAAACACAACTCAAAAATCCACTCCCAACCAAAAACTATAAACTTAACGAAAAACGTCCAAAAAGCATGGGAGTCCTTCTCTTTCTTTTACGAGATACCGGTTTTCCTTTGCCGGCTGTAACCTTGGGAGTTCCAGGCTCCTTTTTCGTCCTGGAGGGGGAAACAAGCAGAACACATACACACAGAACGGGGTTTCACACATGCACGCACAACGGTGGACAGACATGGGACTCCGGGGTCGGCTGGTATAAATAGAGAGAGACAAAAGGATGCACAGGTGTTCTTCATAATTAGATATGGTGAAAGACATACACACATAGACACACTAGGGGGAGACAAAGCGACGGCTCAGTAATCCGGGGAGCTGGATCTCACTCCCCGAGGCTGTGGTGGTCCAGATGTTATACTGACAGCGGCAAAACACATTACAGTCTAATTTAGTTCTTTATTTTTTTCCATGTTATGCTTTTTCTTTATTGTGGGCCTTAAATTTCTAAAGGTTGTGAACCCCTGCTCTAAAGCATGTATTCAGAGGTGGAAAGAGTAATAAAATTTTGTACTCAAGTACAAGTACTGTTTCTTCAGTGAAATTTTACTTAAGTACAAGTAAAGTTACCATTATAAAAATCTACTCAAGTAAAAGTAAAAAGTAACTCATTAAAAAATTTACTCAGAGTAAAAGTTACCGAGTTACTTTTTTATTTTAATTTTTTTTAACAGCGGCGGTGGGTTGAGGCATTCTAGCATAGTTCAAAAAAAGATGAGCAGATATAAATCTCAAACTAGTTGTTTTTAACTGAAGGAACACCTTTGCATAATAAAGCTGTTGTCTGTCTTGTGCTTGAAAATCAAAGTGGTCATTTAAATATGGTGTTACGTCCCAGTCTAGGGTCATAGAGCAAAAGAATGGTTCAGGGTTCTATTTTAAACTGTATGGAAATGGTGGTATATGGCAGAAAGAACTAGATCCAATCATTAACTGATGAAATAATGTTTGTATATATATATATATATATATATATATATATATATATATATATATATATATATATATATATATATAAAATGTATATACACACACACATACATACACACACACACACAAGGAGGAGGAGGATCAGATTCAGCGTGGACCCAGGCCAAAATAATAAACAAAATGGTATTTATATTTAGTTATTTAGTTATTTAGTAATATTTAGTTATATATATATATATATATTTTTGCAGATTACCTGCAAAAAATAAAAAAACAAAAATACAGGTACCTTCCCGGACTCCCTAAACCAAAAACAGTGAAATTATCTATAAATATATACAAAGACCAACCAAACCAAAGGGACAAAGCAATAATCAAAGTCAATGGGAGGCAAAAAGTCAAACCAGAATACACAACCAAATATCAAAACGCCAAAATCACAACCTCTTTCATCTTTCCCGCGTCTCTCTCCGGTTAATAAATGGTCGCGGTAGTCGATGACGTCACTCAGGGCGGAAGCGACCGTGTGGAAGGTCAGGAAGATGCCGATGTCAGAAAACCCGGAGTGGAGTCTGGAGCGGCGCGCGACCAGGACATGATACACACACGCGCGGCACAACGGGGCATTTATACAAAGCATAATATTTTTATTATTTTAGCATTTTCATTCATTTATTTTTTACTCAGTAGCGAATATGATTTAAAATGTAGCGAATTACAATACTTCAAACAAAACGTACTTAAGTAAAAGTAAAATTACAGATTTTTAAAACTACTTAAAAAAGTAGAAATACACAAAAAAGCTACTCAATTACAGTAACGCGAGTAAATGTAATTCGTTACTTTCCACCTCTGCATGTATTATAAGGATATTATAATTAAAGGCTTAAATATTTAGCCAGTTTTAAACTGACCTACATTTAGGTATATAAAATATGATGATATTATAATAAGTAAGAGTGTGAAATACCTCCCTGGTTTTACTATAATAAAATCAATCAGTCAATGTTTCTAATTAATTAAATTGCTCACTTTATTTTTTCTATTAAATAATTACAAATTGTAATTTTGACTTTAGTCATAACAAGCTGTACTTCTGTAACTGATGACTGATTATGATCACATTAATCATTCAGTTCACTCTCCTGCTTAATATTTTTAAGAACTGAAGGGAGCATTAAAATCAGTGGAACATAAAGACCAACAGCTGGAGGATTATAAAAGACAAATAGAGAATAAAGATACAGAACTGAGAAACAGAGAGAAAATCATCGAGGAGAAAGACGCACAACTCAAAGATACAAATACAAGACTAGAGAAGATGAGTAAAGAGCTAGAGGAGAGAGACAGAGCTCTACATGAGAGACATCAACTACTGAAACTGAAAGACACACAGATACAGGAGACACAAATACAAGTGGAGGAAAAGGACAACAGACTTGTGGAGAAGGAGAAAGAATTAAATGAGAAAAATGAAGAGCTGAAGATTCTAAAAGAACGTTTAGAGACTAATGAGAAGACTCTTTCTGAGAGAGACGCAGTGTTAATGGAAACTAATAATAAACTTCAACATGCTACTGAACAAGTTAAAGAGAAAATCTCACAACTGGAGAATATGAACAAACTGCTGAGTGAGAAAGAAACACAGCTGAAGAACACAGATAAAGAGCTGGAAACCAGTAAAGACAAACTGGAGACACTGGGACAGGAGCTGCAGGATGAGAAGAGACAACTAGAGGAGATGATGATCGTACTGGAGCAACAGAAAACTGAGTTATCAGAAAAAAACAAACAGCTTGAAGAGACAGAGAGACGTCTAACTGAGAGAGAGACACAGCTAATGGAGAGAGACAAACAGATTCAGGAGAAAGACAAATGCCTGACACATAATCAACAAATGCTTCAGTTGAAGGACAAGACACTGGAAGAGAAGGACACACTGCTCAGAGAGGTGAAAGAAGAACTGGAGAAAACAAAGAGGACATTAGAGGAGAATCAGACACAGTTGAAAGACAAAGAGAGACAACTGGAGAATGAACTGGAATCCAGTAAAAACAAACTAACTGATCGAGACAAACAGCTTCAGGAGAAAGACAGACTTCTAGAGGAGAAAACAAAGCAGCTGCAGGAACAGACAGATCCAGAATCATCAGCCGCCATCAGGAGAAGAAACAGCAAGGACGGGTTACATCCAGATAGTGAGTTATAACTTTATAAACTTATAACTTTGTTATAAGTTTTTTTTTAAAACATCAGTACAACTAGTAAATCTACACCTAATGAATCATATGTAAGGACATGAAATATACTGTAATGATACTTAATGCTGCAACTCTTCAGCTACTGTAAGGACGTGTAATTTAAACAGTGAAAGTGGTGAATTATAGGGTATAAAACATTACTTTAATGAGATTCTCTGTCTAACTCTACCTTCTGAAGAACGTCTCTCTCATTCTGACTGGTTCTGATGTTTCCTAGTGAGTGGAGAGACTCAGGACTCAGCAGCACCAATCAGGAGAAGAAACAGTATGGAGGGATATCGTCCTTCATGGAAGTGATTAAAAATATAATTGTCTAAATCTGCTTATTCTGTCTCTTCATAGACATCTACCCCTAAACTAGTGTTGAGTTACACACTGAACACTAACTTTAATTAGATTACAGTGAAAAGATCAATATTGTAACTCTGGCATTAAACAGTATCAGTAACTAATAATGAGAAATAGAAGCACATGTTGTCCTTCACCTGCCATGATTGGTGTCTGTCATGTGACAGGGCAAAGATCACTCATGGGTGGGGCTTAAAATACCACAAATGTTTAATTCTAGCTCAACACATGTAATTGATGTTTAAAAACACTGTTTGTGGAATTTAAATTTGTTTCACATAAAGGCTTAGGATTATCTGATTTAATCATTATTGTCCTACAGTCCACCACCAGACAACAACATAATCACCACAATGCAGTAAGTAAGTGATTCTGTTTTAAATTTTTTATTCTTAATTTTCAGTGGGTGGAGAATCGTCTAGTCCACATTCTCCAGTGTCGGTTCCTGTAGCAGAACTGAGGCTGGTGCTGCTGGGGAGGATGGGGTCTGGGAAGAGTGCAGCAGGAAACACCATCCTGAGCAGAGAGGAGAGGAACCAGGCTGCTACATCTACAGCTACATCTACATCCACCCAGCAGAGTGAGAGCACACAGGGGGAGGTGGCTGGGAGGAAGGTGACTGTGGTGGACACTCCTGACTGGTTCTCTCCTGGACTCTCTCTGGAGAAGCTGAGACAGGATGTGGGACTCTGTGTCCATATTTCTGCTCCAGGACCTCATGCCTTCCTCCTGGTCATACCTGTAAAGCAGCCTACAGGAGAGGAGAGAGGGATGCTGGAGAAAGTGGAGGAGATTTTTGGAGAGAGATTTTGGAGAAACACTGTGATCATATTCAGTGTTACTGATGAACTTCAGAAGAAGAACATTGAGGAGTTTATCCAATCAGGAGACCAGGAGGTCCAGAGACTAATGGAGAAATGTGAGAACAGGTTTCACTGTCTCAACATTAATGAGAGTGGAGATGGTTCTCAGGTCTCAGAGCTGCTGAAGAAGATAGAGAAGATGGTGGAAAGAAGCAGAGAGAAATTCTACAGCAGTGAGATCTACCTGGAGACAGAATCTCAGATAAGAGTGTTGGAGACTAAGATACTGAAGGAAAGAGAAGAAAAAAGGATGAGAGAGGAGATGGAAGTAAAAGAAAAACTAGATAAGGAGGTGCAGGACTCTCTGAGAAAGATAGAGGGAGTGATCCAGGAGCATGAAGGAGACATCAGACAACTGAATGACCGAACAACTGAACTGGAGAGAAAGATGAAAGAAGAGAGAGATGAAGAGAAAAAGAGAGAACTTGAAAGGGAGCTGAAACGAGAGGTAGAGAGAAGGACAGAAATGGAAGAAAAGGTGAAGAAACTAAAAGAAAAGAGAGAGAGAGGGAGAGGAGAGAGATGGAGGAGAGACACCAACAGGAGATAGAGGAGATCAGGGAGGTGTATGAAGGAGAGGTCAGGATGGAGACAGAGAGAAACCTCATGAAGATCATCCTGCCTGAACTCCAGAGAAACATTTTGGCCACAAAAACAAAGATGCAGGAAGAGTTCAGCAGACAGATGGAGGAGAAGAACAGAGAGCTGGAGACTCTTAAACAGAAACATTTTAAGGTCACAGAATCACACAGTCTGCTGAGTGAAGCATACCGTATAACTGTGCTGAGCTTTACAGAACCAAAAGAGTGACTTTAGTGAATATGAGGCAGAGAAAATGAGACTTTCTATTAGACTTGTGTACATGGATCCTGACCCTCTTAGTACAATTCTAGTATTTTTGCATGTCTCTGGGAAAAAAGCTTGATTCAATTCCCCAACATGGAACCCAGACACAGGGGTGCACAGTACAGTGTACTTTCAGATCCCAAGGCTGGATAAAATGTAAAGAGAGTAGGAAATGCATTTGCCAAAAACCTGTCAATACAAATATGTCGATCTGTTGATCTGCTGTGGCCCCTAACAGGAGCAGCTAAAAATAGAAGAGCAAGAGTGTAAATAGATCCCGACTTTATACCATCTGATATACCTCACTGGCTAATTCACAATAATTTGTATATTTCTGGTAAAACTGTCATCTACAACTAACTCTTCTATAAATATTTAATGTCACAGTGCAGGAGAATTCTCTGTTCTGATTGTTCAGAAAATGTGTTTTTTGACTGCAGCCCTGATCATTGTTTATATTTTACTGTAATATTTTAGTTCTAAATTGGTACTAACATAACTTATTATCTACAGTGTATGTAATCTCAGAAAACAAAAACACAAAGTGTTCATAATCAGGGGAGACATTCCATCTTATACTGTCTCTACACTCACTACCGTTCACTTCACAATCTGTGGAACAGACAGACTGCATCACTATGACTCCTACTTACACACTTAACTTAGACAATATTTATAGCTGGAAAACCTACAAAGATGCAAACATGAAATGGAGTCGTAAAACATTATTAATGACACTTTCTGTTAGAGTAATGGTTTTATTAGTGTCACAGAGAAACATTTTGGTCTCAAAAACAAAGATGCAGGAAAATTTCAGCAGACAAACAGAGGAGAAGCACAGAGAGCTGGAGACTCTTAAACAGAAACATTCAGAGACTCACAGAGACTCACAGACTGTGTAAAGAGGTTTATGGGAAAACTGTGAGCAGCTCAGAGTCAGAGAAAGCAGCTGTAACAGGAGAGGTGTCGAAGGGAATCTTTCAGACATTGACCGACTATTTTGTCACTGGATAACAGAGTTTATAAAACCACAGACACTCACACAGTCTGAAATACTGTAAAGTGTTTCATGCAGTGATTGTGGACAGGGCTGGACTGTGACAAAAAAAAAACCTTTTTGGCATTTTTGCTCCAGGCAGCTGAACACTACAGTAGAAGAATTGGTCTAGACGGACATCACCCATGTACAGAACTGTGACGGTTGACCCCTAGAGGGCGCCTAACGCCCGGTTTTGGTTTTCGTTTTGTAGTTTGGTTTATGTTGAATGTTAAACTTCATTTCCCAGTTTGCACCTCGGTCAGGTGACGTAGAAGCTCACCTGAACCGAGGTAAGCCAATTATTAGTTGATTTATGTTTAGTTCTATAAATAGCCTGACTGAATCTCAGTCAGGCGTCTAGCATTAGTCTTTTAAGTTTAGTTTGTGTTGGAGTGCTTATGTTTTGTTTACTAGCCAAAATAAAGAACTTTGTTAAACCGTCAGCTCGCCTCCGCGATCATGCCTCGCACACACATCCGACACAGACATAGAGCAAAACGTGACAGAATGCTAGACCCACCAAGAGGCATGGCGGAGGATCCCCTCCTAAGGAATTACTTAGGAGGAGAAATCATCATCTCCAACGAGCTGGCGGAACTGCTGGAGGCCGGCGAGGAGCACGGCGAAATGGAAGTGGAGCAGGTATGGAGAAGCGGTGAGCACATCGAGCCGGCGAGCTCGTGGGAGGACAGCATGACAGCCAGGGAGAGACTGGCGAGGCAAAGCTGGGAAGGCTGCGGACCCGTCATCCAGCGCACGCCGCCGAGAGGTGTAGCGGCCGAGGGAGAGATGGGAGGATTCTGCAGGCAGTGGTCGGAACGCAACGAGGAGTGCATTCATGACCTGCGCGAGCAGGTGCTGCAGCTCCAACTGCAGTTCGTCCAGGTTCGGGAGAACCAAGCTGTAGTCCCGGAAGCGATCCCTCTCTCGAATCTGGACGATGCACTCCTCCCACGACCACTGCCTGAAGGTAGCGCGGACAGCACACCGGAGGACTGGACGCCGCTGCAGCACGGCGACGAGGTAGGCTTCTACAGGCAGTGGGCGGAGTCCAACCAGGAGCGCATTCGTGACCTGCGCGAGCAGGTGCTGCAGCTCCAACTGCAGTTCGTCCAGGTTCGGGAGAACCAGTCTGTAGCCCCGGAAGCGATCCCCCTCCCGGGTCTGGACGATGCGCTCATCCCCCGGCCACTGCCTGAGCCGGTCACGGAGGAAGACTTCGCGCCGTGTCTGCACGGAGAGGAGAGCGTTATCCTTCTGCCTCCCCCAGGTTTCAAGAACAGCGCGCTAGCGTGTCAGCAGCCGCTGCACCAAATACGAACTCTCCTGCAGCCTCCCAGCTTGGAGGACGACGTTACGCTGCAGTCGAGCGCCGTGCACGCTCCAACGCTGCAGTCGAGCGCCGTGCACGCTCCAACGCTGCAGTCGAGCGCCGTGCACGCTCCAACGCTGCAGTCGAGCGCCGTGCACGCTCCAACGCTGCAGTCGAGCGCCGTGCACGCTCCAACGCTGCAGTCGAGCGCCGTGCACGCTCCAACGCTGCAGTCGAGCGCCGTGCACGCTCCAACGCTGCAGTCGAGCGCCGTGCACGCTCCAACGCTGCAGTCGAGCGCCGTGCACGCTCCAACGCCGTCGAGCCCTGCACAAGCCCCAACGACCAATACACCTGTTCTGCCGCCGCCTCCCGGCTTCGGGGATAGCGAGCTAGCACGCCAGCAGCCGCTGTCCCACGCACCTGTTCTGCCGCCGCCTCCCGGCTTCGAGGACAGCGAGTTAGCACGCCAGCAGCCACTGTCCCACGCACCTGTTCTGCCGCCGCCTCCCGGCTTTGAGGACGACATTGAACTGGCGAACGCACGGCACGCTCCAGAGCCGTCGTCGAGCGCACTGCACGCTCCAACGCCGCTGTCGAGCGCAGAGTACGCTTCGACGCCGCTGTCGAGCGCCGAGTACGCTCCAACGCCGCTGTCGAGCGCCGAGTACGCTCCCACGCCGCTGTCGAGCGCACCGCACGCTCCCACGCCGCAGTCGAGCGCACCGCACGCTCCCACGCCGCAGTCGAGCGCACCGCACGCTCCCACGCCGCAGTCGAGCGCACGGCACGCTCCCACGTCGCAGTCGAGCGCACGGCACGCTCCCACGTCGCAGTCGAGCGCACGGCACGCTCCCACGCCGCAGTCGAGCGCACGGCACGCTCCCACGCCGCAGTCGAGCGCACTGCACGCTCCCACGCCGCAGTCGAGCGCACTGCACGCTCCCACGCCGCCGTCGAGCGCACTGCACGCTCCCACGCCGCCGTCGAGCGCACTGCACGCTCCACCGCCGCCGTCGAGCGCAGTGACCGCTCCACCGCCGCCGTCGAGCGCAGTGACCGCTCCACCGCCGCCGTCGAGCGCAGTGACCGCTCCACCGCCGCCGTCGAGCGCAGTGACCGCTCCACCGCCGCCGTCGAGCGCAGTGACCGGTCCACCGCCGTCGTCGAGCGCAGTGACCGCTCCACCGCCGTCGTCGAGCGCAGTGACCGCTCCACCGCCGCTGTCGAGCTCTGCGAAAGCTCCAACGTCGTCGTCGAGCGCAGTGCACGCCCCAACGCCGCTGTCGAGCTCTGCAAAAGCTCCAACGTCGTCGTCGAGCGCAGTGCACGCCCCAACGCCGCTGTCGAGCTCTGCAAAAGCTCCAACGTCGTCGTCGAGCGCAGTGCACGCTCCAACGCCGCTGTTGAGCTCTGCAAAAGCTCCAACGTCGTCGTCGAGCGCAGTGCACGCTCCAACGCCGCGGTTGAGCTCCGCAGAAGCCCCAACGCAGTCGTCGAGCTCCGCACAAGCTCCAACGCAGTCGTCGAGCTCCGCACAAGCTCCAACGCAGTCGTCGAGCTCCGCACAAGCTCCAACGCAGTCGTCGAGCTCCGCACAAGCTCCAACGCAGTCGTCGAGCTCCGCACAAGCTCCAACGCAATCGTCGAGCTCCGCACAAGCTCCAACGCAGTCGTCGAGCTCCGCACAAGCTCCAACGCCGTCGTCGAGCGCAGTGACCGCTCCAACGCCGTCGTCGAGCGCAGTGACCGCTCCAACGCCGTCGTCGAGCGGAGTGACCGCTCCAACGCCGTCGTCGAGCGCAGTGACCGCTCCAACGCCGTCGTCGAGCGCAGTGACCGCTCCAACGCCGTCGTCGAGCGCAGTGACCGCTCCAACGCCGTCGTCGAGCGCAGTGACCGCTCCAACGCCGTCGTCGAGCGCAGTGACCGCGCCAACGCCGTCGTCGAGTGCAGCACCAGCCCTGCCACGGCCGAGCACGTCACCAGCCCTGCCACGGCCGAGCACGTCACCAGCCCTGCCACGGCCGAGCACGTCACCAGCCCTGCCACGGCCGAGCACGTCACCAGCCCTGCCACGGCCGAGCACGTCACCAGCCCTGCCACGGCCGAGCACGTCTCCAGCCCTGCCACGGCCGAGCACGTCTCCAGCCCTGCCACGGCCGAGCACGTCTCCAGCCCTGCCACGGCCGAGCACGTCTCCAGCCCTGCCACCGCCGAGCACGTCTCCAGCCCTGTCACCCAGCCTCCTGGTCAGGAGGTGGAAGGTAGAACATTGGGGTGGGTGTCCGGGGCCTCCGATGATGCTCCAGAGGAGTATTTTTTTTTGGGTGGGTACTGTGACGGTTGACCCCTAGAGGGCGCCTAACGCCCGGTTTTGGTTTTCGTTTTGTAGTTTGGTTTGTGTTGAATGTTAAACTTCATTTCCCAGTTTGCACCTCGGTCAGGTGACGTAGAAGCTCACCTGAACCGAGGTAAGCCAATTATTAGTTGATTTATGTTTAGTTCTATAAATAGCCTGACTGAATCTCAGTCAGGCGTCTAGCATTAGTCTTTTAAGTTTAGTTTGTGTTGGAGTGCTTATGTTTTGTTTACTAGCCAAAATAAAGAACTTTGTTAAACCATCAGCTCGCCTCCGCGATCATGCCTCGCACACACATCCGACACAGACATAGAGCAAAACGTGTCAGATCATTTTACTATCCTGGAAAAGTGTGTTTGTTTGTTTGTTTGTTTGTTTGTTTGTTTGAGGTTTATGAGAAAACTGTGAGAAGCAGCTCAGAGTCAGAGAGAGCAGCTGTAACAGGAGAAATTTTAATAATTTTTTCACTGAATAACAGAGTTCATAAAGCCGCAGACACTCACACAGTCAGAAACTGAGCGTGCAGTCCAGAGACAGTGGACTGGGATAAAAATCCAATTAATGTTTTTGCACTGTATACAGTATAAGTTATGTTGCTTTTCAAACACACACACACACACACACACACACACACACACACACACACACACACACACAATAGGATAGGCTACCTGTCAATAAGATCCTGTTATCATGAAGCTCCTCCCTACTGATTCAGCTTCCTCTCCTCCTGCTCCTCCTCATTCTGCCCTTCACTCCGGCCCTCATCATCGATTACACTTCACTCCTGCTCTCCTCTATGACTCTACACCTGATCTTCTACACCTGTCTGATGAAGCTGCACAATGAAGAGGAGGTGACTGCAGCAGTCTCTACAGATGTCTGGAATCTTTGCACATTTGGCTGCAAACGTTTAAGCTTTTCTCATGTAGCTTTTACAAATTTTTTTGGCTCTGATGGTGGACATCATTGAGAAGAGAAATTAGCATAAGGCTAATTAAGGAGCTAATAAGCTAACAAACTGTCCTTTCACATTACAAAAACTCTGTAAGGAAATGCCCTAACCAGCGTGTATAGTGTAGATGTTTATTTTTTATATGATCTGTTCAGTTGGCTGTAAGTGTGTATAATATAATTTAAGTTAATTCTTTATTTGTCACATATACATCACTGCACAGTAAAACTCTTTCTTCACATATCCCAGTGTAACTGGGGTCAGAGTGCCGGGTCAGCCATGATACAGCGCTCTTGGAGCAGACAGGGTTAAGGGCCGCGCTCAAGGGCCCGACAATCACAACTTGGTGATGCTGGGACTCGAACCTCCGACCTACCGATCAGTAACTCAGTGCTTTAACCCTCTTAACCCCCCCTAAAAACATATACAAATATATTAACATGAGTTATGAGACATTTTGGGACATTTTACACACTGAATGTAAGGTTTTATAATATTGTAAGATATTATAATCTAATAAGAAGATTCCTGTGTCCTGAGAACAGACCCCTCACTGTGCTTCCTCATGTCTTATGTGGTAACACCTTCTATATCCTGAACCCAGACTAATATACATCCACATGGCTCTTGTCTGCTAGAACCCTTTTGTTTAATCAGGAGAATATAAATGTACAGTGGTGTGAAAAACTATTTGCCCACTTCCTGATTTCTTATTCTTTTGCATGTTTGTCACACTTAAATGTTTCTGCTCATCAAAAACCGTTAACTATTAGTCAAAGATAACATAATTGAACACAAAATGCAGTTTTTAAATGAAGGTTTACATTATTAAGGGAGTAAAAAAACTCCAAATCTACATGGCCCTGTGTGAAAAAGTGATTGCCCCCCTTGTTAAAAAATAACTTAACTGTGGTTTATCACACCTGAGTTCAATTTCTGTAGTCACCCCCAGGCCTGATTACTGCCACACCTGTTTCAATCAAGAAATCACTTAAATAGGAGCTACCTGACACAGAGAAGTAGACCAAAAGCACCTCAAAAGCTAGACATCATGCCAAGGTCCAAAGAAATTCAGGAACAAATGAGAACAAAAGTAATTGAGATCTGTCAGTCTGGTAAAGGTTATAAAGCCATTTCTAAAGCTTTGGGACTCCAGCGAACCACAGTGAGAGCCATTATCCACAAATGGCAAAAACATGGAACAGTGGTGAACCTTCCCAGGAGTGGCTGGCCGACCAAAATTACCCCAAGAGCGCAGAGACAACTCATCCGAGAGGCCACAAAAGACCCCAGGACAACATCTAAAGAACTGCAGGCCTCACTTGCCTCAATTAAGGTCAGTGTTCACGACTCCACCATAAGAAAGAGACTGGGCAAAAACGGCCTGCATGGCAGATTTCCAAGGTGCAAACCACTTTTAAGCAAAAAGAACATTAAGGCTCGTCTCAATTTTGCTAAAAAAACATCTCAATGATTGCCAAGACTTTTGGGAAAATACCTTGTGGACTGACGAGACAAAAGTTGAACTTTTTGGAGGGTGCGTGTCCCGTTACATCTGGCGTAAAAGTAACACAGCATTTCAGAAAAAGAACATCATACCAACAGTAAAATATGGTGGTGGTAGTGTGATGGTCTGGGGTTGTTTTGCTGCTTCAGGACCTGGAAGGCTTGCTGTGATAGATGGAACCATGAATTCTACTGTCTACCAAAAAATCCTGAAGGAGAATGTCTGGCCATCTGTTCGTCAACTCAAGCTGAAGCGATCTTGGGTGCTGCAGCAGGACAATGACCCAAAACACACCAGCAAATCCACCTCTGAATGGCTGAAGAAAAACAAAATGAAGACTTTGGAGTGGCCTAGTCAAAGTCCTGACCTGAATCCTATTGAGATGTTGTGGCATGACCTTAAAAAGGCGGTTCATGCTAGAAAACCCTCAAATAAAGCTGAATTACAACAATTCTGCAAAGATGAGTGGGCCAAAATTCCTCCAGAGCGCTGTAAAAGACTCGCTGCAAGTTATCGCAAACGCTTGATTGCAGTTATTGCTGCTAAGGGCGGCCCAACCAGTTATTAGGTTCAGGGGGCAATTACTTTTTCACACAGGGCCATGTAGGTTTGGATTTTTTTTCTCCCTAAATAATAAAACCCCTCATTTAAAAACTACATTTTGTGTTTACTTGTGTTATCTTTGACTAATAGTTAAATGTGTTTGATGATCAGAAACATTTTGTGCGACAAACATGCAAAAGAATAAGAAATCAGGAGGGGGGCAAATAGTTTTTCACACCACTGTATATGTATATATTTTGTTTCATTTTGTGGAGCATTTATTGATTTTGTCAGTGTTTATTTTTTCTTTTTTTCCCCTGATTATGTTCATTAGAAATCATGGTTTAGGTGTTTTGCTGAACTGCTTCATTTTTTTATTTTTTACCATTTAAAAAATATTATCTGACTTGATTTCATGTACTGACTAAATAATGTTAAAATATTTTCATCTTTCAGAACTCTTCAGATCCTCAGTGTTTCCCAAGTTTGAAAGATAAAAATTGTATTTAAACGACTGGAGCGTTTTAATTTTTGTCAGTCAAAACTCATTAAAGATATTCATTACAGATTAATTAAACATGACGAGCTACTGTTGACCCTCAACACACTGTATTGGATTTTCTTTCTTTTTTTTCTTTTTCTTGTTTTATCTAGTATAAATGTTCACATGTACAATATGTGTTTCATTACTAGATTGTAATAGAAAAGAAATAAAAAACATAAACAATATGAAATGTTCTATTGTGCTCTGCTTATCTAAATTATAACCATTTTCCTCCAGATGTTTAGGAGTGATGTTTGTAGCTGTGTACGATGGAGGTGTGTAGTGGATGATAACACCAGGCCACACTAATCAAACACCAAATTATTCATGATAATCTGTTATACAACATCCACATATTAGAGACACATCCACATTGATATGGTTTTGTACAAAATGTAGGTACGTAGGTTGTGATAGAAAGGTGTCAGAACACACAGTGCATCTCTGTTATGGTGGTAAAAGGGGCAGCTACTCAATATTAGGGGCAAATCATCAGTAATGAAACTCTCCACAGCATCGACAGTGGATTTGGGATTCTGAGCTTTAAAGATATTCAAAGGTTGTGGGTTTGAGTTCCACCACTTTTGTGACAAAAAAAATAAAAAATAAATAAATGACACAAGGGGGCAGCATCGGGGCATTTATAAATCAAAACAACATACATGAGCAGATGCTGCCCCCTTGTGGAGGATCTAAGTGTAGCAATACCAGAGGTACACTACAAAAATAGTCAAATTAAAAGTCACCAAATTAATGAGTAGATTTATAAACAAATAGGCAGAAGAAATGCACAGAATAAATAATACAGATAGATCTACAGATCAGATTAAAAATGTCCAGCTGTTATGTTCACACAGTAAAATACTTAATGTTGTACACAGTGTATTAAAACATATACAGGAACTGAACTCACAGTCTAAAACATTATAAACATTCATAATCACACACTGTTCATGTTCTGTGCTCAGATACAGAGTCACTTTTACTCCTTAATCTTCTGTTTCTAAACATGATATTTGTTTATGTGTTTATGCTTCTTTGTACACATATAACACCAGAGTCCAGTCTGTACCAAATGTAGAGTTTAACATTAGAACTAAAGAGCTGCTGAAGAAATTAGCTTAGATTAATCCTATGTTGTGATACAGAATAGAATGTACAGGGAGTCCAATACATTTATGTGATTTAAATTAAAAGTTATTATATGGATATGGAGCTTTACTCACTTTATTCAACACACTGCTATTATTCTGAACACCACTGTACAGTACGCGCGTGATTAAGAACTAATAGTGCTGAGCACAGGGGGCGGGGTTATCAGAGACGAGGGGGCGGGGCTATCAGAGGTGAGTGGGCGGGGCTTTCTCTCTGTAATGGAGCTGAAAGTGAAAGTAATTCTGGACTCGGAAACAGAACAACTGCACCGTCACACTTCCTGATATAACGGTTTAAAACAGGAGGAATTTATACAGTGACAATTTACACACGATATTTAAACTCTGTAATGAGGTAAATAGTGAAGATGATCTGGTGTGAAATGTGGACAGACTTCAGCTAAAGCAGCAGATATGTTTATATGAGGAACAGAAAAGGTAAGAGGAGTTAGCATCATGCTAAAGTACATGTTAGTCACCAACCACTCAATAACCTGTTAAACTAATCCTCCAAATACACCGTGGAATTGTGCTTTCTAACATTGTGTTTGTGTGAGTTAAGTTGTTTAAAAGGATGACTCTCTCTTTCTGTGTGTGTTTAGGATTTTATTAGTTTGAACTGACAGTAAGAGATAAAGATGGCGACTGCAAACAGTAAGTTACATTTACAGAGATACATTTATCTGTATTATTTACTGCAGATTAAACTAACTGTGTGTGTGTGTGTGTGTGTGTGTGTGTGTGTGTTTCCTACACAGATGAGTTTAAACTCATTGTTCCCAGGGGTACAGAGGTGTATAATCACTCTGCTGTGACTCTCTCGTGTCGTCTGTCTCCTGAAATCAGTGCTGTTAACATGGAGATCCGGTGGTTTAAGGAGACAGACTGTGTTTGTGTCTATAAGAACAGACAGGTGACAGAGGGGAGACGTTACGAGGACAGAGTGAGTCTGTTCACTCAGGAGCTGGAGAGAGGAAACGTCTCCTTACAGCTGAGAGACTTTACAGAGTCAGATGAAGGACAATACCTGTGTCAGGTCACTGATGGAGACAGAACAGAGGAGATTACAGTAGAGACGATCGAACGTAAGTGTTCCTGAACTCCACACTGTATAAACTCTACATCATCATCTGTGCTTCTCATCTCAGTAGATGAAACACACCCTCAGTATTCAGTATGAGGTTCAGTATACAGGGTGCTAATGTGGAGTGGAGTTTATTTTAGTCCAATAAACAGTGAGTGTGTTTTTCACTCTGATACACACCTGCACAAGGGCCTAAAAGCAGCAGCTTGTACAAATACTAATTAAATAGTGATTGATAAGTGAATCACATGTTACTTTTCCTGCTAATCAGGGATTCGTTCAATATAACTTTACATCAGAGACATTTTTACATCAGAGAGGAAATTTAGTTACACACTAAATGTGGCCTTTAGATTGTTAGGGTTATTTGATATTTAATAGAACAGATAATAAATATAGTGCTGAGAAACCAAACACACACATTGAGGTTAAAGTGAGACATACATTGGACTACTGACTAACCTCAACTATAAAGAGTAACTATTTAAAAAAAATGTAAAAATGTTAATTGGTCTGGATCAGGTTGTCTGCCAAATGCCATAAATGTAAATGTCTGATGTTTGACACTTTTAGAGTAAGAATATCTGACTAGTGGTTAATAACAGGTGTATAACAGTCCAGAGAACACATTAGTTAGTCAGGTATCTAACTTGGCACACACACTAATGCACCGTGTACACTTCTATATGGCTGTAAATTAATAAAAGAGACTAATAACAGGAGTTACAGCTTTTAGTGTTGGACTTGTGTTTTACACAAATCAGTCCACAAAATGATCCACAAGTTCCCTCAGCTCCTGATTCTGCATTGGCATCAGATCCTCTCCCTGATGAATAAGGTGGCAGCTTTGCTCTATGGCAGAAAGAGAGACAAGGGCTAAGGAGCGAGGAATTGCTTCAATCCACCATTTCAAAAGATTAATATGATACAGCTCAGTGCTTTTGCACTTACCCGGCTGTTGCAGATTATATTTCACTGGCTTGACTCGTTCCACAGCGGTTAAGGCTCCTTGCCAACGGGTAGGAACATGAGCACTGGGGAGAAGCAGCAGTACGATCGCCCACCTTAAATACGCGTGACTGAGCCGGCTGGTCGTAGGCGTGCTTCTTCTTCTCTTGTGCCTCTTGCGTGTGCCGTCCCATGATAGGGAGAACTTTGTTGATATTTGTTTGAAGTTCCTGCACAAACTCACTTACAAACCTGAATGGTGAGCGCTGCTCCTCAAAGGCTTCCTTGGCACACATCACACTTAACTTTTGACATGAATGGCGTACCTTGGTCTGTAAGTACTTCTTTGTGGAGGCTGAAAGGGTACGCTTATGATAGGCAGTGGAATTAGCAGAGCGGGGACGGGTTTAGCAGGTGCTGTACATTGACCGTTGGGACAGTTCTGACAGAATTCATGTACCTGGGCCTCTAAAGTGGTGCAGTGGTAAAGTGCTCGCCCTATCATCCGGAGATCGCCGGTTCGAACCCCGGGTGATGCTGTAACCTCTCACAGCCGGAGGACTAAGAGAGAGCTGATTGGCCGTGCTCTCTCAGGGGGAGGGATGAGAGGTACTCGTGCTCACACATTAATCACGGCTCTACAGCCAAACAGGGGCGTCTGTGAGCTCTGTGAAATCTGTACTTTATTTTCTCTATAGTGGTTTGCACCTCCCAAGGTGACCTCCAAAGGGTGGGAAATGTTCCAGGTGCATCACAGTGTGGATTTTAGCCTGTGAGACGACCTGAGATCACATTCAGATTCACATTGTTTTGTATGATTATACATATAAGTTATTTTCTACAAAGAAATATAAGGCTGGCCGGGGCTCCGGGTCGTCACAACACACTCTTACAAGTGAAGCGCAGTTGAACCTTGGATTACGAACATAATTCATGTGTCACGGGGCGTAGCGGAACGAGGTGAATCCAAGCGCAGATGAGAGACAGCAATGTTAAACAAGAGCGGGGTCGGAATGCGGATGCGGAGGTAAATACCGGGAGATCAGTCAGCGCAGCGTCTAAGCCAAATCGTGAAACAAGAGCCGTAGTCAGAAAGGGAAGCGTGAGTTCAAAACCGGGAGATCAAAGAGCGAGGCAAACAAAACCGAGACGAGAAACCGAAAGCAAAACGAGAAACAAAGCGGGCTTGGCAACGTGAAAGCAAGAAAAATAAACGCGAGAAAATCGGGGCAAAAATACACAAGATAATCCAGCGGTTTGAGCAGCGCGCAGCGCGTGCTTAAAATCGCTGGAGCAATCAGTGGAGGGAATGAGGAACAGGTGAGCAGACGGGGTTGAAACCGGGGCGTGGGAACTGCACATGACAGGCTAGGGAAAAACATGAGCACGTGAGAAGTGACAGCGTGGGAAAAAGACGGGAGATGGGGCGTGAATAATGACATCATGTTGGCTGTGGATTTGCCCGTGGCCTTACAGTTAAAGCCTCGAACTCCATTATGGGAAATTATTGACTTTGGAAAAACTTGTAAAAGTAAAGATGTAAAATTGCATCAGAGACAGAAGTGTTGTTACATGAAATTTGTCAAAGTGGAAGTTCTTTAGTCTTCATTAGTCTGGTCTGAGCTTTAGGCAGAGATCACTCATGTAAGTAACACACTGCACATAGCAGTCTCACTGGACTTTTTGAAGTTTTCAACAATAATTTTCTCTGCACATCTAATGGCAACTAAATGAGCTGCTTATTCAGAGTTCAGGAGGAAACACCACCGGAAATGGAACTAATTAATGCTGTAATAATAAATCTAATAATAATTATTACTGCTGTAAGTAAATTTTTCCTGATACAGATAGAAATGTGAATGAACGTGGTGATGCTCAGCATTTTCATTCGATATGACGCGTCTTATTCACCAGTTGAACACAGATGTGTGTTACTGCACCCAGTATTTAATTGTTTAATTATTAATTATTTATTATTCACTATGTTGTTATATTATAAATATAAATATTAAACTTTTAGCTGAACATCTTTGAACTAAAAGCAAAGAATGAAGTTATTCTGTCTGTAAATCATGAGTTTTTCTCATTATATTTTATCTAACATTACATTTCTCTCTCTGTTGTTCCACATGACACATTCAGTACGGGTGAGTAAATAACTCGACTTCACACTAATGATAAACATTTATACTTTATAAACTCATGAAATGTATTAGATTTTAATTCAGGTATCAAATAGAAACATAAAAACATTTCAGATGATGTTTATGTGAAGGACTCTGATCAGTAAGTGAAATTCCACTTCCATCAGTCAGCTTCTTTCCCACAATGCACCTATGTGTAACCCCACTGCACTGCAATAATGTAGACAGAGACGTTTAACATGTTGAGTAAAAGACACAACAAACATGTAACATATAACACACACCACTGCCAGACTCCATCAGAATCTCATACAGAATCATATAAGAATAAAAATATAACATTTCTCAGGATTCGTCTGGATAGAACAGTTGTCTATTCTGCAAGTGTCCAAGTAACATATCAGTATTTTTGTATTATTTTAATAAGCTGTGACTCATAATTGTGTTTTTACTGATACACAGAGTGACATGACATTTCCTGACACTTCACAATAAACATAAATCAGAGCTTTAACAGTGTTCAGTGCTTGTAGACAGAATAATTGCCATCACTCGCTCTGCATAACAATCACACCATATTGTAAAAAAACATTGACGAGTTGACTCTTAAAAGCCTAGCGTTTAGTCTCTTTATTGCCTCTTTTCCACTGCATAGTATGGCACAGCACGGTTCAGTACAGCTCACTTCGGTTCGGCTCAGTTCGACTCAGTTTGCGCTTCCACTGCAGTTTAGTAACGCTTTAGAGTGGGCGGGATTATTCACGTGTCGTTATAGTTGCAGCGCCTCTACTGCCGTGACATCATCGTAAATGCGCCACAAACAAACACACAACAATGGAGCATATCGACGGAATGGTGTTCTTCATTCTCGGCATGTGGATGTTTTTAACAGCAAGACGAAGGAGTTTGTTTCAAAAGAGGCTGATGGCAGGCAAAGAAAAATATTTGGTTAATCCAAAAAGGTGCGTCCGATCCTTCGCTGGCTGTTCTAAATATAGCGGTTCTGTTGTGTCTCATGTCGCAAGTTCAGTGACGCAGTAATGACGATTTTCTCCGGCCAATCAGTGACCAGCGGAGTTTACACGTCACGTTTTGGTAATGGTTCGGCGCGCTTGGAACCTCGGCTGAGGTAGTACTAAAAAAAGGACCAGGTACCAGGTACTGTTCCCAGTGGAAAACCCCCCAAAAGTGAGCTGAACTTAACCGTGTCGTGCCGTACTATGCAGTGGAAAAGCGCCATAAGCTAACAGTAGTAAGCCATATTAATGCACACAGCATAAAGACAACCTGACTGAACTGAGAACAGAAGTCCTTCACTTCATTTATAAAACTTCTATAATAGGAGAGAGGGATTTAGGAGTGAAAGAGAGAAAAACAGAACGAGATCACACATCTTCTCAAGTCTACTGCGACATATCATATGCTGTCGTAACAAATGTACAGTGGGAGCCACAGCAAATAGCCGCGACCGTGTAAATGATGTGCAAACGTCGTGTGACTGCCCTATGCATGCCGTATTCCCCCCTCCCTTTTCTGCCAGAAAGGCGTGTCAAGATTTCACAGTAAACACGCCCATTCAAGCCCTATTTATTCATTTACCTGGTGCCACCACTAGACGGCGCTTCATTCTCAAGAACACGTTCAAACAAGCCAGCTACGCTGAGTTGCAATCACGTGATTTTAACAACCCGCCTCCACCCCCGCCAAACTAATGCTACCAAACTACAGAAGTGAAGATGGTGGCTTAACGGACTATTCACGGTAAGTGATGTTTTATTTCATAAAATTTGTTCGGAGTAATTTACAGTTTATTTCCCAGTTTAGTTTTTTATTGGCCGTTTTAAATATCACTGGCAGCACCAGCAGCGGTCAGATGTAACTTTAGAGAAATTAATGATCTGTTTACCAAGTCTGGAGTTAACATTACAGCTTACTGTCAGTGTCACAAACTCACAATGTCACTCCACTTTAATTCAAAAAGATGCTCAAGCTTTGAAAATACTACTAATGTCCGTATTACAAAAGCTGCACTACCCGATGAAGAGTGTTTGTGCTCTCTGTAAATACTGAGAGAATCTGACTGCGTGTTGTCTGGATAAATTCAGTGTGTATTTATTCTTTGGTTAAGAGTTAATCTGCAGGTTATTTCTGTAACTGGAATATAATGTGATGCAGTTCATGAGGGACACAAGATGAGGGTAGCTGTACAGGAGCTAGCGAGCTAAACGCTCATATTTTACGGTTTATATTTTATCCACTTTGGCCGTGACTTTCCGCGGTAGCGCGAGCGCTTAGTTAACGAGCTGGATAAAAACACTGAAGTGTTTACCAGTAAAGGAGGAGGAGGGGGGAGGTGTGTGTGTGTGTGTGTGTGTGTGAGGGGAGGTGTGGGGGGGGACTTCAGTAAGTTATACAGTAGTTTGGTTTCAGAGATGAACTAATGCTCATATACGAGTGTTATATCGCTTAACTTATTTGTATGAGAAGCGCATTAAGTAAATTCTCGGTTAATTTAATTCAGACGATAATACAGACAGACTGTGATTAACACTAACAAAGTTCACTGGTTAACATTAGCACAGGCAGTTTATTTACATTCCAGAATTTCCAAACCCGTATTTTACACACTCTGTGGTAAATAGGTTTATTAATATATTTTATATTTATTAGAACTATATGTTCTGTAAAGTTTATTTATCTTTGTCTTCACTAAATTCTCCTGTCGTCGTTAAGCAGAGCTCTGCTGTGGAGGATTGGGGGGTCATACGGCTGACGACTGGACTTTTGGAGCTACAGTACAGGAGGAGCCTGAACAAGCTGTTGAGGGAGCTGTAGGAGGGATGACGTCACAGTCCGACAGCTTTAGAATGATGTTTGGTCAGGTCTACCTATGAACACGGCTGTTCAGCAGTTCTAAACACAAGCGCAGGGTCTGTTTTTGTCCTTAACTGAAATACTTCAATACGTTAATAATGAATTTATTTTGCTGAATAAGGTAATAAGCGATATTTAAACCAAACCAGTAAGTTAAGTAAGTGTTCCATACATTAAAGTACTGTGTATAACCAAGTGCCCTAGCAAACACAGTTACAGTTTACAGTACAAACAAACAAAGAGGGTGTGCGCTGGGGGGATTGGAAGGTGACTGAGAATACTCATTTACAAGACAAAAGATGGTCAGAGGCAGGGCCGTTCTAGACCAGACTATATGGGGGGGGGGGGGTAGTCAGAAATTTGAAGGGGGCATCATGTTCGAGCACTGTTTTTCCCCTGGGCTTATAGTAACAGTATTGTCCTTGCTAAATTGTGTTGAGGCACGCAAACACCCTGACCACAGGTGGCAATCTCTCAGGGGGGGAACTTAAAAATTAAATAAATTAAATATCCTTAATCCAGATTTTATCAATCAATGACATAACATTTATCTAAGCTGGATGGTCAAATTCTCAAAAACGTTTAACCTAAAGTAAGACATAACACACTATCACTAAAATATTTACAAAACTGAAAGGTTGTCTTATGAATAATAAAAAATACAAACTAAATTAAAACAGATGGGCTACTGAACAGATCATAATATGTTTTATGTTATATATATACACGTTAATAATTTACACCATGATAACATTTGTATTTATGTTTTTTGTATATATTTTTAAATGTTCAAATGAACGTTTCAGAGTATATAATTTGTTGTGTCATCTGTGTGTCACGCTATCTCTTGCAAACACACACACACACACACACACACACACACAAATAACACATGAAATCGCGTAAAACCAAATGAAACTAGGGTAAAAAATATAAGCAGTAAAAATACAGTAGTATCCTGTAGGTGATTCCTGTCCTGTGATAACAGGCACTAACACTCTAGAACTGTTTAGTTCTGTTAGTATATTGTTTTCAAGTGTGAATGTTTATGGGGATTAAATCTGTCTCTGCTGCTGCATCTATTCACAGTTGTGATAAGTGATTTATGCCCCATCAGATCTTTGATGTGGGACGTTATGCTGGTTAAATGACTAAAGAAATACTGATCCGTACAGATATTTGTTCCAGATATTATGCGCCATTAATCAATTTGTTATGCCAATTTGACTATCAGCGAAAACATAAAAAATATAACGAAAACAAACCAAAGCAGACGTTAAATTTTAAGCTTTACTTTCAAATTCAAATATTATTTTGCACATACACTGTACGATATGCAGTAAAATGCTTATAAATCTGTGCTTTAGTACCACGCGCTAACCGATTGCGCAACTGGAGCCACATGAAAGTTGCTCTTGTCAGAGCATCCTCTCTCTCGTGCACACACACACACACACACACACACACACACACAAATAAAATAACAAATGAAATTGAAACCAAACGAAATATAAGCAGTAAAAAATCTGTAAAAATACATTAGTATAACAGGCGCTAACCCTCTGGAACATTGTTTTTACAATTGTTTCCAAGTGTTTATGGGGATTTAATCTATCTCTGCTGCCGCATCCATTCACAGTTGTGATAAGTGATTAATGCCCCATCAGATTTTTTGATGGGGGAGCATTATGCATGATTAAATGACTAAAGAAATACTGATCCATATGGGCAGATATTTGTTCCAGATTGCATGGTCCATTAATTGCCTTTGTAATGCCACTTGTTGATCAGTGAAAAAAAACATCAGCGAAAACATCATCAAAAATATAACGAAAACAAACCCAAACAGATGTGAGGATTGCCCACTAGAAGGCAGTGTTTATTAGTTTGTAGTTTTGGTTCATAGACTCAGTTGCCCAGAAGGCACCTCAATCAGGTGACGCGGATGCTCACCTGAACTGAGGATGCTCATTAGAATTGTTTTATGATTATTAAAGACTCTTTTTGTGTCACCTCATACCCCTCTGCGCCTATGCCTCACCTTCATGCCCACAGTCCAACATCTAACAGTTCGTGACAAAATGCTCGACCATACAAAGGCATAGCAGAGGGCCCCCCCTGGGAGAAAAATTGGGGGGGGGAGGGGTGGGGGGCTGGGACTATAACGCTGGGGCAGGCTGACTGGTGATAATCAGCTTGCCCCAAATCAAATCAAGTTCACCAGCGCGCCTCAGGGGAGGCTCCAGAGAACCCAGTCACACCCAGATGAAGCCCTCACCACGCTCTCCAGCCTCATCGGCAACCGCCAGGGTCCAATGGAGGAGGCACAGCAGCCACCATCGCCGGACTTTGAGGGCGGAACCAGAGCGTGCTTCCATCGTCATCCGGAGTCAAAGGAGGAAGCAGGACTGCATCAGCCGCCCAGCGTGAGGACATCACAGTGCTGCATCAGTCGCCCGACTTGGAGGACGACTCTGCGCTGCAGGCGCTGCTCTACCTGCAAGAGCGACGCAGCGCTGCCTCCAACGCCCGGCCTACACCAGCGATCTGGCACTGCCTCCGCCACCCGGCCTACGGCATTGATCCGGTGCTGCCTCCGCCACCCGACGATGTCGTGAGCTCACCGCCGCTCAGCCCCGAGGACGAGCCATTGCTGCCTCCGCCACCCAGCCTCGAGTGCAGGCCGCTGTTGCATCCGATGCCTGGCTTCGGCGGCAATTCAAGCTCGCCCTCCCTCCCACCCACCTCGGGGAGCCTGCTCGTCGGCGTCGCAGTCGGGTGGAAGGACCCGGGACATGGGGAAGGGTACCCAGGACCTCCATTAGTGCTCCGGAGGAGCGTTTTTAAGGGGGGGGGGGTACTGTGAGGGTTGCCCACTAGAGGGAAGTGTTTATTAGTTTGTAGTTTTGGTTCATAGACTCAGTTTCCCAGAAGGCACCTCAGTCAGTTGACGCAGATGCTCACCTGAACTGAGGATGCTCATTAGAATTGTTTTATGATTATTAAAGACTCTTTTTGTTTCACCTCATCCCCCTCTGCGCCTATGCCTGACCTTCATGCCCACAGTCCAACATCTAGCAGTACGTGACAGCAGACGTTACATTTTGAGCTTTACTTTGCAACAAAATATCATCTATCAGTAATTTAAATGGAACTAGGTAAAATACACCGTAATGTAAAATACTGTATACATCCCGCATTTGTATTCCGTAACTACAATGATCGGTATAGACAAATTACAGACGTTAACGTGTCTTTAAGGATTATTTCAGGATGTCTTAAAACATATTTCACTTACTAGTTTCATTCATACATTATTAAATAATAAATAGCATAATCATCATGGGTTGTGTATTGAGTGATTTATTCATCGTTATGTTTTATTCATCATCATTTTTTTTTTTACCACGTCATCTATTTATGAAACTATGTTTCATACATACAGTTCTTGTAATATACATACAAGAACTGTATGTATCTTAAAGATATGGTATTGGGTTTCCTGGACACTGCAGTTAACTCTGCCAGTCAATGCTCCATCTGGCGGGATTATACAGCATTGCAACCATCTCTTTAAAAAGCGCATGGGGGCGTTTATGGGACGGGTCATCGTTAACTGCGTCATCGCGGGGGATCACATTCCGTGCACGAAGCGTGCATGGTGCCGTCATGATTCTGTCATGGATCTATCATGCTCCAAGTGGCTGTTTGATGTGGCTCCCATTGTATAGACGAGGCAGTAGCAAAGCACATCATTCTGTTATCTGTTCAGTTTTTACATTGATAAATGTCTGTGTTTTTAATTAAAGGAAGTGGTAATCTGATATTCTGTACATTCCTTTACGTACTACAATAACACATAGATATATTACAGAATATTTAACTATAGATTTAAAATACACAGGTAGAAATGCACATATACTGACATACTGTATCTAAGAGCCATATCACATTTGTTATGTAAGATGGATCTGCAGAATTTGTTGTTGTGTTTATTTTATTTTATTTGTTGTTAATTCATTTCATTCTACCTTATTCTATTCATTAGTTAAGAATTAAGCATTAAGTTTGTTACATAAGCCATAAGCTTTAAATTTGTTAGTTATGCATCCATTTTGACGATCGTAAGTTGGTCTGTGATGTCATTCCACTATGACATGCATTTGTATGACTATTGCATGCTAGAAAATTCAGCTTAGATGCGGAAGGCTACGGAAACACAAGCTTTTGACCGTGAGCTACAAGTAAGCAGATATATACAACGAAAGTGTTGTTAGATGCGTGAGCTGAACGCAATGAGATAGATATAACATAGGTTGTTGTAAAAGTCAGAAATTTACAAGATGCAGCCACAGGTGTTGTAACCACAGTGGATTTACTCAAGACGACTGTATGAAGTGTTGAATCTTTTGATGCTGAAAATAAAATACCAAGACAAAGAAATCATCGGACTTCCATCCTTTGAATAAATGATCCAACCAAAGCTACGCGTCAAAACTAGTGAAATGACATGACCGCATCTACATTAAAGTCAAAAGCTTACTCCGTTGTTTAAGCGCGAAGATAAGTGACTGTTGAAATTGAAAATGAAAGAGGATTTGAGTGCTCTGCACTTCACTATGTCTGACGGCGAGAACAACAGTTATAGTTGAGTCTGAGCATGAGACGGCGCTCGAGGAAGAAGACCCAATAAGGAAGCTTCCGAGCAGCGCATACCCTCACCTTTCCAACTCAAAATGCAACAGCCGAGCGCAGCTTGCAAAGGAGAGCGCAGTCACTGAACTGAGCAACGCGCACCTAAGCAGCGCATACTCTACAGACTTGGAACACAATGAACTCTATGAGCACAGCGTGCCCACGGAATATCACGAACACGCTTCGTGGCAGCCGTTCGAGAGTCACGTTTCGAGGCAGCCCGTTCAAGCGAACCCATCAGTGCCAGACCTACAATGGCAAGTACTCAAAATGAATGTCCCATCCTGGACAATGTTATGTCAGAGCTTCAATACAGTACATTATCGAATGCCAACGCTCTACGGGGCAGCGCACTCAGGCATGCCCATGAGCTCAAACCCACAAATGACAAGTACCCCGAAGATTCTACCCACAACAATGAACAACTATGGGAGGGTTATGATGCAGTACGATGTCAAATGCAACTCCAGGCAGTTCCCCCTGGCGCGCTTGCAAGTATAAATCAGCAACTGATAAGCACCTTAAGAAACCCATTTAGTATGACAGAATGCACTACTCAAGACAATGAACACTTACGTCAGAGCCTCGACACAGTAGGGCTCCAGATGCAACGTCAAGCAGAACTCACAGAAATGCTCGCAAGAAGCGAGCCGGCAATGCGACAAGATAGTTCCCATAGCGTTCTCACGCAGCATCTCGTTCCCGCCTTTCAGGGAACAGGGTTACAGCAAAGTAACCCGAGACGTTCCCTTTCAAGGCTTCACTCGATGCTGCGTGAGAACGCTATGGGAACGAGAATACCAACGCCGCCGCACTACAGGTGTCTGGACCCCAAGGTTGTGTAGCGTGTGCGCACAAGACCGAGAAGGTCTCAGATTCATGTCTGGGAAGCTGACTCGAGGAGCCCAGAGTGGCATGGACATCCAGACTATAAAATCTTACAAATGTGTGCGGAGAGGACCAACCCGCCGCGTCACACACTTGTTGCAGGGGAGTACCTCTTGCAAGAGCAATAGATGAGGCGACCCCTCTGGTTGAATGAGCCCTGACTCCTAGAGGTGAAGTGAGTCCATGCGCCTCGTAGGAGAGGGCAATAGCATCTCTCACCCAGTGTGACAGAGTATGTGTGGTGGCGGCCGCCCCCGGTTGCGGCCTCCATAACATATAAAGTGTTGCTCCGACTTACGCCACTAGCTGGTTCGGTGGACATAAGCCTGAAGAGCACGTACTGGGCACAGTAGGTGAAGTTTCTCCTGCTCCGAATCCGCAAAAGGCGGAGGACAGAAGGCTTCCAGGATGACAGGGTGCATGGTTGAGAAAGGAACTTTCGGTAGATAGTTTGGGTGAGGATGCAGAATGGCCTTGACTAGCCCAGGGGCAAAGTCCAGGCAAGATGGGGAGACTGACAATGCACGCAGGTCTCCGATCCTCTTTAGAGAGGTAATGGCCATGAGAAGAACCATCTTGAGAGTCAGAAGCTTGTCGGGTGCTGACTCTAGTGGTTCAAAGGGAGTGCCGATTAGACCTTCGAGCATGATAGATAAATCCCACGAAGGAGCCGTGACTCTAGTGGGTGGCCTCAACCGTTTAGCTCCACGAATGAAACGGGCAACTAAAGGGTGATTTCCCACAGTAACCCCTTCAGTCAGGACGTGGCAGGCTGAAATAGTGGCCACGTACGTTCTGAGGGTACTAGGGCACAAGCCCGAGGACAATTTCTCTTGCAGGAACTCCAGCACTGAAACGATTTGGCAGTGGACTGGGTCCACCTGCTTTGCCATGCACCAGCTCTCGAATACCTTCCATTTGAAGGCATAAATCCTTCTAGTGGAGGGAGCCCTAGCACTCAGGATGGTGTCAATTACGTCGGCTGAAAGGCCAGCTTGGCTCAATTGGTCCCGTTCAGGGGCCAAGCGTGAAGGTTCCAGAGCTCGGGCCGGGGATGAAATATTGTCCCCTGCGCCTGAGATAGAAGATCCCTCCTCACTGGAATCATCCAAGGTGAGCCGTTGAGGAGCGATATTATCTCTGAGAACCATACTCTGGAGTCTCAAGGGGGCATCCATGCATTTTGTGTATGTGCGGGGTGATAGGGCTAGACCGAATCGAAGAACCCGAAATTGGTAGGCTTTTCCCCCAAAAGCGAACCTCAGGAACTTTCTGTGCTGTGGCAAAATTTCTATGTGGAAATATGCGTCCTTTAAATCTACAATAGTTTTTATGGTCAACATTTTGAAATTGCATTTTTTGAGATAGCGGTTCAAACCGCGAAGATCCAGAATTGGACGCAGACCCCCGTCCTTTTTGGGGACCAGGAAGTACCGACTGTAGTAACCTGACTCCATATCTGGAGGAGGAACCTGTTCTATGGCTCCCTTCTGCAGTAGTTTCTGGAGTTCGGAACTCGGTATCACGGAAGTGGAGACCACGCTGTTGAAACGCGGAGGGCGATATGCAAACTGTATCCTGTATCCTTTCTGTACAGTCTTTAAAACCCAGGGGGATATGCCTGGCAGTAGCTTCCACGCTGCCAGCTTCTCCGAAAGGGGTGCAAGTATTTCTACTGGGCTGGGGGGTGTTAGTGGTTCGGTGTCCTGGAATATAGCAGGATGCGACCGAAGGACGAATGTGTCGTTTGAGACCGGTGTTGTCCGAAACACCAAAGGTGGCGGAAACTGAACATCGATCTCCTGCGGGTGCCCGGGGGGGGGGGCATGCTCCTAAATGCCCGTCCCCAGGGGGGGTCACCCCCATGGTCCTGAGCTCTGCTCTCAGGAACGCTTCTTCGCAAAGAAGACAGAGCGATCTGTTTTCTTGGAGACGGCCTGAGGGGGGCGCCGAGCCGTACCCCAGTCCTTACGGGGGGGTGTGCGGCTACTGATGCTTTCCTTCTGCGCCTCCCGTCCAGCGAGATTTTGATCGGGTCGAGGTTGGGTAGCCGATGGCCTCGACACCTGGGCACAGCGTGGGAGAAATTTCCCAAAAGCTTCTTCATAAAGACTGGCCTCTCTAAATCTGGTGGCGACGGTATTAACCGCTTCGCCAAATAGGTCTGAGGGTGAGATGGGGGCATCAAGAAGGAATGCCCGATCTTTGTCCTTAATGCCAGTTAAATTTAGCCAGAGGTGCCTCTCTGTGGACACCAGGGAGGCCATAGAACGGCCAATAGCACAGGCTGTCTGTTTCGTCGCACGCAGGGACAGATCAGTAGCCCGGCGTAATTCTATGAACGCTTCCTGATTCATATTGCCGCTCGTGCTCAGATCATTCAGCAGGTCAGCCTGATACGCCTGCAAAACCGCCATGGTGTGCAGGAAACGTTCGACTGCGCGTTTTATAACCTCAATTAACTCCTCATACTCTTTATCATCTCTAGAGGATCGTTCTGAGGTAGCTACATCCATATCTAAAGAAGCAAGAGAGTGAGTCGCTCCCAAACACTCCCGAGAAGCACCGAAGTGCGCTCGCGAAGTGGAGGGAGAGAGAGCGTGATCCGGGGAGGACGCGAGAGAAAGGAGGGGCTCCGTCTCTCGTGCCTCGGCCAAATCAACCTGTGAGCCCCAGGATTGCAGAGTGGCTCGTGGCTCCCTAAAGAACGCGAGACGCGTTCGTAGCACCTTCATCTGGAGATTATCACAGTGCTCACACTCTCCTTCAAGTCCAAGGAGAGCGTGGCTTTCACCCAAACATTCAAAACAGAGGCTATGACTATCGTTTTGAGAAAGACGGTTGAAACGCTAAACTCGGCCATTTTATCTGGTGAGTTTTATTGTTTTTTTCTCTCTGTTTAGAATGGTTCTTTTTTTTTTTAAATGCTTGCTGCACACACGCGATCACAAGTCAGCATGAAGACAAATGATATGAAGGTCGTTGCCGGCTCACCGGAATTTATAACCTCCACCTGATCTAATCAGATGACGTCACCTGACCGAGGTTATATATAGCCAGATAATGGCGTTTTTGCACACATGCTTCACAGCCGGCAATGCGACAAGATAGTTCCCATAGCGTTCTCACGCAGCATCGAGCGAAGCCTTGAAAGGGAACACATGATATCCACCCTGCCACAGCGCAACATTCCTCCGTACGACGGGAACCCATTTAAATTCTCGTCCTTCATGATATCCTTTGAGCGTTTCGTTGAATCCAAAGCTGACATCGACTCACAGCAGCACTACGAGCTCCACGGAACAAGAGCCAAGTTCGCCCAGCATCAACAAGCTAGACTGTATTCCAACCTGTCCTTCGCTGACCTGGACACCGCAACCAGCGACAGAAAACCCAGTCACACACCCCAAACAAAAGGGCCAAGGAAAACCCAGGGTCAGCTTCGCAACCGAGGTCAGACAGCTTGGTAAACATTACAAAGACTCGATTATAAAAGGGAACGCCAGTGCATTACCTGTCAGCGCCTTCACTAAACTGTGCGCACATTGCAAAGGGGAGCATATCTTAGATGATTGCTTCCAATTTAATGATAAGACACACAAAGACAAAGTAGAGTTCTTTAAAAGGAATGGATTTTGTCTCGGATGTTTAAGAAAGGGTCATTTATGGAAAGACTGTGCCAGAAAAATAACATGTTCATTGTGCGCAAAGCCACATCCTCGCATGCTACACATAGCAGTGCAAGACACGGCGCAGTTAGCCACAAGCGCCAACGAAAATGAAACTGAAGGTGACACAAAAAATACACCATCTGCAATGAGCCACGAATCAAATGCCCTCACTGGGGCTGGAGGTAATTGCATCCTCCCCATAGTACCTGTTAAAATAAAGTCCAAGGAAGGTGACAAAATTACAGAAGTGTATGCATTTATAGACCAAGTTAGTTCCGCCATATTCTGTACAGAGTCCTTAGCAAGGCGATTAAATGTACAAGGCAGAAGAGTTAAAATACTGCTGAGCACCATGAACTCAACAAAACTTGTAGAAAGTTACATGCTCAATGATTTGGAGATTAGTAGCCTGGAAGAAAACACCTTTATTGAACTTCCCAATGTGTATACACAAAAGAATATCCCAGCTACAGTGGAAAGTATTCCACAACAGCACGACATCGACCAGTGGTCCTACCTTAGCGAGGTAATGTTACCCCAGATTAGTGCCGGAATTGAAATTCTCATAGGAAATAAAGAGCACAAACTCCTAGAGCCACGGTGAGTAATCAATGGCAGGGATGAAGGGCCATACGCGGTGCAGAGTGCTCTCGGATGGACTGTGAACGGGCCTCTCTGAGAACCCGACGAACCAGTGATCGTTACAGTTAACCGAACCTCTATTGAAAGTGTAGAACGAATGCTGATAGAGCAATATCACCATGATTTTTCCGAACGAAATTGCGATGACAAGGCAGAGATGTCACAAGAGGATTATCAGTTCTTAGATCTCGTTAATAACTCTTTGCAGTTCACAGATAATCACGTCTACATCGGCCTCCCACTTAAGAAAACATCCGTTCAAATGCCCAACAACAGAAATGCAGCCAGCAGCGCGCGTCCGAGCAGTGCGCGTCCGAGCAGCGCGCACTCTCACCTTTCCAACTCTAAAGGCAATTGCCGTGCCCTACTGACTTTCATTCCCGAGAGCGAAAGGATCAAAGACATGAGAGACTTGAGCAAAGACTTGAGCAAAGATGCACTGCCCATCGAGAGAGCTCTCGGGGTGCTGTGGTGCATTAACTCAGACATGTTCAAAATTAGTTTTAAAGAACGACCTGTGACAAGCCGAGGAATCCTGTCAATTACCAGTTCGATTTACGACCCCTTAGGTTTTCTCGCACCTGTCATACTGCCAGCCAAAACTCTAATGCAAAAGTTATGTAAAGAAAATCTTGCATGGGTCGACGATGTTCCCGAGCAGTTTGCTAAAGCATGGAAAACCTGTCTGCAATAGCTGCCCCAACTGTCCGAATTCAGCATAGCAAGGTGCGTGAAATCAGCCGACTTCGGAGTTACAGCTACAGCACAACTCCATCACTTCTCGGATGTGAGTGAAATGGGATATGGAGTTGTCTCATACCTCAGCTTAGTAAATGCTGATGGACTTACACATTGTGCATTCATGATGGGGAATTCCCGTGTAGCACCCCTGAAGCAAACCACAATTCCACGAATGGAATTGACGGCGGCAGTGATCGCTGTAAAAAATGACAAAATGTTGAGAGAGCAACTAGAATTGAAATTACTAGACTCAATGTTTTGGACTGACAGTACAACTGTTTTGAGATACATTGACAATAAAACACATAGTTTTAAGACCTTTGTGGCCAACAGAATTGCCACTATAAGAGAGTCAACCAAGACAAAGCAATGGAGGTACGTCAACACCTCAAAAAACCCAGCTGATTCTGCATCCAGTAGGGTATCCTGTGAAAAGTTTATGAAAAACGTCACCTGGATTCACGGCCCTTCCTTTCTCAAAGAAGCAGAGTGTAACTGGCCTGAAAACATTTATGACACGTCAGTGAACGCAAATGACAACGAAATTAAGCTCTCAGCTTTGGTGAACATTATGAGCATTACAGAAAGCACAGACGCAGTGATTAAATTAATTAATTATCACTCCGACTGGCACAAGTTAAAAAGATCCGTTGCCTGGATCCTTCGCATCAGAGACATCTTCTTCTTTGTCTTTCGGCTGTTCCCTTTCAGGGGTCGCCACAGCGAATCATCTGCCTCCATCTAACCCTATCCTCTGCATCCTCTTCTCTCACACCAACTAACTTCATGTCCTCTCTCACTGCATCCATGAATCTCCTCTTTGGTCTTCCTCTAGACCTCCTGCCTGGTAGTTCCAACCTCAGCATCCTTCTACCAATATATTCACAATCTCTCCTCTGAACATGTCCAAACCACCTCAATCTGGCCTCTCTGACTTTATCTCCAAAACATCTCACATGGGTTGTCTCTCTGATGAACTGATTCTTGATCCTATCCATCCTTGTCACTCCCAAAGAGAACCTCAACATCTTCAGCTCTGCTACCTCTAGCTCTGCCTCCTGTCTTTTCTTCAGTGCCACTGTCTCTAAGCCGTAGAGCATTGCTGGTCTCACCACTGTACTGTACACCTTTCCTTTCATTCTCGCTGATACTCTTTTATCGCACAACACACCTGACACTTTTCTCCACCCATTCCAACCTGCCTGTACTCGTCTCTTCACCTCCTTTGAACACTCTCCGTTGCTCTCGACCGTTGACCCTAAGTACTTAAAATCCTGCACCTTCTTTACCTCTGCTCCCTGTAGCCTCACTGTTCCTCTTGGGTCCCTCTCATTCACACACATGTATTCCGTCTTGCTGCGGCTAACCTTCATTCCTCTGCTTTCCAGAGCGTACCTCCACCTCTCCAAATTTTCTTACACCTGTTCCCTGCTCTCGCTACAAAGTACAATGTCATCTGCAAACATCATAGACCATGGAGACTCCTGTCTAACTTCATCTGTCATCCTGTCCATCACTAGAGCAAACAAAAAGGGGCTTAGAGCCGATCCTTGATGCAGACCCACCTCCACCTTGAACTCTTCTGTCACTCCTACAGCACATCTCACCCCTGTCTTACAACTCTCATACATGTCCTGCACCACTCTAACATACTTCTCTGCCACTCCAGACTTCCTCATACAACACCACAGCTCCTCTCTCGGCACCCTATCGTACGCTTTCTCTAAATCTACAAAGACACAATGCAACTCTTTATTACCTTCTCTGTACTTCTCCATCAGCATCCTCAAAGCAAATACTGCATCTGATGTACTCTTTCTAGGCATAAAACCATATTGCTGCTCACAAATTCTCACCTCTGCCCTTAACCTAGCTTCCACTACTCTTTCCCACAGCTTCATTGTATGGCTCATTAGCTTTATGCCTCTGTAATTGCCACAACTCTGCACATCTCCCTTGTTCTTAAAAATCGGCACCAATACACTTCTACTCCATTCCTCTGGAATCCTCTCACTCTCCAAGATCTCGTTAAACAAACTAGTCAGAAACTCTACTGCCACCTCTCCTAAGCACTTCTATACCTCCACAGGTATGTCATCAGGACCTCTTCATCCTCTTCAACGCCCTTCTCACCTCACTTTTACTAATATTTGCTACTTCTTGGTCCACAACAGTCACCTCTTCTACTCTTTGTTCCCTTTCGTTTTCCTCATTCATCAACTCCTCAAAGTACTCCTTCCATCTTGCCATCACCCTCCTGGCATCTGTCAGTACATTTCCATCTCTATCTTTAATCACTCTAACCTGCTGCACATCCTTCCCATCTCTATCTCTTTGCCTCGCCAACCTGTACAGATCCACCTCTCCCTCCTTACTGTCCAGCCTAATATACAAGTCCTCATATGCTCTTTGTTTGGCCTTTGCCACTTCTACCTTCGCCTTACGGTGCATCTCCCTGTACTCCTGTCTACTCTCTTCAGTCCTCTCAGAGTCCCACTTCTTCCTAGCTAGCCTCTTTCCCTGTATACACTCCTGGACTTCCTCATTCCACCACCAAGTCTCCTTGTCTCCTTTTCCCTTACCTGATGATACACCAAGTACCCTCCTACCTGTCTCCCTGATCACATTGGCTGTAGTTGTCCAGTCAACTGAAAGCACCTCCTGACCACCCATAGCTTGTCTCAACTCCTCCCTAAAGACTACACAACATTCTTCCTTTCTCAGCCTCCACCACTTTGTCCTCTGCTCTGCCTTTGTCCTCTTCACCTTCCTCACCACCAGGGTTATTTTACACACCACCATTCTGTGTTGTCTGGCTACACTCTCCCCTACCAACACTTTGCAGTCACTAATCTCTTTCAGATTACAACGTTGACACAAGATGTAGTCCACCTGAGTGCTTCTGCCTCCGCTCTTATATGTCACCCTATGTTCCTGCCTCTTCTGGAAGAAAGTATTTACTACTGCCATTTCCAACCTCTTTGCAAAGTCCACCACCATCTGTCCTTCTACATTCCTGTCCTGAAGACCAAACCTGCCCATCACATTTTCATCCCCTCTGTTCCCTTCCCCAACATGTCCATTGAAGTCTGCACCAATCACAACTCTCTCACCTCTGGGGATGCTCTGCATCACTTCATCTAACTCACTCCAGAATTTCTCCTTCTCTTCTAACACACATCCTACCTGTGGAGCATAACCACTAACAACATTGAACATCACACCATCAATTTCCAGCTTCAGACGCATCACCCTATCTGATACTCTCTTCACCTCTAGGACATTCCTTACAAACTCCTCTTTCAGGATAACTCCTACTCCATTTCTTTTCCTATCCACACCATGGTAAAACAACTTGAACCCTGATCCTAAGCTTCTAGCTTTGCTACCTTTCCACCTGGTCTCCTGGACACACAGTATATCCACCTTCCTTCTCTGCATCATATCAACCAACTCTCTAGCCTTCCCTGTCATGGTCCCAACATTCAAGGTCCCTACTATCACTCCTAAACTCTTTCCTTTCCTCTTCTCTCTCTGCTTCGAACACGCCTTCCTCCTCTCCTTCTTCGGCCAACAGTAGCCCAATTTCCACCGGCACCCTGTAAGTCAACAGCACCAGTGGCGGTCGTTGTTAACCCGGGCCAGAACTCAAACAGGGAATTCCCACACAGCAAAAATGAAAGGCATCTGTAAAAAGAAACAGCTGCTCATCCAAACTGGAACTTCTGACACCAAGAAGACATCTATGCACGTCGCAGGTAGAAGCAGATTCAGTATCTATCAGACCTGCTCTGGAAGCGATGGGTGCGTGAATACTTGCCCTTGCTCCAGGAATGTCAAAAATGGTTTCAAGAGAGAAAAAACCTCTCGATTGGAGATATAGCTTTTAATAATTGATGAGTCTTCTCCAAGAAATTCATGGGTCATGGGAAGAATCACGAAAGTGTTCCCCGACAAAAGGGGACTTGTAAGACGTGTGTTAGTTAAAACTAAGACCAACACCCTGGAAACATCCATTGACAAGCTGTGCCTCATATGTGAAATGGACTGTTATAATCTGTTATGAAATTTGATACGCAAATATAAACACCTGAGATTAATATTATACATTTAAAAGATTTTAAATGTTGCTGAAGGTCAAGAACATGTCATTACAAAAAAAAACACAAAATTGTAATTGTCAGTCTTCCTGCCTGTCAATTAGGGGCTGGAATGTAAGAGCCATATCACTTTTGTTATGTAATGCCTCTTTTCCACTGCATAGTATGGCACGACACGGTTCAGTTCAACTCACTTCAGTTTGGCTCAGTTTGGCTCGGTTTGTGCTTCCACTGCAGTGTAGTAACTAACGGTTTAGAGTGGGCGGGATTATTCACATGTCGCTTTAGTTGCGGCGCCTCTACTGCCGTGACATCATCGTAAACGCGCCACAAACAAACACACAACAATGGAGCATATCGACGGCATGGTGTTCTTCATTCTCGGCATGTGGATATTTTGAACAGCAAGACGAAAGAGTTTTTTTTTCAAAAGAGGCTGATGGCAGCCAAAGAAAATTTTTGGTTAATACAAAAAGGTGCCTCCGATCCTTCTCTGGCTGTTCTAAATATAGCGTTTCTGTTGTGTCTCGTGTCGCAAGCTCAGTGACGCAGTAATGAAGATTTTCTCCGGCCAATCAGTGACCAGCGGAGTTTACACATCACGTTTTGGTAACGGTTCGGCGCGCTTGGAACATCGCTGAGGTGGTACTAAAAAAAGGACCAGGTGCCAGGTAGTGTTCCCAGTGGAAAACCCCCCAAAATGAGTTGAACTGAACCGTGTCGTGCCGTACTATGCAGTGGAAAAGCGCCATAAGATGGATCTGCAGAATTTGTTGTTGTGTTTATTTTATTTTATTTGTTGTTAATTCATTTCATTCTACCTTATTCTATTCATTAGTTAAGAATTAAGCATTAAGTTTGTTACATAAGCCATAACCTTTAAATTTGTTAGTTATGCATCCATTTTGACGATCATAAGTTGGTCTGTGATGTCATTCCACTATGACATGTATTTGTATGACTATCGCATGATAGAAAATTCAGTTTAGATGCGGAAGGCTATGGAAACACAAGCTTTTGAGCTACCCGTAAGCAGACATACAGTATACAACGAAAGTGTTGTTAGATGCGTGAGCTGAACGCAATGAGAGATATAACATAGGTTCTCATGTAGATGGTGGATCTCTGTTTATTTTTCTGTTTTCGGTTCTCTTTTGTTTCCTTTTCCTAATTAATAATCCGACACCATCTCGAAATGGGAAGGTCTTCCCATGCGCATCATAAACACTCTCACAACCTCCTGTTTCCTCCTAAAATACAGAGGGGGAAATGCACATATACTTACATACTGTATATTGGTAAATACATCCAGATATCAGAAAATAGTATTTTACAATAAATCATAAGATATTTCTGTTCCTTAAGGGGAACTAGCGGTATATTAGCACAATGCTACATTATACAGATTTACTGTGTGTGATTGTTGTCTAGTTTTCCTCTTTTTTATTAAGACACACATCAGCTGTGTTTTAACCAGAGTAACAGTTACTTTCACATTTTCACATGAAACAATTCACATTTGTAATCATGCATTTAATCTTCACTCTCTATTATTTACTTTCACAGTTTTTGTCAGGTGAGTATAAAGTCTTTTCTCTGATAGTGATGTGTTGATGCTGCATGAATAATATATTTATTGTACAGATGAAATAGATTGGACTGTGCTGTGTGTTCAGACTGCAATAGCACAAACACACGCACGCACACACATACTGTACATACACACATATAAAACTTTTATTTATTATTTAAGAAAAAAATCATAATGATTTGTTAGATTTTATACAAATTATAAAAATTGTATCTGATTATCTTTGTACTAAAAGCAAAGAATGAAGTTATTATGTCTGTAAATCATAAGTTTTTCTCTTTATATTTTATCTAACATTACATTTCTCTCTCTGTTGTTTTACACGACACCTTCAGCACGGGTAAGTAAATAACTCGACTTCACACTAATGATAAACACTGATATTTTATAAACTTTTCGCATGTATTAGATTTTAATTCAGGAATCAAATAGAAATATAAAAGTATAGAGAATCATATAAGATTAAAAACTATATATTTTACAAGTGTCCAAGTACCATATCAGCATTTAGTTTTATTTCTATAAGAAGTCAATCATAATTGTGTTGTGATATTCTGTATATTCTGTAACACGGGTCTCACGAGGGGCAGAACCACATGTAAATACTCTGCACTGTTCAGAACGGGCAGGTCCACAGGCTGCTACCCCACGGAGTTCTGAACAGGCAGAGGCGCGGCCAGGTAGACACGCGGTTGCCAGGCAACGCTGCGGTGAGGTAATCAGTGTGAACGTGAAACACCTGGTGGCGTGTTTATTTAAGTGTCTGATACCTCCGCACTTCGTGGGATCATTTACGTAGCACCGGTACGGTATGAGGCCAAAGAAAGAAAGAAAGAATGGAAGAAAGAAAGATAAAAGGATAGACAGAAAAAGAAAGACAGAAAGTAAGATAGACAGAGCGCGCTCAAGAGAGGGAGAGAGGCAAAGACCCAGCCTCTGTCTCCCTAAGACACCGACATGAGAGAGAGAGAGAGAGAGAGAGAGAGAGAGAGCAACACGCCTCAGTTTTCTCTCTTATAAATCCTCGGTAAGGTCGAAGGCCCCGAGAGGATCTAAAGTTTATTTTTAGTTATCAGAGCCTCATCCGTTCTCGTGTAGATGGTGGAGCTCTGTTTATTTTTATGTTTTCGGTTCTCTTTTGTTTCCTTTTCCTAATTAATAATCCCACACCCTCTCGAAACAGGAAGGTCTTCCCATCCGCATCATAAACACTCTCACAACCTCCTGTTTCATTCACCCCCTCTGAAGCCCTTCATTAGGGCTCTTATACCTACAATAGCACATAGATATATTACAGAATATTTAACTATAGATTTAAAATACACAGGGGGAAATGCACATATACTGACATACTGTATATTGGTAAATACATGCAGATATCAGAAAATAGTATTTTACAATAAATCACAAGATATTTCTGTTCCTTAAGGGGAACTAGCGGTATATTAGCACAATGCTACATTATACAGATTTACTGCGTGTGATGACTGATTGTTTTCTAGTTTTCCTCTTTTTTATTAAGACACACATCAGCTGTGTTTTAACCAGAGTAACAGTTACTTTCACATTTTCACATGAAACAATTCACATTTATAATCATGTATTAAATCTTCACTCTCTATTATTTACTTTCACAGAAACTAAAGGGTGAGTATAAAGTCTTTTCTCTGATAGTGATGTGTTGATGCTGCAAGAATAATATATTTATTGTACAGATGGAATAGATTGGACTGTGCTGTGTATTCAGACTGCAATAGCACATAGATATATGAGCATCATGAGCATAGTGTAGTGAACACAACAGACTGTGATCGCTGGCAGAACATTCATCATGCTGTTGTCTAGTTTATCATTAGTGTTCTACACACACACACACACACACACACACACACACACACACACACACACACAAATCTGACCTACAGACTGATACAATGACACACACACATATTAGTGAACAATCTCATCATATTGAATTAATTTATTTATGAAGACAGAAGAACTTGTCTTTATTTTTCCTGATACAGATAGAAATGGGGTAAAACATGCTGATGTTTATACTTTATTCACAACTTTTATTTAATGATTAAATATTAGCTATAGATAGATGCTTAACTATCTGTTATTATATTTTCTAAAAAAAAGTTGTAGTTAAACATCTTTGTACTGAAATCACAGTGTGAAGATTGTAGTTTTTCTCATTATATTTTATCTAACATTACATTTCTCTCTCTGTTGTTTTACACAGGACCTTCAGTACCGGTAAGTAAATAACTCGACTTCACACTAATGATAAACACTGATATTTTATAAACTTTTCGCATGTATTAGATGTTAATTCAGGAATCAATTAGAAATATAAATGTATACAGAATCATATAAGATTAAAGAATATATATTTTACAAGTGTCCAAGTACCATATCAGCATTTAGTTTTATTTCTATAAGAAGTCAATCATAATTGTGTTCGGATATTCTGTATATTCTGTAACACGGGTCTCACGAGGGGCAGAACCACACATAAATACTCTGCACTGTTCAGAACGGGCAGGTCCACAGGCTGTTACCCCACGGAGTTCTGAACAGGCAGAGACGCTGCCATGTAGACACGCTGTTGCCAGGCAACGCTGCGGTGAGGTAATCAGTGTGAAACACCTGGTGGCATGTTTATTTAAGGGTCTGATAACTCCGCACTTCGTGCGATCATTTCGGTAGCACCGGTACAGTATGAGGGCCAAAGAAAGAAAGAAAGAATGGAAGAAAGAAAGATAAAAAGAAAGAAAGAAAGTAATGCCTCTTTTCCACTGCATAGAATGGCACGACACGGTTCAGTTCAACTCACTTCGGTTCGGCGCAGTTTGGCTCGGTTTGCTCTTCCACTGCAGTGTAGTAACACTTTAGCGTGGGCGGGATTACTCGCGCGCGGCGCCGCTACTGCTGTGACGTCATCGTAAACGCGCCACAAACAAACACACAATGGAGCATATCGACGGCATGGTGTTCTTCATTCTCGGCATGTGGATGTTTTTAACAGCGAGACGAAGGAGTTTGTTTCAAAAGAGGCCGACGGTTAATACAAAAAGGTGCGTGCTATCCTTCTCTGGCTGTTTCTAAATATAGCGGTTCCGTTGTGTCTCGTGTCGCAAGTTCGGTGACGCAGTAATGACGATTTTCTCCGGCTAATCAGTGACCAGCCTGTTTACACATCATGTTTTGGTAACGGTTCGGAGCGCTTGGAACCTCGGCCAAGTTGGTACTAAAAAAAGGAACAGGTACTATGTACTGTTCCCAGTGGATAACCCCCCAAAAGTGAGTAGAACTGAACCGTGTCGTGTCGTACTATGCAGTGGAAAAGCGCCATAAGATAGACAGAGCGCGCTCAAGAGAGGGAGAGAGGCAAAGACCCAGTCTCTGATTCCATAAGACAGCGACGTGAGAGAGAGAGAGAGAGAGAGAGAGAGAGAGGTTTTATTTATTTATTTTTTCATTACTTTTTTCCACACTGTATCTGTCCTCCCATCCAGCTTTCTTTTATTTACAGCTTTTACGCAGCATCTGTAAATGTCTTTTTTTTTTGCTTCATAAATTGGTAAAACATGCCCTTTATCTGCATCAAGATAACAACCGTTAAAAACATTTAAATTGGGTGAAAAAATCAGTTCAGGAAAGGGGTCACCTTTGTCTGGTGTTTCTGTCCCTTTATGATATTCCTTTATTAGATCCAGTTCTTCTCTTGACAGCTTACTGATCCATCTTTTGATGATGGTTTCCATGTGCCGTAGTGACTGTAGCCCAAGTTCCTGAGCCACCGCTCTTGTGTCCTTAAAATCCAGTCCTGCTGTGTCTACTAGTCTCTTCAGTGTTGTGAACTTTTTTTGTTGTAGAATTTGTGTGAGACCTGGAGAACTGTCCTTAATGTCCATTCGTCCTCCTCCCAGTAGTGGCTCTTGCACAAGCCAAAACAGCGAGACAGCGGGGCCTCGGGATTCACACTCGAACAGAGTCCATGTTTTAAAAATACTTTTCTAAAAATTGGACATGTTAAAAACATTAAAAACTGCTGAGTCCATTAAAAACAAGGTACGATGACAGTCAAAACCATAGATTTTTTTCAATATAAAACTCATAGCATCACTCCATACCAGGGAATCAGATCCGATCAGGTATTTTTGTATAGTTTGAAACAGAAATGCTGTGATTCTGCTCCTAATGTCTATCAAACCTTGTCCTCCTTCTTCTTTAGGAACGGAGAGGACACTCTGAGGAACCCAGTGTAGTTTGTCCCATACAAAATTGACTAGCTATGACTGTATTTTTTCCAACGAGGCCTGTAGGGGGCTCTAGACAGGCTTCACGATGCCACAGTGTTGAGGCTACTAAGTTGTTTGCCACAAGTAGATTCAAGATTCAAGATTCTTTATTTGTCACATGCATAGTTATACAAGTACAACACGCAGTGAAATGTATCCTGAACCGCTCCTACGTTGTGCAAATAACAGAAGAAACAAAATAAATAATCTATAAATAGAAATTGAAATAGAAACAACAAAAAATAGAAACAATGAAAAATATTCCTTTAGAAATTTACAAAAAAATTTACAAAAAAAATTACAAAAAAATTTACCCTCCCCCTCAGTGACATGTACAGTTTTAGCCACTCCCATTTCTTGAGTATGCCCTCTAATTTCTCTAAAATCCCCTCCCAGTTTTTCTTTTCATCATTTAAGTAAATTCCTAAATACTTAAAGCCCCCTTTTTTCCATTTTAGTGTACCTGGTAATTTAGGTACTGTAGGCCTTGAAACCAGCTTCCTATTGCAATGGCTTCACTCTTTTTCCAGTTGATTCTAGATGAAGATATTAGACTAAAATCTAAGACTATCTTTTCTAAAATCTTGATTTCGCTCTGATTTTGTACTAAAACCATAATGTCGTCGGCGTAGGCAGATAAAACATGCGGGACATTAAAACCTGGTAAAATAAACCCCTTTAAGGAAGTTAAATCTGTGCAATCCGTAATCTGTGCAAGAATGGTTCAACTGATAAGGTGTACAACATACCTGATAATGAACATCCTTGTCTGATTCCCCGTTTTACTTTAAAAGGAGCGCTTAACCATCCGTTGTGTAAGTGCCATATCGCACTTTTTATGAATTTGTTGTTGTGTTTATTTTATTTTATTTTACTTGCTGTTATTTCATTTATTCTACCTTGTTCTATTCATTAGTAAAGCATTAAGCATTAAGCATTAAGTTTGTTACATTAGCCATAAGCTTTAAATTTCTTAGTTATGCATCATAAGTTGATAATCGTAGGTTGGTCTGTGATGTCATTCTACTATTACATGCATTTGTGTGACTGTGATATGCTAGAAAGCTCAGTATAGATTTGGAAGGCTACGGAAACACAAGCTTTAGACCGTCAGCTAGTGAGAGCTCCCGGTAAGCTTGAAATGCTAAATACAGCAACGAGGTTGTTGTAACCGTCAGCTAATGAGAGCTCCCGGTAAGCTAGAAATGTAAAATACAGCAACGAGGTTGTTGTAACCGTAAGCTAACGTAAGCTGGGAAAGTAAGAAACAACAAGAGTGTTGTTAGATACCCAAGCCAAGATTGTAATCTACAAGATACAGCAAACAGGTTGTTGTAAAACTCAGAGATTTGCAAGATGCAGCAACTGGTGTCTGTAATAACAGTGGATTTACTCAAGACGACTGTATGAAGTGTTGATTCTTTGATGCTGACAAATAAACGACAAAAGACAAAGAGATCGGACTTCTGTCATGTGAGTGAAACTTTAAGACATTAGCTACGCGTCAAAACTAGTGAAATAAGCCATCCGCATCTACAAAAGTCTAAAGCTTTTCCGCTGTTTGAACGAAAACAAGTAACTGTTGAAATCGAAATGGAAGAGGATTTGAATGCTCCGCGCTTCACTACGGCCGACGGCGAGATGAATCCAGCCACAGCCGGGTCTGAGCATGAGACGGCGCTCATCGACGAGGATTCGAAAATAAAGCTTCAGAAAATGAAAGAAACCAGAAGCGAAAAGTGGAGTCATTTGACTGCACTATCCAAAGAAATACAGCTGCTCATGTACAACCCATGCAATGTGCATGACGTTGAAACTAAGTACTACACTGACTTTATAGGGCTGTTCAAGGAATGTGTTGAAAGCAATAGACAGGTGCGATTGCGCCTAAACGAAGAAGAACGCCAGCATGATCTGCAAAACTACAAGTTTAAAATACTGAGCTGCACAGAATTTAGGGAAAAAGTAGAGTTGTGGATTGAGAAAACTAAGAGCCGCTTCATGATTTCCCAAACGGACGACGATGGAATTATGCCAGATGACAGCGTGTCAATGGCGGAGTTTAAGACGTCCGCCTCTAGCAGACACGGAAGCGTGGCGACGGCAGCATCCAAAAGGTCTGTAACTTCTACATCATCCTCAACCCTAATAAAGAAAGCGGAAGCCAACAGAGCAGCCTTGTTGATTAAAGCAGCAGCCTTAGCAGAACGGCGGGCGTTAGGACAGAAGGAAGCACGATTAAAGGCAAAAGAAGCAGAATTAAAGGCTGAGGCAGAGCAACTAAAAGCTGATAAAGAAAAGTTGGAATTAGAAACTGCGCTCGCAATTGTCGACGCTGAATTACAGGTTTATCAGTGTTGTAAAAAACGACAGCCTGCCTCAAAGAGCGGAGTCATCGACCCGAGCTGCACACGCTCGAGCAGCCCGCCTTGGACGGGCCACAAACCTGAATACGACAGCTGCCGAAAGCCGGTAAAAGAGAGCACAGTCAACGAACCAAGTAGCGCATGCGCTCCCAGACTGGAAACCAAAACGGTGCTTGCTATGCATGATGCCAAATTAAGAGTGCTTCAACGTCAAGATCGCAAATACGACAGCCGATCGCCCAAGAGCAAGAGTGCACTCATTGAATCGAGCAGCGCGCGCCCGAGCAGCGCGCACTTTCACCTCTCCAACTCAACATGCAACAGCCGAGCGCAGCCTGCGAACGAGAGCGCGGTCACTGAATTGAGCAACGCGCACCTGAGCAGCGCGCACACTACGGACTTGGACGCCGCAATCAGCGACGGAAAACCCTGTCACACATCCCTTCAAGGACCCAAACAAACGGGCCAAGGAAAACCCAGGGTCAGCGTCGCAACCGAGGACGGACAGGTTGGTAAAATTCACAAAGAATTGATTACAATGAAGAATGCCGGTACATCACCTGTCAGCGCTTTTACTAACCCGTGCGCACACTGCAAAGGGGAGCATATCTTAGACGATTGCTTCCAATTTAATGATAAGACACACAAAGACAAAGTACTGTAGAATTCTTAAAAAGAAACGGATTCTGTTTCGGATGTTTAAGAAAGGGTCATTTGTGGAAAGACTGTACCAGAAAAATTGTATGTTCATTGTGTTCAAAGCCACATCCAAGCATGTTACACAGTGCAGTGCCAGACACGGTGCAGCCAGTTACACGCGCTGACGAGAACGAAACCGAAAGTGACACACAAAATACACCACCGGCAGAGAGTCACGAATCAAATGCGCTCACTGGGGCTGGAGGTAATTGCATCCTCCCCATTGTGCCCGTTAAAATAAAGTCCAAGAAAAAGGACACAGTAGAAGCCATGTACTATCACGTGAAAGTCCCCGAGAAGGACACTGATCTGCTGCGCTTCCTATGGTGGCCGAATGGAGATGTGAACCAAGACTTAGTTGAAAATAAAATGGTAGTTCATCTGTTCGGTGTAAAATTGTTGCCTAGTGGTGCTAACTTCGCCCTCAGAAAGACGGCAGAAGAAAACCGCAGCAATGCATCTGCTGTGGCAGTTAACACAGTGCTAAAAAACTTTCATGTAGACGACTGCCTGAAATCTGTTTCGAGTCATGACCAAGCAATCGCCCTATACAATGACCTCACAAGTCTCTGTACAAGTGGAGGGTCTAACCTCACTAAATGGGCAAGCAACAGCCGTGCCCTACTGACTGTCATTCCCGAGAGTGAAAGGATCAAAGACATGAGAGACTTAGACTTGAGTAACGATGCACTGCCCATAGAGGGAGCTCTGGGGGTGCTGTGGTGCATTAACTCAGACATGTTCAAGTTTAAGATTAGCTTAAAGGAACGACCTGTGACAAGAAGAGGAATTCTGTCAATCACTAGCTCAACATACGACCGTTAGGCTTTCTCCCACCTGCCATACTGCCAGCTACAATCCTAATGCAACAGTTATGTAAAGAAAAACTTGCCTGGGATGATGACATTCCCGAGCAGTTTGCAACGGCGTGGAAAACCTGGCTGCAAGAGCTGCACAGACTGTCCGAGTTCAGCATAGCAAGGTCCATAAAACCAGCCGACTTCGGAGTTACAGCTACAGCACAACTCCATCACTTCTCGGATGCAAGTGAAATGGGATACGGAGCTGTCTCATACCTCAGGTTAGTAAACGCTGGTGGACTCACACATTGTGCATTCATAATGGGGAATTCCCGTATAGCACACCTGAAACAAACCACCATTCCACGAATGGAACTGACTGCGGCGGTGGTCACTGTAAAAAATGACAAAATGTTGAAAGAACAGCTAGAATTGAAATTGCTGGACTCTATGTTCTGGACTGACAGTACAACTGTTTTGAGATACATTGATAACGAAACACTTTGTTTTAAAACCTTCGTGGCCAACAGAATCGCCATTATAAGAGAGTCAACCAAGGCACAGCAATGGAGGTACGTTAATACCTCACAAAACCCAGCTGACTCCGCCTCCAGGGGGTTATCCTGTGAAAAGTTCATGAAAAATGTCAACTGGATCCAAGGTCCCTCCCTCCTCAAAGAAGCAGAGTGCAAATGGCCTAAAAATATTCATGACACATCAATAAAAGAAAATTTTGATGAAAATGCTGATGAAGTTAAGCTCTCAGCTTTAGTGAATATTGTGAGCATTACAAAATGCACAGACACAGACGCAGTGAGTAAACTGATTAATCATCACTCTGACTGGCACAAGTTAAAAAGATCCGCTGCCTGGATCCTTCGCACCAGAGACATGCTGAAACAAAAAACAAAAAGGGTTAAAACACAAGTAGATGACCCAAAGACAGAAAATCACAAGTCTCTAAAAGCACAAGAAAACGACATCATTAAGTTCACTCAAAGACAAAATTTTAAGGAAGAACTTCTCACGTTGCAAAAGGGTAAAGCAGCAGCAGAATTCAAACAGGGAATTCGCACACAGCAAAAACGAAAGGCATCTGTGAAAAGAAACAGCTGCTCGCCCAAACTGAAACCTCCGACACCAAACTACCTGCTGCTGATGAAAAAACAGCCAAACCTGCCACCTGGATTTGTCATCTATGCACGTCGCAGGGAGAAGCAGATCCAGCATCGATCAGACCTGCTCTGGAAGCGATGGGTACGTGAATACTTGCCCTTGCTACAGGGGCGGCAAAAGTGGTTTCAAAACAAAAAAAACCTTTCGATTGGAGACATAGTTTTAATAACTGATGAGTCATCTCCAAGAAATTCATGGGTCATGAGAAGAATCACGAAAGTGTTCCCCAACAAAGGGGGACTGGTGAAATGTGTTAGTTAAAACTAAGACCAACACTCTGGAAAGACCCATCGACAAGCTGTGCCTCACATGTGAAATGGACTGTTAAATGTGTGGTAATATGTTATGAAATTTGATATGCAAATGTAAACACCTGAGATGAATATTACACACTTAAAAGATTTAAAACGTTTTAGAAGGTTAAGAATGTTTGATTTCATTGCTTTATCAAAAAAAAAAAAAACACAAAATTGTAATTGTCAGTCTCCATGCCTGTCAATTAGGGGCTGGAATGTAAGTGCCATATCGCACTTTTTATGAATTTGTTGTTGTGTTTATTTTATTTTATTTTACTTGCTGTTATTTCATTTATTCTACCTTGTTCTATTCATTAGTAAAGCATTAAGCATTAAGTTTGTTACATTAGCCATAAGCTTTAAATTTCTTAGTTATGCATCATAAGTTGATAATCGTAGGTTGGTCTGTGATGTCATTCTACTATTACATGCATTTGTGTGACTGTGATATGCTAGAAAGCTCAGTATAGATTTGGAAGGCTACGGAAACACAAGCTTTAGACCGTCAGCTAGTGAGAGCTCCCGGTAAGCTTGAAATGCTAAATACAGCAACGAGGTTGTTGTAACCGTCAGCTAATGAGAGCTCCCGGTAAGCTAGAAATGTAAAATACAGCAACGAGGTTGTTGTAACCGTAAGCTAACGTAAGCTGGGAAAGTAAGAAACAACAAGAGTGTTGTTAGATACCCAAGCCAAGATTGTAATCTACAAGATACAGCAAACAGGTTGTTGTAAAACTCAGAGATTTGCAAGATGCAGCAACTGGTGCCTGTAATAACAGTGGATTTACTCAAGACGACTGTATGAAGTGTTGATTCTTTGATGCTGACAAATAAACGACAAAAGACAAAGAGATCGGACTTCTGTCATGTGAGTGAAACTTTAAGACATTAGCTACGCGTCAAAACTAGTGAAATAAGCCATCCGCATCTACACGTTGATCTTCAGTACACTTTCAACATCTTGGTACATCACTTTCACCATTGCTATAAGATTAGGGCTGAGGCAAAAGGCCTCCAGAGTTTTCCAGAGGTATTAGTGCTCAACCGTATCAAAAGATTTTTCTTGGTCCAGTGAAATCAGACCAAGGTCAACAGCCAAAGAACTGGAGATGTCCAGAATATCCCGAATCAAAGAAACGTTATCAATGATGGATCTATTAGGCACACAATACGTCTGTTCAGTTTGAATTATTGTTTCTATGATGTCTCTGAGCCGATTGGCTAGTGCTTTTGACATTATTTTATAGTCTGTGCAGAGCAGTAACACTGGGCACGAGTTTTTAATGTCCCTTTTTTGGGGAGGAGGGTGATCACCACTCTCCGGCTACTCAAGGGTAGACACATTTCTCTGCAGCTTTCGTTGAGGACTTCCAGCAGATCCTCTCCGAGCTCTCGCCAGAAGCACTTATAGAATTCCACTGTTAGGCCGTCAATTCCAGGTGCTTTTCCTCCCGCCATTGAATTCAAAGTGGATTGCAGCTCCTCCAGAACCAACAGTCCTTCTAGTGCGGCATTGTCCTCTGGAGAGACCTTTAGAAATCCTTGATGGAAGACATCCAGCAGCTCCTTGTTTTCGCTGTAGTCACTCTTGTACATGTCTTTGTAAAAGCTTGTAGCATACCGTCTGATGTCGTTGCTGTTTGTTATGTATTGCCCATCCTCTCTGTGCAGTGTATGCATGATTCTGCTCTGTCCATTCTTTTTTTCCAGCCCGAAAAAGAACTGTGATGGAGCGTCCATTTCGTTTGCCCCTTTAAAACGTGATCTTACAAGGGCACCCTGTGTTTTTGTTCCCAATAGATCCATCATTAATGCTTTTTTTGTTTAGATGTTTTCAAAAAGTTCTTTGTTTCCTGTGGACTCAATTAAGGTCTGGAGTTCCACTATTTCCATCTCCAGTTTCTTTAGTGATTTGGTGTTGTCCTTTGTGACATTGGCAGTGTACTGTTGACAGAGCTGCTGGATTAAAACCTTCCCATGGTCCCACCATTGTCTGCAGGAGGAGAAATCTCTCTTCTCATTAAAAGAAGTCCAGAAAAATCTGAAGGACTCAATAAAACTAGCATCGTTCAGTAGAGAAACATTAAAATGGAAGTATGCACTTTTGGTTTTGAGATTTGCAATAAAAACTTTACATTTGACTAAAGAATGGTCTGAGAAACTGACAGGTATTATTTCACTGGTTTTAAAGACATTAAAATTATCTTTAAAACAACAAAATCAATCCAATCTAGCTAGTGAAATAAACTGATCTCTAGAATGTGCCCATGTGTATTATCTCTCAGTTCCATGCAGTCTTCTCCACACATCTACCAGATTATGAGTTCTTATAACACGTGTTAAAGCATATTTAGATGCTGCATGGGGTTCCATATGATTCCTATCTATTGATTCATTTTGCACACAGTTGAAATCTCCTAAAAACAGGTAGTCTTTAAAATCACAGTTGGTTAAAAATTAATTCACCTTGTTTAAAAATAAGACTCTTTCAGGACCACTGGTTGGAGCGTATGCATTGATTAATACTAGATTAAAATGTTCGTATTTTGCTGTAACTAATATTAAACTACCAGCAATCACTTCTTGTATGGTGTAGGATTCAGGTAAGAAATGTTTGGCAAAAAGAATGCCCACTCCTGCACTCCCACCCCCCCATCCCACTCCATCATCCATTAAGACTCATCATTCTTTTCACTTTGTGTTTCCTGTATGAAAGTCACATCTATATGTTTTAATCTAATCAATTCGTATAATGCTGCCCGTTTTCTTGTATCCCCCCCCGCCCCGTATGTTTAAGGAAGCGATGTTAAAATCAGTCATTAATAAAAATAAGGAAAGGAAGAAAATAACATTCATTCAACAGGGTTAATTTTACATGCTCTCTTCATCTTCACACTGCAAATCTTGCCTGGTTCTAGTTACAAACTTGTTAAGTCTATATATTTCCTGGTGAGTGAAGTCCCTGTGCTTTTCTCTTATTATAGCTGTTGCTGAGTTGACAAAGTTTTGTTTGTTGGGGAAGAACTGGTACTCGAACTCCTTTCAGATTTTTTGTTTTTTGAAGAAATAGTTTTATCTCTTTTTCTTTATATCTGCCAATTGGTTCGTCCCCGTTTTGCTTTGCGTTGTGTCTTCTTCACTGCTGGATTTGGCTTCTGCTTCCTGACTGTTTATAACTTGTTTTTCTTTTTCTATTTCAACTAGGCCTCTCTTTCTGGTCTGAGGCCCACTGTTCCCCGCTTTAGATTTTCTTTTAGACCTGACCAGAGTAAACCCAATGTTCATGCCGGTGTTTTCTGAGCCTATGCATTCATTATAACTTTGACTGTTAGTCAGTTCTGAGAAGAGTTCTCACTCACGGTAACTTGGAGGTTCTCTTTTTCTGTCTTCATCTGCTTTTTTTCCTGCTCAGTAGTTTTTCCTTATTCTTGGCCCTCAGTGTTACTTTCTTGTGGTTTAGTTTCTTCCTGTCCAGTGTTTTGTACACTATTTGTCACGACACGCCAAGCCACAGCCCCGTCATGATCCATGTTTTTCACCACTCTCGCATCGCACCACCCCCCCCCCCCCCTCGCTGCACACCTGAACGCCATCAGTAATCAGCCTCTGCCTATTTAAACCACGCTCTGACACCGCCACGTCACCAGATTATTGTGTGCTATCCATGCCCAGTATTCCAGCGTTTCACTCTACCTTGACATCACGAATCTCGACCACGCTTTGTTTTCACGACCTCGACCTTGTCTCACGCTACGGATTTCCTGCCTTCTCGGATTTACTGTTGCCGACTATTGGAATTGTTTTTCGACCACGAATTTGGATCACGGACTCGTTTCTCCAGCTCTCTGCCTGTTCCTCGACCGCGAGTCACTCCACGCTTCCGCATTTCCGCCGTGGAGTTCATTCAGAGAAACGGCAAGCACTCACTCCGCACTCCCGCATTCCCGCCACAAGTGCCCATTCACAGAAACTGCGAGCGTTCCTCACGGCACTTCCGCATTCCCAGGGCTCATTGATTAAAAGCGCTGAACGCGCTGTGCATGCACACGCCGGTCCTGCACTACCACGTTATCTACACGGGCCTTTTTCAGAGACTATAAACACTTCTCTCTGCACTTGGATCCTTCAACTCCACCCCCACGCTGTGACAGTATAATCTGGCCATTAATGGATCCAGCAGAGGCGGCACAACTAAGAGGAGCGCTGGAGAGACAGGGGGCGCTCCTGGGTACTCACCAGCACGATATACAGCAGATCACAAACACCCTCCATAATGTTACAGAGGCCTTATCTGCTCTCACTGCAAAAATAAAGCAGACTCAACCATCTCCAGCTCCCATTACCCAGTCTCCTCCTCCTGTGCATTCCATCAGCCATGAACCATGCCTCCCAGCACCACCCACTTATGACGGAAACCCATCCACCTGCCGCTCATTCTTGTCTCAGTGCTCCCTTGTGCTTGAGCTGCAGGCCTCCGCCTTCCCCACTGAACGCTCCAAGGTCGCCTACATAATCACACTCCTCTCTGGAAAAGCAAGAGAATGAGGAACAGCCCTATGGGACACCCAGGTACCCTGCTGTTACACGTACAAGGCCTTCACGGATGAAATGAGAAGGGTGTTTGATTGTTCATTTACAGGGCGCCAGGCAGCAGCTCAAATACTGGAATTATGCCAGGAATCTCGATCAGTTTCTGACTATGCCATTGATTTCCGCACTCTGGCTCCCTCTTGTGGATGGGATGACCAGGCACTTTTTGACACATTCCTTCATGGTCTCTCTAACCCAGTTAAGGATGAGTTAGCAGCCTTCCAACCTTCAGAACTTCCTTCCAACCTTCAGGGACTCATTGACCTAGCAACGAGAATTGACGCACGCAAAAGAACCTGGCAAAATGAGCATCGTCAGGTCCTCAATGTGTCTGCTCATAACCCGGCCCCACCTGAGCCCTCCTCAGAACCTATGCAGGTTGACCGCACCCACATCTCACCTAAGGAACGCCAACGTCGGAAAGACGACGGTGCCTGTTTTTACTGTGGTCAGGTCGGCCATGTTGTACGAACCTGTCCATTGAAAGATGATGAATTTGAATGATGATGGCGCGGCCACGTCCAGACGCCTTCCTGATCACTCCGTACAAACTGTGCGTTTTTTTCCTTCTTTCTTTATTTATTTTACTTTCATTCGCTAAGAGTACTTCAGGTTTAGTGACCTATGACAGTAGAACACTACTGGATATAGGAATTCAGATTTCGGCGCTTACTTATACCACCTTTAAGCCTGACCCGTCGTGGCCCTCTGAGATACTACGCTGCTCAGACGACAACAACAATGGATGGGACGCTAACCCGCGGCGAAGAACAAAGAAGCGTCGAGGGAAACGCGGCGGCGTCCGTAACAGAATGAGAGAACAAGCTCATCGCACCCCTCTGCCGAGTATCCTGCTGGCTAATGTACAGTCACTGGAGAATAAGCTTGATGACCTCAGAGCCAGAGTTACTTTCCAGCGAGATATCAGGGATTGTAATCTTCTGTGCTTTACAGAAACATGGCTGACCCCCTTTGTGCCGGACCGAGTCGTAACCCCATCGGACTCACTCTCTGTGTTCCGCATGGACAGGACGGCAGAGTCTAACAAAGCTAAAGGTGGAGGTGTGTGCTTCATGGTCAACAAGAAGTGGTGCGATGCCAGGAGTGTTTCCATTCTCTCCAGTAGCTGCTCGCCTCATTTGGAATATCTGAGTGTTAAATGTCGTCCTTTCTACCTGCCTCGCGAGTTCACCTCGGTCATTGCCACGGCGGTCTACATCCCACCCCACGCGGATACAGGCACTGCTCTGTCTGAACTACATGATGTGCTGAGCGAGTTCCAAAACAAACACCCGGACGCAGCGCACATTGTAGCAGGTGACTTTAATAAAGCGAACCTCAGACAGGTTATGCCAAACTTTCATCAACATGTTACATGTCCGACGAGGGGACTCAACATTCTGGACCACTGTTACACACCATACAAGCGGGGCTACAAAGCTGTTTCACATCCAGCATTCGGGAAATCAGACCACAACGCCATTTTCCTCATACCGGAATATCAACAAAGCTTTCGTCGTGAAGCTCCGGTCATGAGGGAGGTGCAACGCTGGTCTGCCCAATCAGAAGCTACGCTACAGGACGCGCTCGATGACGTAGATTGGGACATGTTCCGAGCCTGCGCAGTAGACATCAACGAGTTTGCGGATGTAGCAGTTAGCTTCGTTAGCACGCTCGTAAATGAAGTTGTCCCGACAGTGAGGTTCAAATCGTTTCCGAACCAGAAGCCTTGGGTAGACCGATCGATCCGCGATGCTGTGAATGCCCGGACCGCTGCTTATAATGCCGCACTCATTAGCGGCGATATGAGCGCATACAAAGCGGCTTCTTATAGCGTCAGGCGAGCGGTGAGGGAAGCTAAGGGGCGGTTCCGACAGCGAACTGAATCACACTTCCATCAGGGTGACACACGCCGCATGTGGCACGGATTACGCACAATCACGGACTACAAGGTTGCCAAAGACACCACGACGATCGTCGCCGACTCTGCATTCGCCAACGAGCTGAACGCATTCTTCGCCCAGTTCGAGGTTAGCCAGGCGGCTAATGCTAGCAGCCTGCTGACTGAGAGTGATGACGTCATCAGCGAGGATTGCATCATCAGCATCGCAGAGCACGACGTTCGCACGGCGCTGAGGAGGGTGAACACCAGGAAAGCGGCGGGTCCAGATGGCATCTCTGGGCGCCTGCTGCGCTGCTGCGCTGACCAGCTGTCAGGTGTGTTCACCTGTATCTTTAATGAGTCCCTGGCGAAGTCTGTGGTCCCGGCGTGTTTCAAGAGATCCACCATTGTCCCCGTGCCCAAGACCAACAAACCCTCATGCCTGAATGACTACCGGCCTGTTGCACTGACATCGATGGTCATGAAGGTATTTGAGGGTCTGCTAAAAAACATCATCTCCTCCTCCATCCCCAGCTCCATAGATCCACTTCAGTTCGCCTACCGCCCCAACAGATCCACAGAGGATGCCATCTCCCATGTTCTGCACACCACTCTCAGCCACGTGGACAAGATGCAAGGTAACTATGTGAGATTGCTGTTTATAGATTACAGCTCTGCTTTCAACACAATAGTGCCTAACAGACTGTTCACAAAGCTGAGAGATCTAGGACTTAACAAACGCTTGTGTGCCTGGGTGTTGGACTTCCTCTCGGACAGATCTCAAGCGGTGAGAGTGGGCAAGTGCTTCTCCAGCAGCATCACCATCAACACAGGTGCTCCACAGGGATGTGTTCTCTCTCCACTGCTATACTCTCTTTACACTTCAGACTGTGTGGCCATGTTCGACTCCAACACCATCGTTAAGTTTGCTGACGATACGGTGGTGCTGGGCTTCATCTCCAACAACGATGAGTCGGCCTACATAGATGAAGTGGAGAACCTGGCACTATGGTGTGAAGAAAACTGCCTCCGACTGAACGTCAGTAAGACGAAGGAGCTGGTGGTGGACTTCAGAAGGGGACAACTGGACCACAAACCCCTCATCATCAATGGAGCTCCAGTGGAGAGAGTGAGCAGCTTCAAGTACTTGGGCGTCCACATCTCCGAGGATCTGACTTGGACTGAGCATATCTGTGCTCAGACGAAAAGGGCAAAGCAGCGTCTGTACCACCTGAGGCAGTTGAGGAAGTTTGGGGTTTCCCCTGCTGTCCTTAAGGCTTTCTACTCGGGTGCTGTTGAGAGCATCCTAACACAGAACATTTCATCCTGGTTTGGGAATAGCTGTGTACAGGACAGGAAAGCCCTCCAGAGAGTGATCCGGGCAGCTGAACGCTGCTGCAGGTTAACTCTCCCCTCCATGCAGGACATCTACACCAGGAGATGTAAAACCAGGGCAGCTCGTATCATTAAGGACTTGTCGCACCCCAATAACGGACTGTTCAAACTTCTGCATTCAGGCAGAAGGTTCCGGGTCATTATGGCCAAAACGGAGAGACTCAGGAGGAGTTTTTATCCACAGGCGATTAGACTCCTCAACCATGATGGGCCACTCTCCCATTCATAGGACTGGTAACAGTTCACCCACACACTGCTGTGCTGACATTCCACACTGCACACTACACTTTAGTCTGGACTGCAAGCATCACTTGCACTAACATCTTTATCCTGCTCAGATACACACTTTATTATGTTTACATTTGCACCTTTTTTTTTTTTTTTTTAATTTCAATTTCTATTTCTATTTATAGATTATTTCTTTTGTTCTTGTTATTTGCACAAAGTAGGAGCGGTTCAGGATACATTTCACAGCGTGTTGTACTTGTATAACTATGCATGTGACAAATAAAGAATCTTGAATCTTGAATCTTGAAAGGTCAGGCCCCCCCGGTACTTCTGGGGGTTCAGCAGGGCCTTAGACACTACCCATTCCCCGACCCCCGTTCCCGCTTCCCAGTGACCCTGATATATGACAATCGGCCCCACGCCACGCACGCCCTAGTAGACTCTGGAGCGGACCAAAATTTAATCTCATCGGCTTTGGTTTCGGAGCTTAAGATTCCGCACACACCACTGATGCAACCCTTCAATGTACAGGCTCTTGATGGCAGTAAGCTCTCCTCCATCACCCACCGAACAGCTCCAATCACCCTGCAGTTTTCTGGCAAGCACGTTGAAACCACCACATTCCTTATCATGAAAAGCACTCATGCACCCGTTGTTCTGGGTCTTCCATGGTTAAGACTGCATAATCCTCACATCGACTGGTCTAGGAGAAGCATCCTGGACTGGAGTCCTACTTGCCATTCGTCATGTCTTCATTGTGCCACTACCAGAAGGATCTTGCCCACCTCTCTGGAGGAGATCCCTAACCTATCTAAAGTTCCCATCGAGTATCACAACCTTCGCCAGGTGTTCAGCAAGTCACGAGCCATCTCTTTACCCCCTCATCGCCCATATGACTGTGCCATCGACCTCCTTCCGGGCACTACCCCAACTAAAGGGCGACTCTACTCTCTCACGTCCTGAGAGAGAAGCCATGGAACAATACATCTCGGAGTCCGTTTCAGCTGGAATCATTCGCCCTTCCTCTTCCCCCGCAGGGGCAGGGTTTTTCTTCGTGGAAAAGAAGGACAAGTCCCTCAGGCCATGCATCGACTATAGGGGGCTTAATGAGCTCACGGTCAAGAACCGCTATCCTCTCCCACTCATGTCCTCAGCATTTGAGTTACTCCAGGATGCCCGTATCTTTTCAAAACTAGATCTAAGAAATGCCTACCACCTGGTCCGGATAAGAGAAGATGAGAAGATGGAAGACCGCATTCAACACCCCCACCGGTCATTATGAGTACCTGGTAGTTCCGTTTGGTTTAACTAATGCACCAGCAGTCTTCCAGGCGCTCATTAATGATGTTCTGAGAGACTTTCTCAATGTCTTCATGTTCGCATACCTTGACGACATCCTACTCTTCTCACGCTCACTACAGGAACATAAACTCCAGGTGCGTCAGGTTCTTCAACGTCTGCTGGAAAATAAACTCTACGTCAAGGCTGAAAAGTGTGAGTTTCACCGTGAGTCCACCTCTTTTCTGGGTTATGCCATCTCACCATCAGGCATCCAGATGGACCCAGTCAAGGTAAGGGCCGTCACGGATTGGCCAACCCCCTTGTCAAGACGGGAACTTCAACGCTTTTTGGGTTTTGCCCATTTTTATCGCCGCTTTATCCGCAACTTTAGCACAGTAGCGGCCCCACTTACATCTCTAACATCCACCAAGGTCCCCTTCCGATGGAACCCCCAAGCTGAGGAGGCATTCAAGAGACTCAAGCGACTCTTCACCCATCCTCACTTTCCCTGACCCTTCCCTCCAATTCATTGTTGAAGTCGATGCTTCCGACACAGGAGTGGGAGCCGTGCTCTCCCAACGAACACAGAAGGACAACAAACTCCACCCATGCTCCTTCTTTTCCCATCGGCTGATGCCCCCCGAACGGAATTACGACATCGGGGATCGTGAGTTGCTTGCAGTGAAGCTAGCCCTTGAAGAATGGAGACACTGGTTGGAGGGAGCTGATCACCCATTTCTTGTTTGGACTGATCATAAGAACCTGGAATACCTCAAGTCAGCCAAAAGACTTAACTCATGCCAAGCACGCTGGTCATTATTTTTTTCACGATTCAACTTCACGCTTTCTTACCGTTCCGGATCCAAGAATACTAAGCCTGATGCACTCTCCCGACAGTTCCCCGCCCCTCAGGATACACCCACTAGGGAAACCATCCTCCCACCACAGTGCCTTGTAGCTGTAACCCGGCTGGATGTAGAAAACCTGGTTCTACGATCCCTGGAACAGGACCCGGGCCCCAGCAATGTCCCACCTGGGCTACTTTTTGTGCCGGATTCTGTTCGCCCCCAAGTCTTAGAATAGGGCCACAACTCTAGACTTGCCTGTCACCCAGGGTCAACCCGCACCCTCGCTCTGCTTAATCAACGCTTTTGGTGGCCAACCATCAAGGAGGACATTAAAAACTTTGTGGCGTCCTGCGATGTTTGTGTCAGGAACAAGACAACAAACCTTCCTCCAGAGGGACTCCTGAGGCCCCTCCCCATCCCCCATCGCCCCTGGTTTCATATCTCAGTTGATTTCATAACTGGGTTGCCACTTTCTGACAATAACACCTGCATTCTGACAGTGGTCGACCGGTTCTCGAAGTCTGCCCATTTTATCCCCCTACCCAAGCTTCCGTCTGCAAAAGAAACAGCTGAACTCCTCATCTCCCATGTCTTCAGACTCCACGGTCTCCCTTCAGATATAGTCTCTGACAGGGGCCCACAGTTTTCTGCGCGGTTTTGGAAAGCCTTTTGTGGTCTTATTGGCGCCACCCCCAGTCTTTCATCAGGATTTCACCCTCAGAGCAATGGCCAAACGGAACGCATGAATCAGGAATTAGAGAAATCTCTAAGGTGCATGACCTCACGAGACGCAGCTTCTTGGAGCCGTTTTCTACTTTGGATCAAGTACGCCCATAACTCACTCCCCACCTCATCCACCGGCATGTCACCATTCCAGTGCTGTCTTGGCAATCAACCTGCACTGTTTCCCACCCAGGAGAGTGAATCTGCTGTCCCTTCAGCCCAAGCCTTCGTCCGTCGCTGTAAGATGACATGGCAATAAGCTTGCGCTCAACTACGACACACTGTGGCCATCTTTCAGTGCAAAGCTAATCTCCACCGCTCAGCTGCCCCAGCTTACCGCATCGGACAAAGAGTGATGCTCTCCGCACGTAACCTACCACTCAAGACAACATCCCAGAAACTCTCACCTAAGTTCATAGGTCCATTCACAATCTCTCGAGTTATAAACCCATGCTCTGTCCGACTTGCTCTACCCCTCTCCATGCACAGGATCAATCCCACGTTTCACGTTTCTCAGATTCGTCGTTTAGTCTCCTGCCCATTGTACACTTTATTGTGTGCTATCCATGCCCAGTATTCCAGCGTTTCACTCTACCTTGACATCACGGATCTCGACCACGTTTGTTTTCACGACCTCGACCTTTTCTCACGCTACGGATTTCCTGCCTTCTCGGATTTACTGTTGTCGACTATTGGAATTGTTTTTCGACCACGAATTTGGATCACAGACTCGTTTCTCCAGCTCTCTGCCTGTTCCTCGACCGCGAGTCACTCCACGCTTCCGCATTTCCGCCGCGGAGTTCATTCAGAGAAACGGCAAGCACTCACTCCGCATTTCCGCATTCCCGCCACAAGTGCCCATTCACAGAAACTGCGAGCGCTCCTCACGGCACTTTCGCATTCCCATGGCTCATTTATTAAAAGCGCACTACCTGCACTACCACGTTATCTCCACGGGACTTTTTCAGAGACTATAAACACTTCTCTCTGCACTTGGACCTTCAACTCCACCCCCACGCCGTGACACTATTTGCTCCATTGTCTTGCTTATCATTTATTTGCTTGTTTATTTCTGTCTCCTGGTTGGCTGCAGCTTCTTTTTCAGGACAGTTTCGGATTAAGTGACCCTCTCGACCGCAGCCAAAGCATTTCATGTTTCCGGAAGTTGCAAAAATGTCAAATTCCTCCCCGTGTACATTTACTTTGAACATGATGTTCAGATCTTCATCGCTGCTGTTTAAGATCATGTACACTTGTCTTCTATAAGAGACGATATGTCTGTGCTCAGGGTCTTTACAGCCTACTGGTATCATTTTAATGGACGACACGAATTTTCCAAATCTGGATAGCTGTTTATTCAGAACATCATTGTCAATATATGGAGGAACATTAGAGATCATCACCTTTTTTGCGGGGGTACCGAGGGGGAGTACATTAACCAGGGTATCCTTAATTATGACCTTGCTAGCTATTACTGTCTCAGCGTTGTGAATCTCATCAACAAAGAACACTACAGCCTTGTTCATGCGGGCGGCGGACACGATGCTCCTCCCGCCAATTAACTTTGCTACAGCTGAAGCGCATTCCTCCACAGAGCACGCGACAGTCGGTAGCACTTTAAACCCGTGCTTTCGGGTTAGGTTTGTAAACGCCATACTGACAAACACACACACACACACACACACAGACCGGCTGGCAACGGCACGGCGTTTCACTTACGCACACATGCGCGCGAACACACAAAACAACAAACACTATCCACTCAATTCATACAAAAAAGTAGAAAAAAAAGAAAGAGTTTTCACCTCAATCGCACACTCACATGCTCTGTCCACGCTCACGCACACTCGCTCGCGCATGCGCAGAGAGTGAGAGAGAGAGAGAGAGAGAGAGAGAGAGAGCAACATGCCTCAGATTTCTGTCTTCGGTAAGGTCGAAGGCCCCGAGAGGATCTAAAGTTTATTTTTAGTTATCAGAGCCCCATCCGTTCTCGTGTAGATGCCGGAGCTCTGTTTATTTTAATTTTTATTAATTAATAATATTAATATTAATCTAATATTAATAATATTATTTAATTAATAATCTCACGCCATGTCGAAACGGGAAGGTCTTCCCATCTGCATCATAAACACTCTCACAACCTCCTGTTTCCTCCTAAAATACACTGACATACTGTATATTGGCAAATACATGCAGATATCAGAAAATAGTATTTTACAATAAATCACAAGATATTTCTGTTCCTTAAGGGGAACTAGCGGTATATTAGCACAATGCTACATTATACAGATTTACTGTGTGTGATGACTGATTGTTGTCTAGTTTTCCTCTTTTTTATTAAGACACACATCAGCTGTGTTTTAACCAGAGTAACAGTTACTTTCACATTTTCACATGAAACAATTCACATTTATAATCATGCAGTAAATCTTCACTCTCTATTATTTACTTTCACAGTTTTTTTCAGGTGAGTATAAAGTCTTTTCTCTGATAGTGATGTGTTGATGCTGCATGAATAATATATTTATTGTACAGATGAAATAGATTGGACTGTGCTGTGTGTTCAGACTGCAATAGCACATAGATATATGAGCATCATGAGCATAGTGTAGTGAACACAACAGACTGTGATCGCTGGCAGAACATTCATCATGCTGTTGTCTAGTTTATCATTAATGTTCTACACACACACACACACACACACACACCTACACACACACACACACACACACACACACACACACACAAATCTGACCTACAGACTGATACAATGACACACACACACATTAGTGAACAATCTGATCATATTGAATTAATTTATTTATGAAGACAGAAGAACTTGTCTTTATTTTTCCTGATACAGATAGAAATGGGGTAAAACATGCTGATGTTTATACTTTATTCACAATTTTTATTTAATGATTAAATATTAGCTATAGATAGATGATTAACTATCTGTTATTATATTGACAAAAAAAAGTTGTAATTAAACATCTTTGTACTGAAATCACAGTGTGAAGATTGTAGTTTTTCTCATTATATGTTATCTAACATTACATTTCTCTCTCTGTTGTTCCACACGACACCTTCAGTACGGGTATGTAAATAACTCGACTTCACACTAATGATAAACACTGATATTTTATTTTAACAATTTTAACTCAGGAAGCAAATATGAATATAATATTTTATATATTTTATGATATGATATGAATATTATGACTGATATTTCACAAAAAAACTTTTAAACACATACAAACATAAAAACCTTTTCAGTCTGTGATTATATTCATTATCATGTGTAATTATAGAACAATATAACAGTCTTTAATTATTTTCTAATATAATATGTTAAATATTGAACTATCTTTATTATTATAATTATAAAGATAAATCTCTCCAGTGTTTTGTCCAGAGTAACAGTTACAGGCTTTGATCAGTAAGTGAGATTTCACTTCCATCAGTCAGCTTCTTTCCCACAATGCACCTGTGTGTAACCCCACTGCACTGCAATAGATGAGACGTTTACCGTGTCGAGTAAACAACACAGTAAACATGTAACATATAACACACACCACTGCCAGACTCCATCAGAATCTCTCTCCTCTTATACACTCCATTTTCTCCTGCACTAATAAGCAGCTACACCTCAGTATGGGGACGAGATCTAAATATACTGATGAGGTGTTAATGTTCTCCACATACACAGATGTGTAATTACACATGATAATAGGGGGCAAGGGGTAGCTCAGTGGTTAACGCATTTGACTACGGTTCAGAAGATCCCAGGTTCAAACCCCACAACCACCAAGTTACACTGTTGGGCCCTTGAGCATGGCCCTTAACCCTAAACTGCTCAGATGTGTAATAAAATAAAAAATGTAAGTCGCTGTGGATCTGCTAAATGCCTAAATGTATAATAGCAGAACACTTTGTGTGTTGTTTTGCATATTTGTATGGAAGTGATGGAATAAAGACACATAAGTTAATGATTTATTAGTTTCCCGCTGTGTGACTTTTCCCTCCACAGTTATGTTTCTGTAGCTGATGAATCTCTCCAGTGTGAGCAGATGATCATCAGCACAGAGTAACAGAATGTTCTGTAGATTTACTGTGTGAAGACTAATTGTACATCTTTAACTAGCTTTCCTTTGTTTATGAACAGACACATAAACTGTGTTATGTACAGAGTAACAGTTCTATCATGCACAAAACATTTACACTTTATTATTCACAGCGACGGTTCATGGGGGATCTACAGAGGAGAGAGGAGCGAGGTGAGAAAGACATTCATATAAAAAAATCCATATTTTATTTATATGTTTGTGTTACTTGTATAAAGTACCACTGAGCATCATGAGCATAGTGTAGTGAACACAACAGACTGTGATCGCTGGCAGAACATTCATCATGCTGTTGTCTAGTTCGTCATTAGTGTTCTACACACACACACACACACACACACACACACACACACACACACACACACACACACACACACACACAAATCTGACCTACACACTGATACTGAG